>CAFUXE010000847.1:106105-123059 GCA_903364295.1 Serranus cabrilla | reverse complement strand
ACACACACACACACAAATTCCCAGAGACATCTTTCCAATCATCTCCCCATCTTCCACACACACACACATACACAGACAGTATCTCCCCAGCTTTAGATGTGAAGCTCCAAACCAGCAAATCCAGATTATCATGAGTTCAGTTCCCCATTGTAGCTGATATGGAACAACCACAGAGGACTGATTGTGGATGTGTGTGTGTGCGTCTGGAGCAAACATGCACATGTTTCTTTGTGAAACATTTCCAGCACTTCACAAGAAGAAGCCTTTACAAGCCTGTTAATGTGTATTTATGAAAGTATGTGGTATATTTGTGCATAATGCCGTATAGGTGTCCGTTTTCATGCATTACTCATACAAACCCGTCTCTGCATCTCCGTTCCCCCACTCTGGCTTTTACCTAGAGATCGCTGCATCGGCCTCCCTTTGTGCTCTCGCTGCTGCTGTGAATTTTAATTTTGAAAAAAGGTGTTTTTTGCATTGTGATTATGTATTGATGTGTAGTGCGCTGATGCCTTTGGAGACATGCGAGTGTAGGCGTCTCCGTGGTATGGAGACGGTCTCTGTAAAATATTAATCACAATATCAAAAGACACAAGGGTTTCACAGATCTGAATAAACAAATTGAGGAGCTGGGTTCCCACAGATAAGAAATAAAACAAAAACAGAACAAATACATGATCTGTAATTATTTGGTTCTGACCAAAAACAGCTTCTGCATTTATTAGATGGCGAGGTTTATGTTGGGGTGTGTCAGTATGTTCAGAAAACATGATGAGTTTTTTCCCAACAGAAGGTGTTGCTGTCCAACATAAGCAGATTGTCTGTCTGTTTTTTTTACATGATCAGCAATACCACAATACTGCAGCCACTAGCTTATGTTGAAGAGTTTCCTTGTCTGCTCATCTTGTTTCTCCTTCCCTTCCTCTTCTTTTCTTCCTCTCTATTCTCCCCTCTTCTTTCGTCAGACTATGTATAAAGCGAGGAGGCCTTGCTGGCTGTACTGTGGGAGGCAGTTGTGTTTCTGTTCTATTATTGGATGGGGGTGCAAGTGGAAAGCACTATGCTCACGTAGCCCATTATTTCTCTCATCATGTGTTCTCACTTTTTCTCTCTATCTCTCCCTCTCCCTCTCTCCCTCCAGAACCACACACTGAGTCAGCACGCGCAGTGAGACCGAGGCCCGGCAGGATCTCTCGGCTCAGCCGGGGCCCCCGACCCGGAGCCGGCAGGGGACTCCCATCTCCACATCACAGCCAATCAAAGTGTCATTTGCTACTCACATGTAAAACTCTAACGATCGCGCCACTGGGCGCGGCTATTAGGAGCAGCGGGGGAAAGGAATATTAATGGGATATGCTATTAAATAAAGAAAGGAAAAAGTGGGTGAGAGAAACGGTAAGAGCTAGATGAAGGAAAGAGAGGAGTGAAAAAAGGTATTGTACGTGCAGTATTTTTTATTGTCCCTACCAACCCCCCACCCCCCACCAGCTTCTTCCTCCTCCCCTTCTCCTTTCCTCTCCTCCCAACCATCACTCCCCAGGTCAGGCATTTTATTTTTTTTAACAAATAGAAAAGGAAAAAAAGCAAGAAAACGCCCTTTGTTTTGGGATTTTTTTAATAGACTGTAGAAAAAGCTTCACTTTCTCGTCCCCTCAATTGCTTATTGTATTTAACTTCATAGGTGCCAATTTCTTTGATTTTTCTTTCTGACATATGCGCTTATTTTCTTTGTTTTCATTTTTGTACCTTTCAGTTCTCGCCGTAAGTAGGTACTTGTGCTGTGTTGTGATTGTTTGTTTGCCAGTCGTAATATTCCTGAGTTTTTTTCCCTCCAACTCTCCTTTTTATGATTATTGTTATATATTTTTTTCCTTTTTGTAATTACTATCAAAAAAAGACATCAAACAAAATAAAGTGCAGAAAAACATACAGATGTTTCTTTTTTTGGATTGGGTTTTCCAGTCTATGGGGCCTATAATGGTTATTGTAAAAATGAATATCATCGATTTCAGTGCGTCTGGTCAATGACTGCTTTTTAAATGTGAATTAACCAGATTGCAATAATCTAGTACAGAAAAAAAGATAAAACAAATAAATAAATGACAAAGAATTTCTCTGTGTTGTGCATTTATTCAAAGGAGTCTCTGTGAGATTGCATGCTACAACTCAAGTGTCATCAATCACTAATATTTATAATATTCAACTGCAACATTCCCGGAGTCGGATGGAAATTTCACTTCAGTGCAGCTTTTGAAAGGCAAGTTTTTTCATGCACATCTCACGTACAAAGACAGTTCACAGTGCTTTACATAATCTACTCGAAACAGTAGAAGATATTCTCACTGTGTGGTTCCCAACATCAGACCCTTCTATGAGGTCCAGAGATGACCATTGGACATTAAAAAGAGAAAAACATATATGAATTTTTTTTCTCTAATCTTCTTCTTATTTGCTTATTCTCTTGTTTAATATGTCCCCAGATCTTTAAAAAATCAATTCAAACAATCTAAAAAGGGAAAAAAATCCTTAAATTATTTAATCTCAATTAAGACACACCACTAAACCCTAAGTGAGCAGTGCTGAATGTGTGAGTGCTGTTGTATGATCAAATTGGTATCTGCCGTCTCTCGACAAGGCAAGTTTACTTATAGAGCACAATTCATACACAAGGCAATTCAAAGTGCTTTACAGTGACAAAAGAAGAGAAAAATGATCATGAATAATTATTGAATAATTAAATGTAAAGTAAAGACATCGTCAGAGTTGAGGCCTGTCTCACATATTCTGGAAGACTGTTCCAGATTTTCGCAGCATTAAACTGAGGCGCAGCCTCACCGTGCTTCGTCCTGTCTCTGGGCAGCAACAGGATTCTCTGAGCGACAGGAAGCCAGTGCAGTGACCTGAGCACAGGACTAATGTGGTCGTATTTCCTGGTTCTAGTCAGGACGCGACAGCAGCGTTCTGGTTGTCCTGCAGCTGTCTTACAGCTCGTTTAGACGCCCAGTGAGCACGACGTTACAGAAATCTAACCTGCTGGAGACAAATGCATGGATCAGCCTCTCTAAGTCTGGTTGAGATATTATTCCTTTGATTCTGGAAATGTTTTTAGATGATAAAAAGCTGATGGAGTCATGGATTTAATAAGGCCATAAAAGTTCAAGTCTGAGTCCAATATTACCCCTAGATTTCTAACTTGACTATTATGTTTTAGAGAAAGAGTTTCAAGGTGACTGATAACACTTCCTCTTTGTTTCTGTGGGCCAAAGACAATGCTTTGTTTTGTCTGAGTTCAGCTGAAGGAAATTGTTTTGGATTCACACAGTGATCTGTTGGATGCAGTGACAGAGTGAATCTGCAGCTGCATGTTCAGCTGCCTTCAGTGACACATAGATCTGAGTGACATCTGCATAGTTGTGGTAGGACACATTATAGCTGCGAATTAGCTGGCCTAATGGAACCCCACAGGTTAGAGCCATTAGATCTGAGACACAGTTACCTAATGTTAAGATATCTACATGAGAAGGCCGCACTGCAGCACAGGAAGACTTTTCTATCCACTAATTATAGTGTCAATGTTATTGAAGTGTAAAGCCTGCTGTACATGTACAGTATTAAGTATCTACAGGTAAATAACACCAACACACACCTCCATCCTGTAACATGAGGTATCTCACAGAAGAGAAGAGGCAGGAAGGCTGGAGTCCAAGAGAAATCAGGGAGGTTGGTCGGATGGCAGTGACAGGTCAAGTGTTGAGTTTCCTTAAAGGTAAGATTGTTGTTTACTGTATGAAAAATATTGACAGCATTAACAGCTGCTGAACATTTGTTTCCATCCCCATTGCCACAAAAAAGAGCATAGACTGTGTCATTATACCCAGGGACTTCATTCACAAAGATAAGTGTGGGATTGATCACACTTTGCCACAATCATCTCAGAATGTATCTGCTGATAAAAAAGATACATGCTGCTTGTTTGTGATTTTTAGTAGACTGTGTCCTCAGTTTCACTCCTGTAGAAGCCATGTCCTATGTCCCGTAAGCTGACAATTAGTTCTGCAAATAACTAAAATAGAGAATACTATTTTGAATAATAAAAGATGTATAATTGATATAATAATAATTTAATTTAACTGCTTAGAGTGCTTTGAGTCTCAGAAGATTGCTGCACCAGCCGTGTGAAAGTCTTCTCTTAAGTTATGGTGTAAAGTCCACACAAAATGATACACTGAAACTAGGTGGACGTAGGAGTAATTATAGCTACTCCGGTGTAAAGTGCACACTAACCAAAATTACACTTTCACTTCCTGTGGCCACTAAACAACAACAACAAAAAAGTCCAAACATTATACTGTGTAGAGCTTTATCATGAGGTGATTACTATACCACCTTAACCTACAGCTGGAATAACAACAGTGACATCGAGTGGTGAAACCATCAACAAAAGCATAGGTTAATTGTAGCAGGTATCCTATACAGTAACATTATAACAGACATAATGATAACATTCAGATATTCTCTAGCAGTTGTTCATTAGCAACAGGGTTGTATCCAGGGCAACCGCATTATCCTAAACTATGATTGGCTTTCTGATTTGTCCCATTGGCTTCCTGATAAACATCAGACTGAAGTTGCACCTTGGGCAACCTGATGAATGTGAGATTCAGTGTATCAAAGAGGTCTGCCATGAAAAAGAAATAAAACACAGTGCAGGTCATGAAAAAATAAAGTAGTGTAGAGCTGCACAAGTGATAATAATAATAATAATAATAATAATGGCTGCTTTTCAGTGGGTTTGGCATTTGGTTAATAACAACCGTTTCAATTCTGCCACCTACAGTAAGAGACCATGCTTTGACAGAGAAGTGCTTTGAGCTAAATGTTAATGTCAGCATGTCAACATTTTCACAATGACAGTGCAAACATGCTATTGATTAGCAAGTAGACTAATATTTACCATTTTCGCTATCTCTGCTGAGTGTGTTAGCATGCAAACATTTCCCAAGTTTCACTGAACACAAATCTGAGACTGAGTTTTCTTATTTAGTCCTAAACCAAAGTCTTGAAAACTGAATAAGACCTGACAGTGGTGGTTAATTAAAAAAACCTGGCTAGTCAGTCCCAATCATTCAGATATGGACATGACTGTATATACATGACAACCTAGCAAAATGTTGTTGCCATTTCACTGAAAACACAAAATTGCTGTGTTCATTGTGGCACTAGAAGAAAAGCCTGCAAGTCATCTACTGTTTCAGAGCCTTCTGCTAGAATCCTGTTGGATACACTTGTGTATTAACATTAGTTCTATACATTCAAACAGAATTTAATTTCGCCTTAAAAAGATGCCACAATTATTATTTTTTGTTTTTTCAACTTTTCCTAAACTTTTCTTTTACTTTTTATCACAAGCACCCAGGGGTACAGGATACTTGGGAGGCAGCCTACTAACTTGGAACTGGGAATTTACAGCCACAACTGTTAGAAGTGTACTCATTTTTTTTATTTATTGTTTATGCCTCTGCTGATGTGTATGGAGCAACAGATCAGCCACACTCTTACTTACACATGCATTCACCAGAAATTGGATTTTGGGTACCAGCTCCGCTTTCTATGATAACTGTAAAATGCAGACGGTCCCTGCACCTGACATGAACTGGGCGCAGAAGTAAAGTTTGTTGAACTCAGCCCCTGCGGTAAAAGACGTGCGACGGAAAAGCGTTTGTATGACAACTCTTGTGTAAGCAGTCTTTTCCCGTTACACACTAACAGCGGTATGTGATAGAGGCTACAGCGGTAAAAACTCTGTGAAATAGGTCTCTGTGTCAGCGCAGCTCCGTCCGTGTATTTCCGGGTGGTACGAGGCTGCTCGGTACATCCCAGCTAGCATCACTTGGCTCAGCCTCCCTCCTCCTACCAGCCACAGCAACAGCTACCGGAGGCCGGGACACAAACAAAAACAACCACTTATTGACCGTGACACATCTATAATTGATGTCTTATAGCTGAAAGCCAAAGCGGGGGGCAGCAGGGCGGGCAGCGGGCAGGAGTTATGGCGGCGTCGCTTCTCTCCGAGACCGACATCAGGCACCGGTCCATGGCGGAGGAGGATCCGAACGGGAATGAGCACGGGGCGGCTGCACGCAGCGCGGCGCCTCGCTGGGGACCGCAGCACGCCGGGGCCCGACAGCTAGCACGGCTCTACTCTCCCGGTGAGGACGTGTTTAATGTCGTTTGTGTTAATGTTGTTGTCACTTGCTTTGTCGGTAGCTGGGCTAAGAATGGGACATGGTAACAGCCGAGGCCTAACAGTGTGACAGGGGTGATGACGATGGAAACACTGTGGCTACAGGCTGACTTTTAATGATATGCTATTTATGACGAAGCACTACAACTGTGTTGTGGCTGCACATGCAGCAGACTGCCATGTAACCTGCTGTAAATAATTGCATTAAACTGCGTGAAGGCCTGCAGCTGTCTCAGTCTGCAGCTTAAGCTATGTTTCCCCAATATATTGTGCTTATCCATACATCCTAGACCTTAATAACACGGAGTAAAATGCAATATTTTACACCTTTTTTTTTTTTTTTTTACTCCGCACTTCTCTGTTAACTCAGAGAGTGGACCTCCTGAGGAAAATGTGTCACTATAAAGTTAAGTCTGTCATGAGGTGTGCATACAGAGCTTTAAACACCAGGCCTATTCCAGGTTCTGAATCAGTTTCTGACTTTAGACCCATAGAGTCCACGCATGTATTTGTATCCATCAGAGTGACAACCGTGAACCACGACATTTTTGTCCTGGCTGGGGACATTAGTTGCATGCCATTCCCCACCTCTATCTATCCAATAAAGTCATATTACACCCTAAAATATCGATAATGAAGTTTGGATGTGAAGTTGAACAGTTTAACTAAACTGTTGAAAAGTATTTTAATGTCTGTCTATTGTCTAAATTTATCACAGCTTTCCAGATAATTCAGGCCTCTGCTGTTATCGTCTGCCATTTTTGTCCATGTAAACATACACTTTACAGGAACAGAAAAAAATACATTATTTTGAAAATGGAAATGCACGTGTGTGCGTAAGACGTTTCCAACATTTTTTTGTGGGGGTAAAATATTGTGTTTCGTTTACTCGCTTGACCTTTCTGTTCCATACATTTTACTGCTGCTTCTGCTTCTCTATCTTTGATTTGAGTATGAGCAACATTAACTGGTAGGACATCAGTTACTTGCAAAGTCCTGACCTCCCACATAAACAGTCCAGCAATTTCCACTATGCAGAGTGATGAGCAGGGACGAACGCCTTGGCAGCTCCATCTCCATTGAATCTGGTTTAATACACGTCCTGCAAAATATGGCTATCTTGGCAAATAGCAATATGGCTAATTTGATGAACTTACTAATAACACAAAATATAAGAAAGCAGTTAGCTAGCTGGTCCATCCCACAGCCCCTCTTCCTCACTCCCCGCCACTAGAAGAATAATTTTCCAGGAGTCACTCTCAGCCAGGCTACAAACTTAGCCACTGAGGCCACTAGTGAAAGAGGAAACCCTGGAATATGTCTTGCAAGCCCCCAGACTCAATGGAAGTATTGTAATATAGATATACAATAATACATTGCTTGAAGATACCCCTCTGACATTTGGAAAACAGTCTTAAAGACAAATTGCTGTCAAGTGCACATACGTTTAAAATGCCCCTAACATTTCCAGTCGATTACCTCAAGTAAACCCTTGATGCCCACAGGATTCATGAGTTAGTTTTTAGATGCTAGTGAAGTTGTTCCCTTTAGCTCAGAGAGACGTTTAGACCCGGGACAAAATCAATGTCTGTGACACAGTCTACAGCAGTAATCCTCAAATCCAGTCCTTAGGGTCTGGAGTGTTGCTGGTTTTCTTTTTTTCCTGCTAGTTTAAATTCACCTGGCGCCCCAGTCCAAATAAGTTTCCGATTAAGCGTCTCGAATGAAAACTGCCTGGCAGAATAAAAGCTAAGCAGCAGTCTGAACCCTGGAGACTTAATTGTGGTGCACAGGCTACAAATACCTAAATAAAATGACAGCGGTTTTTATTGTTGGCAGGATTGCCAGCCTCACTCCCAACAAAGTGTTTGCTCTGTGTCATGACCCTGAGGCCTCATGTAGTTGCATTGTGGTCCTGTTAAAAAAAATTAAGCCTCCAGAGACTGTTTTCTAATCAGCCCCTCTGCTCCATGCTCTCTTTGTGTTTATTTCCTTTTTGTCTCAATAATGTTAGATTTTGTCCAGAAATTTCTCTAGATTACCTACTTGATAAATAATAATAATTAAAATAAATGAATATCATATTTGTAACTGTTCCTTCCTACATGAAGTTGTTCAAGGTTTTCAGGATTTTAACCCTATGATCCATACTTGTATTCCCAGGATATGTCACTCTCTGTTGCCTATAACATCACAGCTCACCTCACTGACCGTCACTGCCGATTGATCAAATGTGGGCTCAGGATGGGGAAATCAACATTTAACTGAGAAAAATTGAGCCATTTTATCACTGATCCATTGATTTTAGCGTGGTGATTGGAGACACACTGTGCCTCAGACCATAGCAAAGAAAACCTGCCTTACCAGTTGTGCATCAAGCTGGACTGTGCCACATTTTGCCTGACCATCTGCCCTGCTTCTCACTTCACTGAGCATTTTAATTGCCTCTAGTCGGACCATGTTGGCCACTTGTTAACACTTCCTAAAATAGGAATGATGATCAGAGAAAAAGGTTTGCAGCACTATAACCACATTATTGTGAGGTTCATATGAGGGCACAACATGTGTCACAAGGTTGGCACTGGATGCAGAGCCCTTACAGCGGTTTGAACGTGTCCACGTTTACACGCCACCGACCCTGTCAGTGCCGCCCGCGACTCACTGAGCTGAAATGGACCTTCTGACCTGACTGGTGACTTTAAAGTTTATTTTCATTTAACATCTGTCTGCCTGCAGGCCGTCGCACGACAAACCCTTCAAAGGACCAGTCCCTTCCAATATCACTTCTGGCTTCTGATACAGACAAAAGTTCCCTAATTGGACATGTTGGGACGGTTGCAAAGACACTAATGCTTGTTAGCTATACTAGTGTCTTCAGCAAACATGTGACTCGTCAAAGTCAAGAACTGAGGAGAGTCCAACTGTAGGGCCCATAAGCAACACATTACTACTATATTTATTTCTCCATACAGTTATTGCACTTCTTTTTCAAATATTCACTTTGAAAATCTTATGAACGAGTCGTCCATTTGCAATTTAACTCTTTGAAATTTAACTCTTTGAAATTCTCCTATAATGTTTGAACTCACATCAAGAAATGTACTTGCTAGTTGATAGTACATTGCTCTGCTCTTGACTTAAGTTTCTTAAAACATTAAAGGAGCTGCCAAAGCAATGAGCACCCCTACCCCTATTTGTATGGAAAGCCTGCTTAACCTAGCGATGAAATGAATCACTTTGGAATACATTTAAATTGCAAAATTTGCGATGCAACGTAAATTTTATGCAAACAGAGATCTGGTCTGTAATCAGTGTCAATGTTGGCAGATTTTCAGAGTCCAGTATTGGAACTGAAAACTAGATTCATGCGTCTCTTGCCTTCACTTCAGTAGAAGCTGGTGAGACAGGTAGTCCTATTTTTAGATAGCTGTGAATAAAGGAGTCACCTTCACCGTTAATGGAATTGGATCTACTTTGTTATTCAGTGCCATTACATTAGTGAGATAACCATCTCAACTCTGGCATTTGGTCTTTTCCACTGCCAGGCAACGGAAACATTACACATTCATGACAAGTTCACATAAGGCCAGGCAGACACGCACACATGCACACGGTTGACTATTTAGCTAAATTAAAGCTGTATACGAGCTGATGACAGGGAGCAAGAGAGATGTTGGACCAGGACCAACAGGTGTTTTTCTGTGCTTGTTTAGAAGTGTGATTTCATTATTCATAGATCAGAGCAGCAGCTAATGAGCATTAGTAATAATAGTGTCAGAGATGTAAACATAGCATAATGGCTCTTTGATTTCAAACCAGCCCAAGCTACAGATGAAATACCTAACTTTACTGCATTGTAAAATATGGCAGCTTTCCTGCTGATGTTGCAGATCAGGCATCTACATTTGGAAAATATGTCGGCTAACAAAGTGCGATATGACAGTGCGTTTGATGGTGATCTTAATCTTTGCAGCTGATTGACTTGAGCTTTCAACTTCATATGTCAAAATCAAAAGCTGGATTGGCGTCCTTGTAGGCCACTGTAGTAAATTGTTTGGGTGCAAACAGGGACTTCATGGTGCATTCAGGTTAACTCTTAAAAACTCAAGCTGTTGTTGTGGAAAACCTTTCTCCTATCTATTAGCTCCTCTCTTTGTCATCCAAATGTGTTTTTTTTTGTTATAATTTTGATCTTTTGAAACAAGAATTTAATCATGGAAGTGATGGTAATCGAATCATAAAACAAATGATCTTAGTGATTCAAGACTTGATAGTCAATCAATGATATAACCTTTGGTACTGAAGTGATGACAATAGTTAGAGATATAAGAATTTGGTCAGAATAAGCCACCTCATATTTAACAAAGAAAATGTAATATCTCACACCTTGTGCTGATGTAGTTAGAGCTAGATAGACAAACACATGGTGAAAATACTAGATAAGAAGGATGCTGATGGGGACCTGGGTCATGTTTGCTTTGCCAGCCTGTTGTTGTTCAGAGTAGTGCTGATTGATGGTTAAGAGGATCACACATGCATTTGGGGTCCCGACACTTTATCCCCTCTCACTTAATGGCCACGGAGCTTAGTTAGCAGACTGACTCTGGGTAAAAATAGCCCAGACAAGGCTGCGACATGAGCAGCATTCTGACGCAACTGCTGCTGAACTCCAAACTGCTGTATTTCACAATAATGCTGAGCGGTGAAGTTTATACTCGGCCATTGAACCTGAACTTTCTTTTCTTGTTTGTGGAACCCTGCCCTCACGCTTTCAAAAAGGCCTAAAAACTGGTTGACAATAAAGGCCTATCTACATCAACAATGCTTTCATCAACAAGTGCTTCAAGTACACTTATGCACTTTTCTTTCTGCAGATGTATCAAACCCACTTGACAATGTTTTTTACACTCAGAGTCTGTGTATCTAACAAATCCTAGTCCCTGTGAGCACTTATTCAAATCACACATATCTCCCTTTTCTGTATGCTGTGAACGTGTGAACTTTACCTAGGGCAATAGAGCATGAGTAAATATGAGAGAAATCACCTGAGTCTGGTCCGTTGAACAATGAATAACCAACAGTAAAACCTTACCAAGAATACAAGCAATAAAACATCATATAAAATATGTGAATGTGGCTGAAGCCTTTTTCAAGGGTTAGATCAACCAAATCAAACATTCACACACTATCATTTTCCCATGTAACTTTTGTGGTATCCATGGTAAGTTTTGTTTGATGTGACAAGGTTCTCAGTTATCTCCCTGTAAAACATCTGCCGACTTTGCCTGCAAATAGTTTTTTATTGTGACTACGTTTTTCAAAGGAAAGGTTACGGGAAAGGCAACTGTAAGAGGAGCCTTGTCATGCTGACTTTACTACTGTTTGAGTTTAAGTGTTGAGGGTGTATCAAGTGTTTAGTGACTCATGGTCCCTTTGGTAAAACAGCCCAGCTGATACCAGTATCCATATTTGAAAATGTATCTGTGGAGGCATGCCATGGTAGATAATAGAAGTGAATAGGGGTTGGCAAAACTGTTGACAGGACACCTCAAACTGCAAACAAGGTCAGTTTTTACTGTGTAGTATGACTTTTGATCCGTGGATCCATTGAAAACTTTTCTTGAGCCGAGAAACTCAAACTGCAGATTCCTTTTACTTATTGGCCAACATATCATGAAAAACTGAGAAAGATAACCATCATTCCATGGTTGCAGCAATATGAAAGTAGATTTTTCTTCATTCTGTGTACATTTATCTACGGTATTGAGAAACAATCTTATAATAATTGTGTTACATAATATTCTGAGAAGCTGTGATATTTTCTGAGATGGTTATTGTACCATGTAAATCTCATATGGTTGCAATCCCACAGCATGTTGTAACCATCTGGCTTGGGTACATTGTCTAGTGACTACAATTAAAAGAAGACATTATTTTCAATATATTCAGTTTATACATTTTTGTGTCGTTTTTATGTCTTCTCATGATGATTTAATGATCCTGAGTCGACCTCAATGATTTACTTTACTTTAAACTTTATTAAATACTATTCAATGTTGTAATACATTATTATACATGATACAAACAATGTATTGCATTGTCAGCCAATCCTGTCCTTGTTAACATAGAAAATTAATAACAAGTAGGAATAAAATAAATAGTTAAATAAAGATCATTACTGCTCAGTGTCAGTTGCTGACTATTTAAAAATAAAAGAAAATAATAGCTACACTATTTCTAAATCAACATTTTCTACATTATACATTGTGAAAAAATTTTAAATAATGGTATATCTGCATATACAAAATACAGACATGCCAATATTGGCTGATAATATCAGTCAAACGATATATCTGTCGGGCTCTAATGCAGATATGCCTTTGATTGGCCAGTATCGGCCGATAATATCTGTCGGTCAGGATCTAATCGTGGAAGTCATGGAATTAGGTTTTTCCCTGCAGCAAAGTGGAACAACTTGCTTTGTCCATCCCCTGTACACCAGGATTATGACTGAACAATTTCAAGTTCAATTGATTTAATCAAAATGACACACAGACATCTGTTGTCAGGTGGATTTACAGATATAGATGAATCATTCGCTGTCATGTTGATACATTCAGAAGTATTATGAAAGAGGCTCTGCAGGGTTCATCTGTCGGCTTCAGTGATGGATAAAGTTGCTCAGATGAGGATTAACTTTGGGGACAAAAATAGTGTTTTAATCGCATGGCGCATTTTTAGCACAGAATTAATTCTAGCTTTTAGTTTATAGCAGATGTTTTATCAAGATTTAAAGTAATACTGTCAAATGAAATATGTTTCTAATAACTTTCTTGAAAATGTAATCATAATCCAGCTCTCCAGATATTCCAACACTATGACACTGAATATTGTGGTGGTGAATTGTAACATTTTATTGTTGAGTGTCACAAAACAAGTTGTGTTGATGAAGGACAATGGCAGCTGTCAACCACAATACAGTCAAATGTCAAAGTAGATCAAGTTTTCCAGTGCACTATGAAAACCATCCCTTGCGGGGGGTGCAGCTTTTTGGTTGAAAATAGTGGTCAGTGGTTTTCTAGCTGTAATCATAAAGAAAAATATGGTCGTGTGTGCACTTTTGTGTTTTGGCCAGGTAAATCTCCAAATGACTTATAAGCTTCCCTTCATTTCAGCCAAAGGGCACAGCAGGCTGCAAGTGGAAGACATTCTCAGCGACGCTAACAATGCTGCCGAGCCATTTTATGAAAACTTAAAAGCAGAAATGTTTCCCACATGCTGACAAGTGTCTGTTAAAGAAAAATAAACAGCCAAAATTCAAAATGTCAAAGTGTCCATTTAAGGGAGCACCACGCTGTTATGTGCTTAGTTGTTTGGGTCCGGTTCAACACTGGTAGGAGGTAAATCTAAATAGCAGTTTGGCTTGTTAGAGTTTGGAGAAGTTAGATGAGGCGTTGGCGATGCTCCATAGAGCCAAACATGTGCTCATTACAGCAAAGCTAGGATGGACAAACAGCTGGATACATCTCCCTCTCCCTCTGTTTCTGCGTCTCTCCATTTCTCTCACCAGCTCTCTATTCATCCCCTCGTCTCTCCTCGGCCCTCCCATACGTCTGAAGTGTCACGGTCCGCTGACTGCCTCTCCTCTCCTCTCCTCTCCTCTCCTCTCCTCTAAGTGAAGTCACATGAGCAGCATGTATGTTCAGTCTGTCTTTGGCGTGTATATCCATCTCTTGACGTGTGTGTGTGTGTTAAGGCTCTAGGGTATGTGTTGTATGTGTGTGTGATCTCGAGTTACCCTGGAGGATCTGTTGTCAGTGACTGTAAGCGATCTAAAGAGCGATACCGATCTTCAACCTCGTTCAGCTCGTCTCGCTCTGACTGCTCGTATGTCAACCTGCTCCCATTAAACACACATAAAGACATTCTGCAGGAGCTTCTCTGCAAACATAGAAATATAGCTTCTTTGATTACAGTCAACCAACATTTAGTTAGAATCTAAACCAGGTTTGGCCTATCTCTGATGTATTGTCATATGTTTTCTGATATGCACTTGGAAAGATTTTTTTAACAGAATTTATAGAAAAGCTTAGCTAATTTAGAAATGGTTTCAAAGAAAAAGTAAATTTCTTCACACACTTTGGTTATTAATCAGGGAATTTATTATACTATGGTATTATACAAGATAATTAGCTTTATCCATGTCACAAAGACAAATAAAAAAGTGAGGCCTATAGTAGACTCAATAATTTTAGAATATATGTAATAATAATTTAGATGATTAAAACAAAAATAAATTTTATCATCATCAGCTATTTAAGGCTGGACCCTAATAGTCGACTTTTTGGATATTCATTCTTTGCCCTCCTACCAATTTAAGCTGCTGTTTCAGCAATGTTAGGATGAAAGATTTACATTGAACTTCACATATAAACATGTGATGTTGACCATGAAATACTGCAGGTGAAATAGCATGAATTGTCACTAATATGTTGCCCTTCCTCCTAATCTGCATGCATGCGTTCAAGATTCTTCCCCTTGTCTGTCATGAGTTGGTTTCTGACATACAAAACATTATGTGAGCCGAGAAAAAAACATTATTGTCCAGCGGTGAAGAAATAAAGAGCACACATGAATCTTGAGTCTCCGTGCTGCAGTGACAGGTCTGAAATCTGACAGTTGACACATTCACACACACTAAACCAGACGCTGCTGACCCCAGGGTTGTGAAGGTCAAAGGTCACTAACCATTTAAGCATGTGTGTCACATGGGCCGTACTTGGCTTTGACCTCTGTGCGTTTGTGTGTGTGTGTTCTTGTGACCTCAGTGTGCATACGACCAGAGTGGGCTGGAGTGCACTTTAGCAGAGTCAGCAGAATCTGTAAATTAAACTGCTCCATAGAGTTACTGTATAGAGTGTGTGTGTGTGTGTGTGTGTGTGTGTGTGTGTATTTTACTGAACTGGTATGTCTATTAGTGAGGACTACAGTCAGAAGAATGACAGATTTATAATTAATACTTTTTCTTTTTCACTCTCTCCTTCTATGAACAATATTTCCAGTTTACTTAAGACTCTGCAGACATAAAAATCAAATATCTATCCATTCAGATATTGATTGGTTGCTGCAGTCATAAATTATTTACAATCGACAATCATCACACTGATGTTTTTGGGGCTCAACTTTGTCCTGTAGTGGACCACAGGAGATTTTTCCTGCAAAATTCCTCAAGGTATTTTGTTTTTGGTCATAGATTGTATTTTTTTATTGCAAATAAAGTGGAAATGCTTCGTCCCTGGGGTTCATGATTCTCCCTTGAAGTTTGGGCTGATGCCGTTTCTGTAGTTGGCTCTCATTTTATTTGTGTTGAACCTTGTTGGCGACTGCTGCTTGAAACAGTTCTTCTGTTCTGTGTTTTTCGCCTGTTTAATACAAGCCAATGTTGCTGCTGCAGAACATGTAAAATACATAACTTTCTATTTCATGGGAATTTTAGGCTGATGCCGATACTGATTTTAGAGGGGAAATTCATCTATAACTGATATGGTGGCAATTTCTTTTTGAGCTGGAATAAAAATCTACCTTTTTTATGAGGATTGTTCTCCAAACGTTCACTCTGCAAACGTTCCCAGATTTTCTTAAAAAACGATCTTTATTAATAATATATAACATTGTTTAAATTACAAAAACAATGTATTACATTATCAGCCACTTCTATAAAGGATAACTGAGAAAATAAAAGATAAATAGAATACAAAAAGTAGCTGAATAAACATAATTTCTGTTCAGTTTCAGTCAGTTGCTGTCTATTAAAAAAATAATAATTTGAAAAAAGTAATCGCTATCACCATTTCTAAATCACACCAAGAAACATTTTCTGCATAATATATTGTGTGGAAAAAGTTTTCATAATGGCACATATCTGACAGCATATCCACCATCACTGACAGGCCTGTGATTGGCTCATATTGGCCAACAATTTCTGTCAACCGATATATCGGTTGGCCTCTCGTATGATTTACATTTTCTGGGATTTAGATTTTTGGATTGTTTTCCACACTCACTCAGGCAAAGGTAATGCCAAACACACATACACATAAATGTGTTCACACATTTAGACACAGGCAGACACACACTTTGCACACATACACAGTGCATTTATGGCTTTAGGCGAGCCTTCTAGGCAGGATTTTGCTGTTGACCTTGACCAACGTGAGAGAGGAGCTGGGAACGCTGTGCATTTCAGAGATGAGCTGTGTGTGTGTGTGTAATTATCCTTATGAGGGCCGCAGATGAATATGGTGGTAGCAGAAAGCCCAGGAGATGAGGTGATGGCATACAGCACACACACTCGCACACAAAGGAACACACACATGATGGGATCTGTCCATCCTTTTTTTGTCTCCACAGGGGAGAGAGGCTGGATCAGGGCCTACTTACACTGACTCTCATGTGGGTTAAAATGTGTGAGTGTGTTATTGTGTCTAGATATATGCATCTGTTTGTCTACATGCATGCATGTGTGTGTGTGTGTGTGTCTGTGTGCCTTTGTGTCGGTATGCCGTTATTGAATCTCATTTGCCACATTCCTCTCTTTGTTGCTGTTGAATCTACAGGGTAATGGATTTATTAAGTTTGTCTGGCAGGGTTGTGTGTGTGCACATACACATAAAGACATACATACAGTGTGTGTGTGTGTGTGTGTGTGTG
>CAFUXE010000847.1:88702-105844 GCA_903364295.1 Serranus cabrilla | reverse complement strand
TCTCTCTCACCCCTTCTTCCCCTGTTACTGTCATTCTCTCTCAGTGTCTCTCCCCCTCATCTCTCTCTGTCTCCCCCTCTTTCATTCTCTTTCTCTCTGAGCATGTGACCCACTTTTACCACCCACATCTCTCCCTTTCTCTCCCTCTCCCTCTCCCTCTCCCTCTCCTGAGTCCCATCTGAAGACAGTCTACTGAGAGCAAACCAGGGGACACAGAGAAAGAGACGGAGAATAAAAAAAGAGCAGCAGAGCTGTCTGTATTCTGTTCGTACATAGATTATCACCCTCTGTGATAGTGCCTAATGTGTTAGCGTTCTATACATGAGTATGAATAAGTGTTTGTAAACACAGAGGAAACACGACGGAGAGAGCAGAAACAGGCGTGGTCGAGGCGTGTGACTTGGTCTTTGAGCGGCTGTAGGGGCTTGCTGTTCAGTTCTTTTTGTCAGAAGCTCTGTAGGTGGTTTTCAGTGTGTTCACAGTGGCTGACGCACTTGTTGTTTGCAGTTTTTGTGTTCTCGCCTTTGGTTTCCTCTCCCGCTGTGTGTATATGTTCACTTCATTGGTCATAACAGATTCAAAAGAGATTTTTTTTCTCCCACTTGAGCATGGGAATAAGTCAGTTTATGGTTGTATACAGCGACACAGACAGAAAGTCCCATGAGTGGTTACAGTTAGAGAGTCAACCTTACTTCGATTATTGAAACCTCTCTTTTTTTTAAAGTCCAAGGATCTCAACCAGGTACTTTGTATTTAAAAGAAAAAAAACACATCACTTTAAAGCTGGTTCCAGTGTAACTGCTGTAAGTTCTTTCTTCCAGTGGTGAAGGACACCAGGAGCAAATGCCAGGAGTTTAGAAATGATATAAAGATATATAGTTGTGTTTAACATTAACACATTTCTATGCACATTTGAAGATTTGCATGAGAAAAGCTTGATGGAAAAAACAAAATTTTATACAATTTTCGAAAATGCGCATAACAGTTTTTTACGCTCACTTGAGGTGGTTTTTGTGTTTTTGGAAAATAGTTAAAACGCTCAACGTGAGATGGAGACGCTTTTAAGTTCTGATGAGCGATTGTTTAACTCACATGACTGATCGTCTGTTTCCGCTTTGCCAGAAGACTCAAAGGAACATCTGTAAGTTTCCTTATTGAACCCAATTCCTGAACACTTCTCTGTATTTTCTGCTCATTTTTAAAATGTTCTTGCTGTTTTATTGTTGTTTTTTCTCTCTCGAGTAATCCCTACTTCTTCTACTGTTTTAATAGCTTACAGTAATACGTTACACTGCCATCTGCTGACCAAAGTATGTCTATGCAGCTTTGTTTATTCACTCTTAACCAGTTGATGGAAACGTCCCTAATGCACATTTTCTTTAATGCTACAATTCTAAATTTTCAACCTTAAAATTTACTGGAAACACGGCTTCTGATTGGTGTGTCAACTGTATGCAAATCAACAGTGGTGGAATGTAACTTAGTACATTTAATCAATTACTGTACTTAAGTTAGTAGCCTATAATTTTGAGGTTCCTATACTTAAGTCTAATCAGTCCAATTTCACTACATCCCAGATGGAAAATCTTGTAATTTTTATTCCACCTAGTGGTAAAGTACATTTATTTAATACCTGTAACTAGTTGCTGTACATGTTCAGATTATTAGTACAAAACTAAATTAACTAATAAATCATGATGCAATATGTGTTAGCTAGACGTTTATAAAGATATAATAATAAGATATACTGTGGACAAAATTAGCAAAAAAGAACGTAACAGTAATAAATGAAAATACAAACTTAGTTGCTTTATACTTCCACAAGTGGTTGCTACAATACATAAAGATGCAGTATGGGAACAGTGGCTGCAGATGACTTTCTTTATGTGGTGTCAAATAAAGATTTGCAAGACACTGAGTAGACACTGACCACAAGACCACTTCAATGCAATCCATGCAAATCTCTTCCTGCTGCAGTTTGTTGTAGATAGAAGGAAGGAAGGAGGAAGGAACAGACGTGGTTTTGAATGCAGCCGTCTTAGTGTGTAGTAGACCTGACCCTGCTATTCCTTCTTCCTTTCTGAACAGGGATCATCACATCTCTTCTCAATCTGTGTTGGCGTCACTGTCGCCATCTCACAGAGATTGAGGTTGATTTTTGTGTCATATAAAATAACGTGACTTTGGATTTGTTCAGGCTTCAGTAGACCGCAGTGCTGATATGTGGTTAATGTGTGACTCACAATTTGGCCCCATGACATTTTTGCTCATTTGGTGCATTTGCTTGCATTCTGTCACATCAATCTGGATGGTAATCTTGTCAGTGTAGGTTAAAATGTACCTTACTTTATATTTTTAACACTCTACAGTCTTTCACCCCTTTTCCTCGTTACCTGACAAACAGCAGAGAGGTAAAGGGGTCTACTTTCTGTCTCCCTCTCCATTAGTCTATTAGTATTCAGGATGTGTTGCCTGCCTGCCTGCTGCCCGCCACTCATTCCCCAGACAGCGAATCAGCCGGCGTTGATTAATTTCAGCCTATTAGCACCCCTCGTTCCCCTCCCCCGGCTCCGCCCAGGTTAAATCCCCGTGCACACCGGCGTGCACGCTCACAGGCGGGGGGTGCTGCTGGGTGAGCGATGGCAGCGAGGTTGCCAGGGAGCCAGTTGTTGTCAGAACGATATTAATGAGTGTGCTGCTCTGGCCCTAAGAGTGTGTCTAGATGTGTGTGTGTGTGTGTGTGCAAGTGTGTTTACGTGTGTCTAAGTGCACATCTTTAATTTTTGGTGTTTGTATGCCAAGTGAAGGCAGGTCAGGTGTGTGTGTGATTGTGCTGTAGAAAGAGAGATTTGTGTTTGGTGGGAGCGTGTGTATGTTCAAACATGCTAGCATATGTCCGTCCATACATGCATGCTTGTAAAGGCTGTTTTTGTGTGTCTGTCTGTTAGCTGTGTGTGATATCCAGCAATGCCATGGCCTGAGGGACAAGGGCTTATGTGTGTGAGAGAGTGTGTGAGAGTGTGTGTGTGCGCTCTGCGGAGGCCTGTCCTAGTTTCCTTCCCCTCACCAGGGAGCCGGAGGATCCAAGGACTGACGCACATCACCTGACAGCCGCCCCACTGCTCCACGGCCCTGCACTGTGTATGTGTTTGTGTCTGTGTGTGTGTGTGTATATGTGACGGAGATGGAGTGTCTGAATTTGTGTATGTGTCAGAGGAGGTGTGTGCGTAATTGAGAGAGATGTGAGAATGTGTTAGAAAATCCATCAGTTGGAGCATCATTTTATGTGTGTGAGCACTTACACGTATGTTGAGTGTGTGTGGCTGCAGACGCTTTGACAAAGTTGGAGAGAGTGAATTTTGGTGTACTGATCCCCTGAGGTGTGTGTGTGTGTGTGTCTGTGTGCGTACCTTGGGGCAGAGTGGAGAAAATGGTGTCACATGAAGCTGGGAGACATCAGAGTAACTGCGCTCTACTTAACCTCAGTATGGACTTCGGCTGTGTGGACTGAAAACACATTACCTGGACTATTTGATGTAAACACATTAGGTTAATTTAACTGGACCTTGGACAAGCATATCTGAGGAAAGCCATTTGTGTTTCAGTGACAACTCAGTTTGTGCCTCTAGTCACGTTTCCATCAACAAATTCCAATGCACATTTTGAAGATTTGCATGAGAAAAGCTTGATGGAAACACCACAATGCAGTAAAACTTTTTGAACATGTGCATGCAGGTGTTAATGCTCGCTTGAGGGGCTTTTTCAGATACAAACATCTAATTGCCTTTGTCACACAACCTGAAAATGGCCTCTGAAGTCAACTCAAAATGAAAAACTAGAGAATTAAAATGATGTTATATACAAACCTAACTTCACTGGAGTCACAGGTTTCATACTGGTCCTTTTCTTTGGCCATATCACTGGTTTAGGCTTGTGTTTAATGTCGTCCAATGAACTGTCCTAATTTGCCCAGGAATATTATAAGGATTAATGAGAGCATAAAGGATGATGCATTTAGGTTATGAACAATAAATGAATGTGTCATGTTTATATTGGGATGCAGTCTCAAAGCATTTAGATATAAGAGAAACTCATTTCTATTGCAGATCTGGCTCTCTTTTTGTTACTCTGTCTGAGAAACAGATGGTCACATAAAATATAGTGCCTGTGTTTTTATTAAGTCTGTTTTGTTTGAATCACTGAAAGAATGTAAATTATACTAGAAACCATGTCCTACTTTCTAACACCCTGGACTCTACTATTTATCACTCTAGATCATTTTGGTGTAATTTGCCCAATTTTACAGATATTGGGTGTTCAAAGTGCTGCAGAAATGCATCGTTGTGAGTAATTTTATGTATGAATTAAAACAGTTCCTTCTTTTGTTTGCTTGTGTTGCCCACAACAAGATGTATGCATTACAAATAAATGTTTGCAGCACAAACCAAGTGCCATCTAGTTCCATTATATTGGAGAGAAGGAAAACTTCTTTATGGCACATATCACCAAGATTCAGCAAGTCACACCAACACAGTCTAGATTGATAAATAGCACTACAGGAAAGAGAACAAACATGTATTTTTGATTAGAGGGTGTGCTGTCCCTTTAAATAGAAATGCCTTTAATTCACCTTGTCTGACTACAATCAATTGTGGAAACATTCAGTTTCAAACCATCTTTGAGTTGCAAAGTCAAACTCATTTAAAAGCCGAACTTGGATTACCCATCTGTCTCTTCAGAACTTTGATACCATCTATTTTTAGAAGGTGAAGGGTCACATTTGATGATCCGTAAAATATCCATAATCACATATTTAAAATCTCCCATGACCACTTCAATCCTTACCTTATGAGAGGCTGATAGCATATTCATAGTCACTCAGGTCTATAGGCGCACACACTCACAGGCCTGTGCGCTTTATTAAAAAAAAAACCTGTCATGAATATCTTATAGGCTGCTAATGCTGTGTGATACGTTAGGATCTGAACACATTAAAGTTTTAAAAGCACATTTGACTGGCAAAGGAAGAAGGATTAGGAGAAGGGCGACAGAGGGGGTGATGGGAGACAAAGAACTGAAGGCAGTGACTTCGAAATAGAAAGGTGTTAGATTATATTTGTGCGTTTTATAGTTTATTTCTGTCAATGGGTGAAATATTCTGTTATCACATCCCCTGCTTGGGCTGACAGGGTTGAAAAAGTCAAAGCAAAAGAAGGGACAAAGATGAAAGATATCCTGAAAGTAAAAACCCTGCAGTCGGATATGGTGCTCTGCCTTATTAGATCAGCAAAGAGTGTGTGTGTCTTTTTAATAATTCAGTATCTCTAATCTTCAGGGTTGTGTGGCTGAAGGGTTGACCCTCCCATCTCTCTCAAAATATTGCTGATGTGTTAGTTTAGAGTATGAGTAGTTTTAGTTAGTCCCTCTCCCTCTGTCCTTTAGTTAATACTGCTGACCTATGAGTTTGTCCTTGTCCCTGCAGATGCCTACCTCGCACCTCCAGCACACTGTATATGTATGTGTGTATGCGTCCATGCGGGTTTGGTGCTGCGTCAGTGTTTCACATAAGAGAGGTCGTGACCCTGCAGCCTGGAGCACACTTGTCTTCATCTGACTGATTACATATTAACACCCTGGACACACACACACTCATTGTGGTCCAATAGTCCTTTGACCCTCTGTAAGGAGTGAGTTGTCCCAGTGGTTGCAGGGACCTCACCCAGTTCATTAATACAACACATGAGAGCTGGACACCCTCAACTTTTTATGGCTCTTGTTTTCAGCCTCATCTCTCCCATTCTAACTAATGCCCAGCACCTGACAGTAAAATCTACATTTTGATGATGCCAAGACGAATCAAATGTGTTTTTCTTGTTGTTTGTGTCCTTGTCGTTCCTCAGGTAAGCGGCTCCAGGAGTGGGTGTGTGTGATTCTGTGCCTCTTCCTTTTCATCATCAACTTCTCCTTCCTCCTCCTGCACTTCTCCACCGTTCACATCTTCAAGATCGTCCTCGGCATCGGTGAGCTGAAAGACTGCGATCAGAGAGAAATTAATAAAGCTTCCCTTTGTCATTTTAAAACTACCCATCACATTTTGCATAAAACCGTTATCATGATTCTAAACAAATCAGTGCAGTCCCATATCATTGTCCATGTGAGGTTTTTTTCTCTTTTGTAAAATTGTGTTTGCTTGCACATCTAATAACAACATATGTTATTCCTTTGGTCCGTTTGTCTCTTTCTGTGTTTGTGTGCCAGTCTTAGGGATAGTGACGGCAGACTTTGCATCGGGGATGGTACACTGGGGGGCGGATACCTGGGGATCTGTGGACATCCCTGTTATTGGCAAGGTGAGCACACATACACATATGCACACAGCCTGGCTGTTTAGGCTGCATTTAACAGCTTCTAGTCATTTGCCATCAATTAAAAACTGTACAAAGTAGAGCCTCATGTCCCTCACTTTCCCCTGAAATCATTAATCCACCACAAGTGAACTGGCACACTGATAACAGCTCTAGAAACGAGGTACACAATTTTTGGGCCAATTTGATTATCACTCTTGTGTTGATGTTTCAATTACAATTATTATTTGTTTTTTAATCTATCTTTTTTCTCAGTTTTTTACGTTCCATCTGACAGTGTATAAGGAGATATGGAGTAACTCTCCCCCTCAACTTTTAAATGTGTTAAAAACACTTCACTCAGCTACTATTTGTGTGTCAAAGGAAGAAGATTTTTTCATCAGGTTCATTTGAGGCTTGTCAGTATTTTTTAAATATAATAAACCATTTGGCTGCGACATGCTAATGAGTTTAGTAGCCACCACACAGAAAGTGTAATTTTTTTTGTCTTTTTGGTGGAAAAAGAAAAAAATCTATTTCAAGCTTTATTGTTATGCCTCCATGACTGTGACAGTCGTGACCATTGTGCCATTCGACACAAACTTCCACTTGGACTGAAGGATAAACTAACTCTGGTTGGAGGTCAAAGGTCAAGGTCACTGTTACCTCTCATCTCTGGCATTCATAGGAAATACTTGATGAAATCGATCCACTTAGACTCAACAATGGTGCTGTTATTAATTCATCCATTCTTTTATTTTAATGTTTAAAGGTCAAACAACCACAAAGTCGATAATCTGTGTGTTTCCTTAATTTCTTTAAAATCACAAAGATATGTACTCTTTCATTATAAAAAATATCCAAGCTTTAAAAGCTGAGCGTATTTACAGCAGAGACCATGTCAGGGGGCTGAACTATGAGGGGAAAAAGCAAAAACAGAATAATTGCTCATTAATCATAATCATTGTAAAATGTTCAATTAATCATGATATTGATTTGAGGTCATGTCCCCCAGCCCTACCTCTGGCTATTTGCTGTGAGCTGAAGTCACTTGCTTGAGGACATCAGTTCAGTGTCACTTTACTTTTCATACAAACAGTGCATGGCAGTTAAATGGGATCTTTCTCCATTGGAGTTTCTGTCAAAATATATGACAACACAGTAAACTTTTCTGTGACCCATTGAATTATGGACTACAGAGAAGACACTGTACCGTATCAGTGTCCCCTCTCTCCTGAGGCTGCGTCACCATGGCAGCATGGTGGTTGCGCCTTATTCCCCCGGGCCTCAGGACTGCCATAGTGACCTGGAAACTAAATGTCACTGCCTCACAGAGGGATCTCCCTGCAGACCGTAATGTCCATGATTCCCAGTAGACACACCCACACATGTACACATGCTGTGAATTATCTCACCTTGAACCTCGGCAACTTATCACCATGCAGTGCCAGAAGACATGTATGTGTAGGCGTGTATGAAGATAGATGCACACACACACACTTAACGCTCACATTTAAACATGTTACTTACATTAATGCACTCACACATTTTGCCCCATTTCCCTAACCCAATTAAAGTAAAGGTTATCCTCATTTTAGCCAATTAAAACCAGTGTGAGCAGGTGCAACGTGCAGGTTGGTTCATGTGAACTTTGTTTTGATTAATGGGATACGAGTTTAGTTTGTGTGTATCTAATTGTATATTTCTTCTATTTATGAAATATTCATTGATAATTAATTTGTAGAAGTGTTGAAGCTCATGTGTGTTTTAAGACCTGAAGTATGCTGATTATAATGCTACAGTATAATGACACATCGCCCACCACTAATGAGAACTATAGTCATCATTAGGGGTGAGGGATATCATGGTGTATATATTTTTATATACATGAAACTCCATTATCACAATAGAGTAATTGTTCCATAAATTCAGTAAAGACAGTTCTTAAATGTATCAAATTAAACTTGATTATTTTTTTTATTTGGAACTTTAAGAGATTCTCCCTCCAACTTACCCTGATGCTGAACCCATGTGTTGTCATTGCTTGATTAATGGTGTTTTAATTAGTGCTGTCAAAAATATCACGTGATAAAATAAAATGATAAAACTGCAACAACTGAGGTTGCGTTATAGCTTGTGATGCAACAGAGACTCCCTGTTAATGTCAAATGCCTTTTACTGGCTGTGCTTCAACACAGTAGCACATTACCAATATTTAACTTTTTATTGGCATTTAGTTTTAGTGGACTTTTAATGGTGCAACCCAATTTAATAAATCGTTAGTAGTCTCTAAGTACAAAGAAACTTAAAGATGGATTTTTGAACAGCTTGTACAACTCAATCCTGAGGAGTGCATGCTATTTATTAGACACTGATGGAAAATATAATAAAAGGTGCTGAAGCATAATCTTATAAACTAAAGAACACCATGGAACACATGACCTTTTAATGACAAAGTGTGCTTTAACAGCAGAATTCAACATTTAAAAATTGTGTTTAATCCAATTAAAATCAGTTTATAAACTAGTTTGAAAGGCATTTCACAAAATCACTGTTAACAGCTTAAAAATGAGTTTCATTCATGCCCCTAAAACACAAATATTTAATTTAATGAACCATCACAAGTGTTTTTTTTTCACACATGAAACAGTGGTCGTGGTTCACAGCTTTAAAATGAGCCTCACTAAGTGACACATTAATGACAGCCTGTTAATTCTCCTACATTCTATTCGTTGCTTTCACTCTTTTAATGAGTGTAGCTTTTTGTCTTCGGTCAGGCTGTTATCCTATCATTGTGTCATATCACTATTTGTAACTCTGAGCCTCGTGTGTTTTGATTATTTTGTTGCCACATTTTGCTATCTAGATAACAACACATTTTGGTACATGCATTGTACCCTCCAGAGACTCTAGACATGATTTTCAACCCCTGCGCTGCTGTTTGTGTTTGCTGAAGGTACGGTGTGGTTTGATGTTTATTTATGGTGTGGCATTGGTTGGGGTTCGGGGTAGTTACTTGGACCAAGGCACTGCGGCAGCCACAGATTTGCATGGTGTGTCGGACACTGTAGGAGACTTCTAATAAAGACTCTAACTGGAAGAGAAGAATGGACCGTTGCGGAGAACAGAGGGATGGCAATAGGCTAGTGGAAAATAAAGTGTGTGTGTGTGTGTGTGAAAGAGAGTGTGTTTTCGTGTCTGTGTGTATTTTGAGACTGAGAATAAAGCAGGCCTGTGCTCCCAGTTAAGGTTAGTTTGAATATCAAAGAGGAGCACGATGGAGAACACCTGAGGCTAATAGTGGTTCAGTTATAAATGTAGACGAAACATTTGAAGTCAGTGTCGCTCTTTGTTGCTTGTTTGTTCTGTCATTTTCTTGTTTTTTTTGTATGTATGTTATGTGTGTGTATGTTCCTACTTTGTTTCCTGCTCCCTGTCGTGATTATTTGTTGTTAAGATGTAACTCAGATAGTTGTATAGACAGCATGTGGAAACGGTAATGAACCCCCAACACATGTTTTAGACACGTATGGACTCCTGCCTTTCATAACTTCACCATAAGGGGCTACCTAATAGTCATAAGAGTTGGCTGTCAAAATGTCATACATAATGTTTCCAGCTGTGAGGGCCACAGACCAGTCACAGCTGCTGCTGGAAACTGCATTTTCTATCTGTCAGCGTCACACTGGCCCAGTGTGGCCAGTATGGTCTCCAGGATCTGACGGGCCTTTTTAATGCTAAGATCAGACCTTAAAAAAAAGCTATGTTGAAAGGCAAGTTCAGCCCTTCAACATACATTGTGGAGGACAAGGGTCCATGTAAAATAATCACCACCATATAGAGAGATATACAGATTGTACAAAGACCACACAAGTAGCAGAAGAGTACACAGACTGACTATGTTACACTAACCGGAGACTATCAGCAATCACAGGCACTGAGGGCGACAGGAGGCACAGTATTTTGGGAAACGGTTACTGGATGTAACTCCAGTTCTTACTACTGTTTTTTTTAATAATAAATTATTTGCATAAAGCATGTGTCTTATTGACTCCTGAGAGTACTAAATCCATCTTTAAGATGCACTGTAAATGGATAAACATTATTCAATTAATTGGTTAAGTTTTTAGATTTGTTTCTCTACTGCAATTTTATTTTTGAAAATATCTGTTTTCCTCATTAATTAATTTGCTGATTATTTTTGCAATTAACCATTAAATATATGAAACATAAAAAATAGCTCAACTTCCAGAAACCAGGTGCACAAGTCACCAATTCCAAAAGCAAAAGATACTCTAAGTTTATGGTGATATGACACTGTTGGATTGAAACAATTTTATAAAAATATCTTTTTCTATTGATTGGTGAAACTTTATTTGTCATTATTAGTGAGCACATTGTGAAAAAGCACAATCACAATATTAACCTAACCCCTTTTTGTCAGCAATATCACTACCTTCCAAGGTGTTGTTGCTCCACCTCAAAGTCACACTATATGTGACATTTTTCCCATACTGCACTGCTGACACTCTTTGTATAACAATGATTTGCTTTGATTAGAATCCATAAAAGCCTTTTCACTCCCCAGTGCTGAAGCTGCAACACTATCTTAAAAAGTGCACTACTTTCTCCCAGTGGTGTTTAGAATTATTCCTTAGCGAAGCTTTGGGCTGTGCTGTTTTTATTTTTTCATCGTCATGTCGTGGAGCTTTAATTGACTCAACAAGGATTTAGCAGTCCTCTAATGACACCACTTTGAGGACAAAGTCACGCTCATTAGTTCCCAATGATGCTCGATTCACATTGAAATTTGCCAGATGTGCTTACAGTTTAGGGATATATGTTTGAAGATCCTTCCTTCCAATTGTTTCTTTTCTGCATTAGCAACAACAGCTTTTCTCCTTATGTCAGTCCTTTTTGTCACATCCTAACCACACATGTCTCCTTTAATGCTACCCTCTAATGAGGCTGATGAGAGAGTAATGCAGACTTAATAGAATGTCAGTTCCTTGATAGAGGCCAGAAGGGAAAAAGGTGACAGAATGGAGAAAATATAGATGGAAATGTGTGGCCAAAAAGAGAAACCAACAAAAAGTGAGATGAAAATGCAGTATAAAGGTCGGAAGGACAAAAAAAAGAAGGGGGGTGGAAGGGCGTGTCCGTCCAACCAGTGGGACAGCGCTGGTTGCTGGGGCGATGGGCGATGTGAGCTGGTGATTAACGGACGTCGTGCGAGGCGGGCCGTTTAAACGGTGTGGGATTAGAGGACACGCAGCAACCGGTGGCCCGCCGTTAACTGGGAGCGCTGATGCCGCCCCGCTCGGCACGACCTCCGCGGCTTAGCCGGGCTTTCATCTGGCTGAGGACTGCGGCGAGAGGAGGGGGGTGATGGGAGGGGAGAGGTGGGGGAGAGACAGACGTGAAACGGAGATGGGTACATAATTGTGAAGATATCAACAGATAGTTTCTGTGTTTGTAGTGGCACCTACCAACGAGGTTTGCTGATAGGCGTGTGCGATTGGTCCGAACAGCTAACACAACAATAATGAGTTTTCATGCTGATGCCTCCACGGCTACACACACACACACACGCACACATACACACACTGACACACACTGTGGAAATACAGATGCAAACCTACCTTTTTTTCCCTTTTTCCACAGAGGGAAATAAATTACCTTTATCCTGTGTGTGCGTGTCTCTTTTTGTCCTCTTTTGTGCTTCTGAGATTCAGATTCAGTCTTTCATTTGAGACCCCCATGCTCTCACAGACAGGTGTCTGCCTCTGCGCAGTGCAGGTGGGGTTTGTGAGCGTGTGTGTGTGTGTGTGTGTGTTGGTGTGTGTTTGAAGCTCACTTTTTTTGGGTTTGTGTGTGGCGTCCATGGGTCATTTATGTGTACGAGTGTTTTTTGGCGGGCCAACTGCTGTTCAGCGGTTTATTAGGATGCTGGATATGAGCTTTGGGGTTGTGCAGGCTGCTGGGCACCGCTGAGTCGTGGTGTGTTCGTGCGTTTGCATATTTGTGTGTGTGAGTGCGTGTGTGCATTTGATCTGCATTTGCTTAAAGACTGTAAACAATGCTTTCCAGTGTCTGTTTATGTTCCGATTTGAAGTAAATGTAAATGAAGGAGAATATCTACCCTTTTTTGAGCTTGTTGCTGTTTGTCACATCAATTCCATTTAGAGGAAAATGGATGTGTGTGTGAGAGCAGAAAGCAAGGAAATGGGGAGAGTTTTCTATTTACTGATTATTTAAATGATTGTATTTGTTGAGATTAAATTCTTTTTTTCAATGATTATTTTCCCAATATAAAAATAAATCAAATAAATCCCAAAGGTTTCTGATGTAAAATGATTTAAAAATAAAACCTGTTGCAGAATTGATAACATTTTCAGTAAATACACAGCTCTGTGCTTTAAGCTTCAGCATGCAGACTGGTGCACTAAGAGAAACAATTTCAGTGTTGATTGTTGTCTTTTATTGTGTTCAGGACTAAAATCCAAAGCACTGCAACCTTGAGCTTTTCTTGACAAAATCCTAAATTGACTTTCCTCTGCCAGTTCTGACTAATCTTTGTAATGTCGGATTGAGCTCATATGTGAACGGAGCAGGTTATTGTGTGGTGCCAGTACGTCTCCCTGCTTTATTTCACACCCTCAAAAGAGTGGCAGTTTGGTTACATTTAGGCACCAAAACTACTTGGTAAGGTTTTAGCCACACAGTCAACTTATAGGAACATTTCAGTGCTGTTCATATTAGTAAGTGTTATAAGCAATAAGCAGTTAATAAACTACTCGGGCTCAAAAATAAGCTTGTATTGGTGAATTTAAATCTGGCACGTAGGCTTCTGCATTAAAGAGTGCTGTGATTTAAAGAAATAGTTTTTTTATTACCTACAATTATGTCTCTCTCTCTCTCTCTCTCTGCAGGCCTTTATCCGTCCATTCAGGGAGCACCACATCGATCCGACCGCCATCACTCGCCATGACTTCATTGAAACCAATGGCGACAACTGTATGATCCCCATCCTACCACTGGCTCACATGGCCTACAAGTTCCTCACATACACACCAGGTAGCACACACACACATCCCTTTCCTGGCTTCATGGCACAGAACCAGCTAAGCACATGCACGTGCTTTTAGTGTGATGAGATGAAACCTTTGTTATTCACATTGTTATCACCTGTTATTGAGAAGCCTGGGGTTTAACACCTGCAGGGGTTCAAGATCTCACCCCTGCAGCAACAAAGCGGTGACAATCACGTGTGCAGCGATTCTCAATAAGATTCCTCACCGGATTCCTAACCATGTAAACTGCTAACGTGCTTACAGTAACACTGCATACATCTGTATTGTGAGTATAAGGACTTTAGAAGGTCAGTTTACAGCGTCTAACAAAGTGTCGCAGTGACTCCGGTAGCACAGACTCTGGCTGAAGTGTGTCCACTGGTCGTGGGGAAGCATGGGGCAGTTTTGCAGGTAATCATGTGCACTGACCTTACGAGTGCAGGGCAGGATGGGAGGTACCGGAGGAGGAAGATCAGCAGGAAAAACGGAGCAACCTGTTATTGAGGAGGAGACATCTCCACCCGTCATGTCTGCACTTCAACTTGAGCCAAAAGGTCACTGCTGGGTGGAGAGGAGGGGAGTCGACATCACTTAGATGTTGTTTTATGGGGTTAGAGCTGCTTACACTTTGTTAGACTTTGTCTGCTGTCATGAAAAACCAGCTGGCTATTTACTCAAAGACAGAAAATCTGCCAATGAAAAGGAATAAAAGGGTGCAATGTTCATTTTTACATTAAGAAGAGTATTTAGAAAGTTGTGGTATCCAAAATGCGTGACATCTACCTGCTGCTGACCCCAGTTGCGTCATTTTTTAAAATATAATTATGGAAACTTTTGAAGGCTGTCTGTGATTTTGACAAATGATCCACCATAATTAAAGTAATTCACACTCCTGTCCAGCTGGTGGAATGTGCATTTTAATTGTCTATTTTCTAGTCTTGTCTTGATCTCACGTGCAAAACCTTGCTGGCTTCAGCTAATGCATGGGTCTAAAAATAACAACAATTATGTAAAAGAAAAAGAAAAAACTCAGAATTATCTTTGTACATCTTATTATTTCAATAATTCATAAACAAGATAAGCATTTATCTTTTATAGTTTAGTGTCACTTGAGTTCTGCTTTTCTGTAGAAGTGATGGCTCCATCACATTAGTTTGGTTTTTAAACATTTGGTTTGCAGTGACACTTAATAACACAACTTTTGTGCTGCACTTGCTCAGCACCCTTTAGAGAAGTCTCAGTTATGTCACCAACATTTGGTCCAAAGTGGGCCTTTGCAAAGAGAACCCTGTCCTGAGATGTATTTTGTTATTGTATATTTCATTATCAGTTCAGATGATGAAATTGGATGCTACGACTTCTGGGGAAATTATTCCCCATATAAACACAGTTACTGACATGAAGGACGACAAATAAAATAATTGAAAATGAAAAGAATGTGAGACATTTTTATACATCAGAAACAAAGAGAAGAGGAGCAAAGGGGAAGCTCGCAAAGGTCAGCTGCTTGTCCGTCGCGGGGACCATGGAATGTGGAGGTGAGGGAGAGAAGATTAGAGGGGAGAGAGAAGTAGTGAGGTTCACTTGTAGGTGACATCCACACCTGTCATGTCACACACCGCAGGGAGTCAAGAGGTCACGAGACAGAGACAGGGAGAGACGCGGTGACATCTACACCTGTCATGTCTGCACCTTAAGAGGTCACCGTTAAGAGTTTGAGACAGGGTGAGAGTGCATGGAGGAGAGAGGGAGTGAGCGAGCGCGGGGGGTGCCGGCAGTGGAGGGTCATGTAGCGGTAAGATGACATCTAAACCTGTCATGTCAAGCTCCTCGCAGTGTCAAGCGGTCACCAGACAAAGACAGAGACAGAGGTAGATGGGAAAAGCTGAGAGCCGTGAGGTGACATCTCCAGCTGTCATGTCTGCACTTGAACTGGGGTCAAGAGATCGCTGTTTTAACCAGAGAGAGGGAGCGAGGGATGGAGGTAGACAGAGAGAGGACAGCTGTAAGTCATGGCGACAGAAACACTCAAGTGAATAACAAGAGTTAGCGGTGTGACAGACAGGCTGTAGACTTCTATTTGCTTTCAGGCAGGAGACACATGGAAACATTTTCTCCCAGTCAGTCTCACTAAGCAGGAGTTGATGGCTCAATTACAAGTAATCCAAAGTCAGTCGTCACATTTCAGACTGTTTTTGTGATTAATATTATTTTGGGAAGTGCTTCTGTGAATGAGTGCTGACAGATTTGTCACCTGTCAGCTCACATCAACACTGACACTGTGAACATTAACCTGTTCCCTGAAACCAAGTCCTCTGTCTGAAGCTTTAGCTTGATTCTGCTTTTGGAAACTAAATGAAATACTTAAACACAGATGACAAAGATGTTTTTCATTGGAATGCTTGCAGTAATTAAAAGAAAGAGACTTGCTTGACAGATTTCAATATTTGACTCCCTCTCAGTATAGCTGGGCTTCACTCCAGATAATAACAAATGTGTAACATGACATGTAAACATAAAAATGGGGATGGAATGCTATAACTAATGGAAAATAACATTTCAAAAATCTATAAAATACACTTGATATTAATAATAAAAATCAGATGAAAATAGAGTAGATGAGAAGCATCAAATAAGTTATGTAGTAGCAGTATTAGTAGCATGAAATAGAAATATTCAAGTAAGCTGCTTCTAAGATTTGTTTTTCAGTAAGTGCTCTTACATTTCACTATGGTAAAACAAAACAAAAAACCCTTTCAGGATTACAGTTTATTATAATGTGTAGATATGTTTTATTATGTCCTTTGAATCAGACGTCTTGAACTGCTATAAAAGTTCATGTAAGCAGATCATAAAACAGGGAGGTTTAAAGTATTTATTAGACATGTAAGGCGCCATGGACAATAATAAGCTAATCTTCTGATGTATTGTACCAGAGTTATCTTAAAGCCAATTTTCATCTGCAGTTCCTTGGACACAATTGAAACAAACACACAGTAACAGAAAACAAAAAAATTAGAAAAGGTACATAATACCTCACTTAATCACACTATGTCAGAACCAAGTGTATATTAGAAACACTTTTCTCTCACGCTGAGGTCTTTAAGAGGCGAAGGTCATTATGACATTTTACATATAAACTGTAAGCTTTTTTTTCCCAGAATCTCACTCCTTTTGTTCCCGTAAAACAGCAGATTTTTAGTAGATCCCCTACTGTAGACCCAAATGAACATTATCATTTCATCATCACTATGGTATACAACATTGAATAGCTTTATATTGTGTGAAGTCCTGGCCCTAATTCCTGTTTCAAAAGAAAACTCATCACATTAAAAAAAGATGCACTCCAAATGCTGTTTCAGTGTGACTTTCCTCTTATTCCCCAGCCGCCGTCTGAACTCCAACTCCACCTCCATCTGAATATCTCATAAAAACACGGCACACATTCTGTCCACTCCCAGGGCGCCTTGGTAGGAATGATGTGTCGTTCTTTTAGAGTATGAGAATGGGATTGCAGAAGTTGTTTAAATATTAAAGGTGAGCAGTGTGATGATTCATAGTTCCATTTGAACATCAGTAGGACTTTTACTTGCTCAATAAAGAACAGACGGAGTGTAGAGACTGATTTTCTCGTGTGCTGGCAGTCGGGCATACAGGGCCAAAGAGTCTCACTCCTGACTAACTGACTGAGTCTTCCTCTTGATGCCTGCAGAGCTGAGGTGATA
>CAFUXE010000847.1:18824-61600 GCA_903364295.1 Serranus cabrilla | reverse complement strand
AAAAGGAAACAGAAGAGTGGAAATCGCAGACAAAGACAGGCTGGTAAAAAACACAAAATACAAACTAAGGATGGAAGTGAACCAGGCAGACAACAGGTATTGATTTTTGTCTGCTTAAGATGAAAACACAAAAAAATTGACCTTTTCAATTATTATGAGATGAAAATTCAGTTTAAGTCACTGAACAGCCACAATTCAGACTTTCTCCACAACTGAGGTATTTCATTTCAAACTATGGCATCTGCTAAGTAAATTCAGTATGATTTCAAAGTAAGAGGAATAATAATAACCATACTGAAATGTATCTCAGGTTCTATTGTTTTGACAGTGCAACATCTGTTGGACGGAGCCTGTTGTTCCCATTGTTCCAGCTTGTTAAAAATAGACAGGTGTGACAAGAGAGTGAAACGTTTATATACAGTCTATAAAGACTATAGCTGCATTACAAATGCAGGGTGGATGCAGAGTGCAGGACTTCTACAGTGAACACTGCTGTTTATTTTCTGAAAATAATCGGACTTGTAATGTGACCGGACAGGTGTAAGTGTGTGCTGCTTTACACAGCTGTCAGCTTTCCCAGCGCATCACGTTGGTGATTTTTCACAGGGAAGAGAGAAAGGAGGCTGTGACCGGGATGCTGCAGTGACTCACGCTGCTAATGGACTGCCTCGCAACCTTTTTGGGTAAAACACAACAATCCTAATGGCAATCCAGTTGCAGCATTTGGTTCAATCTTGTGACATCATTGCTTGTCTCTTTTTCTATTAATTGGATGCTATTAGTGTGTGAGGGCAAGCTGATGCAGAGAAACCCATTTTGTCACCTTTATCGACACATTTTGTTTTGGTTTCACTTTTTTTCTCGCTTACCATTGTGTCTTTGTCGATACTACCAGGGGTGCTGGATTTGTTCAGAAATGAATGTGTGTTTTTGCCGGGCATGTTTTTGTTACCTTCTGGGGACCAGTATGAACAGTGACCAGTAGTCTGGCCCCGTTCCTGATGGGCAAAACTTAATTTCTGAGGTCCTGGTAAAGGTTAGGGGTATGTTGAGAATTGAGTTTAATCTAAGATTAGAATTGGGCTGTCCAAGTGTGTGGAAGTCAGTGCAATGTCCTTAAAAACGATAGCTGTGCATCCCACATTGGCTTCTTGATCTTCTGACTTCCAGTGCTTGTGGTTACTGCCACTGGGGTTGCATTAGTAGAAAATACTCTCATTCTACACACACTGTAGTGGTTTTAAGTCCAATTAAAAGTGATTTTCTTTTGTTTATTTTCTGTATTTTTAAAGACCAATCAAATATACACTAGGGTACCCGGATTAAATACAAAGAGGTTTAACACAACAGAGGAAACTGTCTTTATAGAAAAAAACAAACAACAACAAAATACCCCAAAATGACTTATGTTTGCATTTACCTGAGAAGGACCTTCAGTGGCTGTGGGATTATGATTCATTCCTGTCAGGAGCAGTGATGGAAGGTGCTTGAGGAATAGCACCCAAACCAATAAGTCCCTATCAGTATATATTTTTCAGGAATTATTATCTTTTTGATTCAATCACTATGTCCTTATTGACCAATCTACTTCAATATGAGCCATTTCCTGCATCTCCCAGAAGTGGGTGAAACAAACACCACAACACTGCTGTGAACTTGTTGCCTTCAGTCATATGTTGCATGCAGAAAGAGAGAAAGCACTTGGTGTGACTGCTGTGTGAAAGATATTCCTGTTGAGAGAAGGTGACTTATGAATGCAATGAACTCTGCTTGTTGGAGAAATATATGCCTCTGCATTTTCTATATTTCCCTGCGAGACTGTTGAACTTTATGGTTCAACATAGTCGGCTTACTGTACAAAGAAGTCGTTGATCTTTGAAAGTGGACTTACTGTAAAACATTCAGGAACTATACTCCTATTTTAGCATTGCTGAAAATATAAATATGGAATCATGGCACACAGCCAAAATACACCCGGTGAAAGTAAATCACCGAAAGCTGAGGTTTATGTGATGATCTTTTCATCATGAAAGAAGAGCACGAAACTGTGTAAGACTACACTTAAAAACAGGATCTGTCAGACCAGCATATATTTTTCAGTCCCTGAAGTCACATTTTATTTTCTCTGCTCCCTGACAGTCATGTTCTTATAGGGATCTTTGTACAAAGTGACATGTTTGGATCACATCACTCTTACAATGGGAAACACTGAAAAGAAAGAATACCCTCGCTGTTCACTGAAAGCAGATGTGGCTATGGCTGTGATGAGCTGTAATTCCTGCCCTTGTCATTTTACAGTAATTACATGCTCACAAGAATAACTTGATTACTTTGAAGAGTGTGGAGTCATTAAGGTAATGGCTCAGTTAAGGTGTCGACATGTTCATATTAACCCACTTTCCTCAACTACCAGAGTGTATTATCTACGCTGATGTGGTTCACTGCAAACAACTGGAAGAATACAGAGACTTCTTTAGCATTCTATAAAATGTATTCATTTTTTTTAATGCATTTATTTGCATTTTAAGCAAATATTCTAATATTAGCTGTGTTAGAGTTGTGTTGAAAAGCACTACAGTGATTGTTCGTACAGACAGCATCCAGACCTTTCTTTAAAATCTGACAGATGCGTATCAGGGGCTCGTATTATTCAGAGCTCTCCATGAGCGATATGGAAACAGGTGTGCCTTGAGATTTTGGCATGCACTTTGGTGTGTGTTGGCTATAAAACAAAACAAAAAAACTACAACTATGGGGACTAAGAACATCACACAAGTCCAGTTGAATCCACACGAGTCTCAGCTTTTCAGTTTATGCAGAAATATTCAAACACACCATTTTAAAGCAGGTGAAAATAGCAATTTCAACGTTTTTTTGTCCTAAACTGAATGAGGTTAGTATAAAGTGGGTGTGTCTGTAAAGTGGAGACTGAAGTGGGTACAGATGAAACCCATTATCATTCAGATATTTTAAAGTCAAAGGTAAATGGATGCCTTTGAAACTGACCATGCCGGTTTTCCTTCCAGGTCGTCAGACCATCACAGGGCAGACACATAGAGACAGAACGTCATTTACGCTCTCATTCACTCAGTTTAGAGACACCAATTAAACCTTAGCTGCATGTCTTTGGGGGAGTAAGCTGCTGGATTCAAACCTGCGACCCTCTTGATGTGAGACGAGAATACTAACCAATACACCATGTAGCTGAAACCATGAATGCAGATTTATGTGCCATTTCACAAAGTAGATAAATGAAAACTTTGCCCTTTGCATTAGATGCCTTAAGAAAGCTTCTCCAGAGCCACAGAAGAAAACTGTCCACAGATCTGTTTGTGTAGAATTGATGGAACGCCCTTTACTCATGTCACGATTACTCCAATTATGGCAATAATGTGAGTGGGATAACTGTGTTACAGAGTTTACACGACATTGTCATGTCATAATTGAATTATTGCTGCAATTCAAACAGAATCACATTAGTAGACTGTGTAAACGCTCCATCTGTGTTTGCCACCCACCAGGTATTTCCTTCTTTTTACTCTGATTTTTTTGGAAACCATCTCTACATTCTCTCGACCCCTGACCCATTTCCTCCTCCACTCACAATCTTTCCCTCCCTCTAGCCATCACTCCATCTTTTCCATTAACAGCATGTGACCTGTAGGTAAGTGCTAGTTGAATTGCTCCTCTCCTCTCTTCACTGTGTTTTAAATAGCTCTGCTTTCCACTGGCCTCTGTCTTCTTCTGAGCTCTTAGCTACCCTCCCCACCCCTTCCCCATGTTCTCTCTCCCAGCATCTCCCTCCCTGCTCCTCCCATCGCTCCCTTCCCCTCAGCGTTTTTCAAACTGGGCGTTTGTCACAGCCGCTCAGTGGGTAGTACTGGTGCTACTGATGTTATCTTCAGCCTTAGGATGTCTGTGTGGATGTCATCAACATGTTTTGTGAGCTCACTTCAGTGTTACAGACGTATGAGTGAGTTTGACTGGAGACACTAAAATGCCTGCAGATGTCAATGATTTGTGTTTATTTTGTGTTATCACTGTGATGGTTGTGTGACCTGTCTGGCTCGTTTTCCTGCTTTCCACCCACTTTATACTGGCAGAGATCCAGCCTCTCTGCGACCCTGAAACACAGTCTGTCTCCACTTCTTTCTGTTCCATTTTTAGGTGCTTTTCTTACTTTTCTTCTTCTCCGTGGTGGAGGGGAAAATTACCTGCAAGCAAAAACAACAACAGAAAAAGTCCTTTCCCTTTTGTTGCTTTTGCTTTCTGCCTCTTTGTTTCTTGTAATGGGAAATATCACAACAATGGTGTTTTCTGCAGTTTTACATGTAAGCTGCTCCTTTGGATCCAGGCTCCAAAACAGATATTTATATTTGCAAATTCTAATTTGAAAATGAAAAACAATGATCTAAAGCAGTGATTCCCTGTTTTGTAGCCTTGACTTGACAAACACAGATGCAACAGATGCAACTAATTACATCAGTAATTGCTGCATTGCAGTAATTACTGAATTGAACCATCATCAATGTCGTTAGTTCCACCTGTGCTTTCCTGCTGTGACAAGTCAAAATGTCTGAAGAGAAACCAGTCGGACTAAGTAAGGTAATTTGGGGCACTTTTTGTTAGATTGCCAAGAAAACCACCTACAACAATTCTGAAGACCACCTTCAGTATTACTTTGAGAACTTCTGACCTTCAAACACATCAAGAACCCTCAAGATGTGTACAGATAAAATGGTAGAACTGTTACAGGAAATTAGGACCATCAATATAAACCCATTGGTGTTCAATGTTCCTGACGACTTTTTCCCTTTCAGCGGCAACAGTGGATTAAAGAATCAAGATCGTGCCAATGATGACATCTCCCTGCATGAGTCTTTCTCTGGTGTTCCTCAAGGTATTTAAAATCTTAATGTCATATCTTGGACGTATTTTTGACAATTTTTTATCAATTCTCGAGTGAAAAAAGCAACAAAAATATGAATACTGTCTGTAACAGTGATTTCCCCCGGTACATTACAAACATGATCAGTGTCCTACTCTAGCTTATTCTTTTGTCTAGTGATTATTTTTTTGCATGCGTGTACTAAAATAACAGGTATGCTTGGACATGCCCTCGAAAGTTTAAAACAGTGCCCTTCAATTTTAAAAGTTAGTCCTTTGGATTTGGAATGTTAAGCTTGCATGGTGTAATGTTACGCAATCTTGATTTTGGGTTACTTTAATGTCACATTTTTTCGAACCATTGGTATCAATGGCAGTTGTCTTGTTGTCCCTCATTCCACTCCTCACTCTACATCTCTCCTCCTCCACACTTACTCATTCCTTTTCCCCATCTCAACTGCATCCATTTCCCCCCACTCTCTTCTATCAGCACCCCTCCCCCCTCCCCCCTCTCAACTTCCATCTCTCCCTTAATATGCGGATAAAGTGAATGGGCCAGTCAGCCTCTCCTCTCTGCATATATTTAATTTAATTGGGGGCATGAGAAGCAAACTCAAGTTTTCATCTTCACAATCCAATCAGGTGCATTTAACACACTAACAGACTGAAATACAGACACACACACACAAGCTGGGAGTGTTAATTAGTGTGCTGAGCCACTCTGTGCACTGCTTCGCCTTCTAGGTAAAGGTAGCTGCAGTGGAAGAGTTTAAGATGGAATATCTTACTTAATTTATGGGTGTAGACTGTTTGAAAATGTTTTCACCCTCAGCAATGTCATTATTGAGTGGGGAAACTTGTTTTAATACCAAAAGAGAAGGAATTTCTCTTTTCCAACAACAGGTGACTTATTTTTTTTTGTGTGGCGATATAAAATTTTTCATGGTTCATTGTTGCGTTTCAGCTGCAGGACTGGGCTGACAAAGCCTTTTAAAAACTAACCCCGAAACAGAGCTAAGAAAACTTTTTTGCTGAAATTGGTCTGGATTTTTACAAACTACTTCAGGAAGTAGCCGCAGTCTTGGACTCACCGTCAGTATGACACAGTTTAGCTTGCTTAAATCAGTGCATACGTTTTCCTCCATCATACCAGTGTGTGCTTACAAACCTATATGCTGCTGTACAGGTGCTGAATACTGTCGATACTTCCCGGGGCCCTGCAGCAGGTTGCTAGGTTTATTCCTGTACCAGACTGAGGCCGTACGCTCAGTGCCAGCCTGTGGATAATATTCCTGGCTCGCTTCTTATTTTGGCGGGAGTCACCGCTGCAATTCACTTGATTGTTAGACTACCTGTTAACAGATTCTTTGGCCAAGAGCAAACAAGCTGTAAACACAAAACTGACTCATCTCCATGTTTTAAATCCAAAATCTCTGGAGAGAAATTTCTGGCTCTATAATTCTCAAATATGTTCACCAGCGAACTGCTAATCTGTGAGGTGCCGGGCATATCGAGCATAGTGGGTTTTAACAGCGTACCTGTTGAAAACAGCTGCTGCTCAAACAAGAAACACTGAGCTGAAAGACATTTTAAAGCTCCACATAGTTATGAGGAATGGCGGACTTGCTAAAGGGGCCGAATGGAGCCACAGGTCCTTTTTTTTTTGCCAATACATTTCATATAATTACGAATTATGAGCTCAGAGAGAGAGAGAAACAGAGAGAAGTTCTCATACTCATCGACCTGACCATCCAGTAACAGTCATACTGAGGGGATTTTTTTCCTATAGTAACAGTAAAATCTTGCTATAAAAAATGCTTTTGCAATTTCAGCTTTTAGAATTTTTATGTGTATTACAGCTTCAGTAATATCTGCTGCCTTATGTTCAAAGTACAGCTCTGTTTACCGCAGGTACTGTAGCCTTCAGTGGTGCTGAAAGGCAATGACTCATGACATATAACTTATCAGATGCTGTGGATGTGGATGTGTGAGACCACAGAGTGGTGACTATGGATGGAAAGAGACAACTGCATCAGAGCTGAAGTAGCCTGCCCACTTTTAAATTGATTTACTTTCTGTACAATCAGGAAAAATGTAATGCAATTCTGTGGGAAACACTGAACTCACAGGCAGTAGTCACGCTCTCATCAATGCATTTCTATGCATATTTTGAAGATCAGTATGAGAAAAGCTAGATGGAAAGTCCAAAATGTGATAAAACCTAAAAGCTAATGCTTCAGGTCAAGTGAAGGGTTCAGTATGCGACATCCAAAGGCTGCAAACTTCCATAACACAGAAAGAAGAATCAACTGACATATTCACCATGAATTGATGCAGAAAAGAAACAAAATGGTGCATAAATATTCATCAGAAGGCAGTTATTAAAGTTTTGTTCAAATTTCCTTGGACAGGACTCGCAGACCCTTAAATTAAGACGTGTCCCTTCAAAACCAGAACTCATGCCCTTGCTACGACCTCAATAATGAGTTTAATATTTCTAAACCAGAACTTTGGGCAGATGTGCTGTAGTAGACTGTATTAAATTTAGTTGGTGTACCAAAAAATGTAGCCAGGGTGTGTGTGTTTGAAATAATATGATGAATGAATAATGAAAAGGGGCTGAGCCCTGGATCTTCAATGAACCTAAAACCGCCCCTGGCTGTGAATGCACTCCCAACAACCAAAGGTTTTATTCTAATGCTGATAGTCCTGATAATACTGGGGAGCCTCGTATCATCATCTTTAGAGGTCTTGACCCAGAATGTACCAATACAACTTACCACTTGATATTCCCGGCACGGTGCCACACAAAGTGAATATATACATTTGTCAAGCCAAATGCAAACCTGGAAAGTTTCAGTACTCCAGAGCTTTTTTAATATAGATAGAAACAGTATATATTTTGATATCATTGCTGCTGCAGCAACTATTGCAGCTTGTCTGACTTTCTTATTTCAGTTGCATCTCTACATAAAGTGTTGAGTAAAAATTGTCACCCCTGGGTCCATAAAATCTGTTGAACAGACCTGAATAATTTAATAATGAATTTCCAACCACATCAGTGTGGAAGAAAGCCTCCACACCTCTCCTTAATTTGCTTTTGGAATGTGATTTTTTTGAGTGTCCTTGACAGTTGCATAATATAGCAGGGACACACTGGATGAAAAACAAAACTTAACATAATACAAAAAAAAAAAGATGGAAGCAGAAATCAAGACTGATGCTCGTCGCATCTGTTGTCACAGTGAGATGAAAGCCTTGGTTATCATGTCATGTAAGTGTAGACTGTGTTTTATATTACCTTTTTTCTTTAAACACACGCACACAGACACACACACACACACACAGGTGTAGCGTACCAGTGTTATTACAGTAGAAGATTGGCCTTTTCCTCTTCCTGAGAGATCAAGCATCGATCTTCAGAGTCAACACAACACCTCACACCTCTCTGATATTTGCACACCGCTGCAAACAAACAGTAAAAAAGGCACACACATGCAATCAAAAAGTGAATGTAAAACCCCATCCTTTCTCCACACACACACAGACACACACACACACACACACACGTAGAAATGACACTGTGACCTGACAAGATTTTCATTTAGATAAACCGAGATGCAAAACAGTCTTTTGTCCTACTCACCTTGTTAGAATTGGAGACATCACCTGCTGTCTTTGGGGCAGATTCACAATCATCTGAGAAAAAAAGAGCATCCACTACTTGTTGGCCACAGTGACGTGTTTTTCTTCTGGGTGTGCTGCGTACCAAATGTTCTCCAACATGTCTGGCTTCCTCTGGTGAACACAACAGTGTTTTCACTAACTGCCAACTTTACACCTCCCATTCAAATCTATTTCAATCGTTCTTCTCGGCAGCTTATGGCGAAGGAGTTGCTCTATTTTTGTTCTAGCCGATTTCTCGTTGCCTGCCCACTTCACACGTCTTCGAGGACTTGTAGAAAATTCACATTATGGAAGAAAGTGGTCAGAACAGTTGATGAGAGCGAACAAGAGCTTTCTCTGATGACAAAACACTGAACTGTGTGTGTGTTAAGAGTGTTAAGTTGAGGTTTTGCAGTGTTTGTTCACTGGACAGTCAAGCAATCAGCTGATTAATGAGCCAACCGTCCTGTGTCACACACTTCATATGCGGCTCAGAGCTCGCTGCGTATTTGGTTTCTATCCACATTTGGAATCAAGAAACAATTCCTCCACCATGATCACTCTATCAAAGCTGCACCTGCCTTACAGCTATATATATCTTGGTGTTTCTCACCTCTCCCACATTTTTTCTTTCAATTTACCACCCTCGCTCCCACTCTCACACTCTTTTCGCAGGTCCCATCTTACCCCTGCCTTCCAACTGTTATGCTTACAGACGCACCGTCCTCTGCACTTTAACCCTCTCACTTTTAATCAGTATCTTCCATCCTTTGTGACAGTGTGTGTGTGAGTGTGCTGCTTCTTTTCTTCTTATACACATGCACAGATTTGCTACACACTCAGTTCTCCAAAAACTGACTGTGACAGAGTGTGAAATAAAGTGAGAGAGCTGAAAATTCAAGGGGAAGGAAAACAGATTTAGGTTGAGAGGAAAATCTAAGGAGGTTCATTTATGACAAAATGTATCTTTAAAAGCCTGAGAAGCAAGGTTTTAGAGTGTGTAGAGACAGATTCTGCGCAATAAGCCTGTTTTTTTTTTTTTTTTTACTTTGCGCTCTGTTTTTTAAAGTGGGAAAGAGTGGGGGTCAGAAGATGTTTAGGTCAACACTATATGCCATATAGAAGTGTTGTACATCATCTGAAAGCAGTAGCTGCAATACAAAGATTCATTTTAAATGCAGGTTATTTTTTGTTCTTTTTAATGCTTTTTTATATCGTGCCTTTAAAGACCACAGCTATTTTTTCCCCATGATCCCAATCACTCAGTCTGTCTAACAAATGTGTCCCTGTCCACACAGATCTTAACATGCTTACATCTTAAACTTGATTTGTGTTTGCCCCTTGGTTTTGTCATTAATAAGCCTCCATACACAAAAGCAGGAGAGGCAAATCACTATGCAACAAGCAATGAGGGAACGATATAGTAAAAACAAGCGAGAACAGCTATGAGCCAGTGAATTTCAGATGTGCGAATAAGAGCAAGAGAGGGAACGGTACAGAGGTGAGAGGGAGGACAGCTAGTAAGAAGGGGATGAGAGACAGAGAGAGGGAGAGAGAGAGAAGGGGAGAGAAGTGATGACAGGTTATTTTTCACCTTTCCTCTCCTGACGGCTGATGTTATTTCCCATTCTCCTCGGACACACAGCAGATCCAATCTAAAGCTTCTCTGGACGGCCCTTCTGAAGCCCCATAACCAAATGAAAACCTTTATTACATACACCTTACACAGACCACACACACACACACACACACGAAGGAAAATATAGATCCTATGCAGTATGTATTTGGTATATACATATTTCTATATCTCTATCTCTTCATCTCTATATCTATATCTATATATCTATATATCTATATATCTATATATCTATATATATATGTGGTCAATAGTCAAATATATCACAGTCAGACTGTTTTACGCATATACATACATCAAAATGAGGTAAAACAAGATGCCCTGTTCATATACTGTATATGAAATATAGAAGTGATAAGACGTTTAGACTTCAAAGGGCTGCAGAAGTCACAGTTTAAATGTAAGTGCAAATGCATGCAAACTCCTGGATTCAGCTGCAGTGTTTTTGTGTGGGTGGCATGCTCCATGTACCCTGCCGGAATGGGCATTTATGTTCCAGTGTGTGTGTGTGCGTGTGTGTTAATAGTAAAGACCAGGGGGAACATATCAAGTGAAGGTTTAATTTTTTGGCTGTTAGTTTACAGAGGTTTATTATTGTTCACAAGGCTGAGTGTGTACACAGGAGACATATACAGTAGAAGAGCATAAGTGCACACACACGTACATGCTAGCACAACACTGGAGAGCCATATGCGTCAGGCTATAAAAATAAAAGCCCCACAGAAGGTCTCTACTGTGAGTACTGGTAAATTATTATTCTGCCTCTTCCTCCCTCCCTCCCTACTCCGTTTTTGTATTCATTTTCTTCTTCTTCCTCCCCTCTGTCATCTCCCTCACATCTCATGTACCTATAGGCTCCACACTGTTTTAACACTGCATTTATTCTCATCCTAAGAATGAGATTGGGACTTTAAAAGAGATTTACACAAAGTATAGGAGACCTGGAGATTGTGATTTTATAGAATTTAAAAGACAGGTTGAGCAAAGTTTATAGCAGAAGGGGTCTCGTCGTACAGAACGAGGGGTCATAAAAAAAGAATTGGATCAACTCAAAGGAAGAGATAAAGACAGCGAGGGAAGAGTGATGACAGCTCATCAGATAGGTGTGAGGGAGGAGAGTCAAGGTGAGCGTTTCTCTTATTACACCACCACGACTATGAGGTAACTTCAGTCTATTAACATAGCACACAGAGGGATTGAATTGTGGGGGATTGAGTTTTTGTATGCACTGGGGATATGAGTGTGAATGAGAGAAAAATGGAAAGGTCAAAATCAGACTCTGACATTTCTCCAACACTGGAAATCAGGTCCAATGATTTCATTGCTATCTCCGCTCTGTTACTTAACTCTCCATTTTATCACATATATGTAAGTATACACTAAAAATAACAGTTCAATTATACAGCATTGATTCAATAGATCATCAAATGTGACAAGCAGTAAGACAATCTGCTCACTAATGTCACTCCTGCCTCCTTACACTTCAAATGGCTCTGACTATGGGCTTCAAGATAGACGACAGAAAGACATGGAACACAAACTACTGTACTGTAGTAGCAGTGATGCAGACGCCCATTGGCCTTCCATTGTGGTCCAGAAAGAGGGTGTCCAAAATAGTTAAAGACAAGGTTGGATGAAGGACCAGAAAGAGAATGTCCAAAACAACAGTCATGTCCTTGTCAAATTTATTTTGAAGACTTTCATGATAAAAGATTGATGGAAACACATAATTTGGTAGAACTTTCAATAAAGTGCATAAAAGTGTTTGTGTGCTAATAGTAAAGACCAGGGGCCTGCATAAAAGTTTTTGCCCTCACTTGAGGCGATTTTTTCTCTCCATTTTCTCTCAGGGGTGTCCAAAGTTGTCCAATTAGCAACCTTTTCTTTGGACACTGCCATCTTCTGATGAAATTGTAGTAATGCAGTTTTGTTTTTGTATATGCCCGCGATTCACTTTTTTGTTCAGATTTGACTTTAATGGAAGTAAATGGACTGCACTTATATAGCGCTTTTCTAGTCTTTGCGACCACTCAAAGCGCTTCTACACTACAGACTGCGCTCATTCACCCTTTCATACTGGTGGCTGAGGCTACCCTACACGGTGCCACCTGCCACCATCAGGAATTCATTCACACACCGATGAACGCAGCATCGGGAGCAGTTTGGGGTTCAGTATCTTGCCCAAGGATACTTCGACATGTAGGCTGCCATGGTCAGGGATCGAACCACCAACCTTCCGATCAGTGGGCGACCGCTCTACCAACTGAGCCACAGCCGCCCCGTGTGTCGCTAACTACAAAAGCACTCGAAGCGCAGACCTCCGCCAAGGCAGTAGGTTCAGTTATGCAATACCGAATTGCACACTTGAAGGATAATATAGAAAGCATGTATTTTGGGAGCACACTGGCATTGAAATATTTCATCCACTAAGTGGAGGCAGTTAGTGAAGGCAATATGGTCACTGACGCAATAATATAAATTCCAGATGTTGTAAGCTTCTGGTATCTAATGGAATATTAGACCTTCCAGTCTCAACTTAGGCTGGAGACCTTTGTGACTGAACTCATTTCCAGATACTGGGGAAGTCAAGGGATGTCCAACATCAGAATAGGCCTCACGTTTCCAGAAAACTGTGGTGAAGACTGGTACAGTCACAAGACATCTGAGACCAATAAGGAAAAAATTAGATGAGGTCAGCTTCTGGTTTATATAGGAGGATAAGACATTAGAGGTGACATTTGTGTTGAATGTGGGTTGTGCAGGATGTGACACTCATAGATATTAGTTTGCTGGTTTTGTAGTTCATTTGACAGTCCAGTGGGGTCAACTACATACACATTTCTTTTTTATTGATTGAGGGTGCGACTTAGCAGGTCAAAGTTCACCATAGTTGAATTCCAAAGGTACAACTTTGCTTCATCACCGAAAGCGAGTATTTCCTTCACCTCTTCACTCTCCTAGAATAGAAGCTGGCGGTAGGCAATATTAGCCAGTGTGACTGCTGTCTAAACTAAGACATGACCCCGGCCTACAGTTGCAGAAAAATAGACCAGCTGCAGTTGGTATTCTTAAAGCATGGGTACAGCCTGCCTCCCCAGTGGACATTGTACATCTACTTCAAATCCAACCTGAGCCTGAAGCTTCACACAAATAGTCTTTAAAAATCACTAAAACTTGACCCTTTACATGACCTTTTATTGGTAATGTTGCTGAATGCATGGCTAAAAATGTTTGTACAGAGAAATTGACTTATTTTCTTGAGCCACTTATGTGCAGGTAAAAAAGAGGAAAGAAAATAAATGATAGAAAACTAATTAAAAGTATATAATGATATGTAAAACAGGGTAATATAGGGGAGCAGATTAATCAACTGTAATAGGACTCAAAAAGGGAACAAAGCACAAACATATTTCATAATAACATGGTTAATCGTCTATAAAAGGCAGAAATGGAGGTTGTAATGCAGTAAACATCCTGTATTTACCTGGTGATTTATAAGTTAACATTTGCACCATTTGTCCTGTTAATTCATGAGATGTGCTGGATTTACCTTGTCATAAATTTGTAATTTTAGCAAATTTCCCGTGAAACAAATTTTGTGGACTTGCAAGTTAGCTAGTAGGATAATTAGTCCTTGGGTTCTTGGTCAACAAAGACAAAGACACCAAACAAAATGACACAAAAGCTGATTTTAAGATTGATTTAAACAGAATTAGCTGCTACTCAGCATCTCATTAAAGATCGTAAGAAAAAAGAAAGAGAGACACAGACAAGAGATCCTTTTCCCCCATCGTGAATGAGAAGATAATCTAAGTACCATAGCTGTAAAACTATTAGAGGCTGACTAATTCCCTAGATGTTGCTTGTTTTTCCTCTGTCTGCCACTTGAACGCACAGTGTGAAAGACGTGGAGTCCTGTCTCACTTGGTGTGCATGGAGGGCCACCTCAGCGTGAGTCATGTCCTAACCACAAAATGTGCTGAAAACATGTTGCCATGCTTTTGAACTAACATCAGCCACACTCAGGTGAACTTGTCCTGAGCAATTAGGTAGAACGTACTGAGGCTGTGAGAAAACTGAGGCCAACACTATTCTATGATTAGATTTGCCTTCCCAGATCAAATCAGACTTGGAACTTGGACTGGACTTTTCATTTACTATCTAAACATAGAGAGAAAACATATGCACTCAAGGCAAAGTTTCAGATATTAAGTATGCCTGCTCTGAGTGGTTTTACTGTGTCGTTGATAGTAGATGGATATCATGTAATATTGATGGCAGATTCCCCAGCGGGTTTGTTGCTTGTTTCTACTGAGTGCTCTCTCCGTGGTAAAAAAACGAGCACAGCACAGGATGACAAATAAGAAAAACATTTCCCAAAGAACATTGTTCATTAACTGAGCCCTGCATGAGAAAAAAATTTATATCTAGAAGAATCCACTGACCTCCAGTAAAATATAGTTTAAATTGTACTAAATAATTTTTTTAACCTCAATCACCTCTTTAGCATGAATCATTTTCTCCCTTGTTTACATGTGCTGATTCAAAACGCCATTCAATTATATTCTAAATCAGATTAGAGTTGCATTGTATTTTTACAACTTACATCAACAAATGCACCCACTAGGTGTAATGAATGTATTTGCCAACAAGCAAGGACACAAATCCTCTAACTCAGGGGTGTCAAACTGATCCAGCAAAGGGCCGAGTGGCTGCAGGTTTCTGTTCCAACCAAGAAGAAACACACCTGAATCCAATCATTCAATCACCTGAACTGTCTTCACTCAGCTGATTAATTATCAGTATCACCTGTGCTCCTGCTTGTGAAAACGGAATACAGCATAATATGTCCAGAGTATAACAGGGACATTTTTAGCATTTGTAAGCATTTTACAGAATTATTTTCTTTTACAAAAATCAACATTTGGACATCCTATAATAAGGTGTTTTTCTTTTGACATTTTTAAATATAATATAGTATGCCATTTTTTCCAGTTTTGGACACACTATAATATAGTGTTTCTTTTTTCATATTTTTGGATATATTATACTATTACCCGGGTCCAACAGCATTTTTAGGTGAACTACACTATGACCAATTTTTGGATATACTATAATTCTTTTTTTGTCATCTAGAACAGGGGTTTCAAACTGATCCAGGAAAGGGCAGAGTGGCAGAAGCACACCTTAATCCAATCATTCAATCAGCTGAACTGTCTGCACTCAGTTGATTAGTTATCAGTATCACCTGTGCTCCTGCTTGGTTGGAACAGAAACCTGCAGCCACTCGGCCCTTTACTGGATCAGTTTGACACCCCTGCTCTAACTGGTGCATCCGGTAAGTTTTTGTGGTATAATTGATTTTTATACATTATCTAATCACATCTTTAGTATGAAATTAATATACAACAGTTGCTTGACTGAAATATTGTTTATTTGTCAAGAAACTTTTGTAAACTGGTGTTTTTAGTCATGTTTCAAACATAGCTCAGGCTACAATTTAAGACTCACATGAGTCTAGATTGTAAAAATCAGGCAGTGTCCACTTTTGGTTTAACTCCTAAAATTGTGTTTTCTCCATTGAAAAACGTAAAGTGGTTTAGGAGAGCAAACACAGATTTCTTGAACTACACATGAATGATTTTCTGGCAGCAAACCTACAAGTAAAAGAGTGAAAAGTGAAAAAAGTTACAAATGACTCTCCCCTAATTTGCATCTTGTGCCTTTGCAAAGTTTTATAGCTGTATATATGTTTAAAAAATGCTGACAGCACATTAAAACATTAAGTAGATGGTAGATATCCCTGTAGTCCTCCTGTAAATTAACAGTCAGCCGTCCTGTGGGAGATCAGCTGATGGCTTACACACCATATATACATGGGTTAGATCCTAAAATGCTAAACTTGTGTCTCCCTTAAAAGGATAGTTACATTTTATTGAAGTGGGTTTGTAGTCAGTGTAATATATGTCTGTGGTCAGAAAACAGTTTGAGCAGGTTGGACCACTATCATGAAAACTAAGAAATGTATTGCTGCAGAGCCCAGAGCTAAATGCATTTTAGTCACCTTTTTTTCCACCATTTTACCTTACCATCAGACAGCTCTGCTTAAGTTCACACTGGGGATAAAGTCAGAGCCACCAGACTCCTTCATCATGAACAGCAATTTTACCTCGCAGAATGGGAGTTTTAGTTTGTTTGTGTTATTGTGTGACTTTGTTGAAACTGACCTAATCCTTTAAAACAGTAAAGCCACAGATAGGCAACGTAAGTAATGCACTAACTACAGGAGGTTTTAGCCACCTGAGGGTAGCAGAAACAATATGTTAACACATCACTGACATCACCTTTTACTGTAGGTTGATATGCTAATATGGTTTACACCACCTTTATCTTTAGGGGTTTAGCCTACAGAATAATCTGATTGTTTCTTATGCCGTCTCACCGATATATAACGGATCATATCATTTGTTGCAAGATCTCTTCAAGATCCTCACATTTGTGAGTATAATGTTACCACAACCAACAGAACTGAAAATAAAGAGCCACAAATTTAAAAGTTGAAATTAAAACTGTAAACGTCCATGTCTGGTCATCCCGTCTGGCTCCTCATCCCTTCCAGCCATCATTTACGTAACAGTTCAGCATTTCCAGGAAATACTTTTATTTTGAAAATAGCCCTTGGCTCTTATTATACAAGAAAGCGACTGTTTCATGTTGTTCTGTTGGTCCGATGGCTCTGAAAATGACTCAGCGCATAGAGGACTCTTTTATACAGGACGTGACAACCTTGCAGTGCACTAGAATGTCACGCCCAGCAACCGTCAGAGCCACCAATGTCCTGTCAACAAAATGTAATCAGGTTTACAAAATGAGATTATAGGCTGCACTTTACATATCTGATTTGATTATTTCAGCAGAAGTGCCGGATGCGGTGACAGGAGATAATTCACTTAATGGCAACCCCACTTCAAAAATATGCCTATAAATAGAGCATATATAGAGCGCATGTTAATTAATCTTATGCCAGTACAACTATTAAATAACCTATTAGATTTGTGCCAGCTTGCTGTATCCGAACACCAATATGCTGATACATCAATAAAATCAGTAAACAATAATACTGCAGTGTTTTGCCAAGAGTTTAGCCTTTTTCTTTTAAAAAAACTTTTTTATACCTTTATCAAGTGCTGTACTTCCTTCAAGTACACGTTTGCAGTACTGTACATGTACTTTATTTGCATTTACATTGTATAGTACTTTATACCATAACTCCAGCAATTCAGAAGGACATAATAGTGCTTTTTTACTACATTGATTTGAGAACTTTAAGTGCTTTGATGATGGGTTTTTTGTGTTAAAACTAAATATTCATTTTATTAAATATGACACATATGCAAAGTTTAAAACACAAATCAGCATATGTAATTAACTAACCAGAGACCAGTTACTAAACAACTACAACAGCAAAATGTGACTCAGACATGAATGTGTCTATAATAAAAATAATCCTTACTGTAAAATACACAGTAATCGTAAAACACTCCCAGGGCCAATCTATCTCCAGTCATTTTATTTCTGATAAAACACACCTGAGCCGCACTGCTCAGGTGGGCTCTGTGGCTTCTCTAACCTGTTAAAATGGCAAAATAAAAGACAAGATGTTTTGCAACACATGTGTACTGCTCAGACAGTGTGGCCCAGGCATGCGCCCAGCCTCGCCTTTTGTCTGTGCCTGTAGGACACACAGCCGATGAAAAGACTTCAGGATCTTTGGAATTCTCAAATCAGCAGATCGTGACAGTGGTACAGACAAGAAATCCAGAAGATTCAATTATAATGGACCTTGTCAACTTTCAAGGTCTAAAATGACCTGCCAAAGTTATACAAGGGACATATCCATATTCCATAATAACAGAGCAAAAGGCGTTCCAGCCTGATAACCTGACCACCTCCTACAAAAAGACTGTATCTTATTTCAGTGGTTTACGTTTTATTCCCTGTCTGAAAGAAGTTAAGCTTACCTGAGTTCAAGGCATGAATAATATAGCTGCTGGCTCCATTAAAGATTTAAAGATTTGAGAATGTAACATTTGTGATTTTGCCCTTGCTGCCTCACACAACTATCTCAGCCTCCCCCTTGATTAGGCAGAGCACACTGAGATTGAGAGCCAGTTCGGTGCATGCAAACAAGAAAGTGGGCATCGGCTTGTGAAATAATTGGGACCAGACTCTATTTTGCCAACTGCTTCCATGCCTGCTTTGTCAATGGTTGCTAAAGAGCTTGCTGTGTAATGTCCCAGTGGTCCACTGCATCCACTGCCTCTTTGCTTTTCTCTCTGTGTTCAGTCACCCCCGTTTCTCAGAGATGCATGACATGTACAAGCAAGCGGAAAGCAGTGATCAAGCTCCCCGATGAATCAAAAATGAGGGCAGATAGAACACAGGGGGCAGCAGATTTCCTCGTTTTAGTTTCTTTGGGAAAAAACGTACAGTACCTTGGGCAATATGACACAGAGAGAATGCATGCTCACATGAACCCACCATACGCCAGGGTCTCAAGAGGGAAAGCAAGCGATCACCAGACAGCACATCCCACTGATGCCTGGTTAACCCTGATCCCTCTGTGCTTACCTGGCTTGCTGTGTATGCATGTGTGTGTGTGCACGTTTTGTTCTGGAAGACTGCCTCCGTCTCCTTGCAAGCTTAGTGTGTGTGTGTGTGTGTGTGTGTGTGTGTGTGTGTGTGTACAACTGTTTAAGTACGTGTATTCATGTGTATGTGTGTTGCATAACGTTTTCACACATTCTCTCTACACCTTGTTTATAATTTACTTGATGCATTTAAGTAGCAAATCTCCATTTCCAATCTTAACAGGCTGAATATTTTTGTAGGAGATCTTTACACTCTCAAAATATGTAGCACTGAAATAAACGTGATGCACAAAAAAGGCAGTGAAGATGGGCCTCATTATCTGTATTAATGATATCAATCCAAATCCATACACAGCATATAAATACAAATACAAATTGAAGAAGCATTTTCAAGGTCAACTTGTGCAAATTAGCTTCTTGGCAACCACTGCTGTGTGTGTTATTATTTTAAAGCTGGTTATGCTCAAAATCAGTCTTTATTTTTATTGTTTAAAAAGGAAATCCATGCAGAATTTTTTTGTAGATTTCAACTTTGCTGACATTTATACCACTGACCAAGGCCATATTGTCTTCAGAGTCTGTGGCCGATAAGGCCTAACATGCTACGCCCATAATACTTGCATTTGGAGAAATGTGCCATGAGCACATGCTGCCAATGAAAGAAGCGCTGCACAAACATTAACAGTAAACACATTGTAAACACACAAATGATGCAAAGTCAACAACATACACACCTCAAAAACAAATGCAACAGAAAAATGCTGCATATCAAGTCAACAGAAGGTCTCCAGGCCTCTAGGGGGAGCGCTAAGTGGAACAGCTCAGCATGCACCCCTTTCAGTGAGCTAACCCGCGAACCCAGCAGCACAAAGCACACACACTGAGCCCAGGGTGCACAAACAAGTCATTTATTAGTGGGTTCACTAGTGCTAGGTGACCAACACAAACTAGATCACTAAATGCCACCTTGACTGGTTCTATATGTCACTTTTCAACAAAATTGGCACCAAATTGCAACAAATTATAACTACGAGGCAAAAAACATGTTCGGGTACAGTTTAGCACCATTTTTGATGATAGAATAGAAACGTACTTATTAACAAACTACAACCCCCAGGTATTTTTAGGCTGCAAAACAAACATTATGTCCTGATCAGAGCAGTTTGGTGGCGTACAGCAGGATGTTAGTCTGAGTTTATAGGAGAAAGTTCCACTTGCTCAGCAGTTTCTTGGCGGTGAGTAGGTGGGAACGATGTGACTAGTGGAGCCAGACATTGAAGGGGTTCAGACAGACTTGTTTGGTAGCTTTAATTGTAAAAAGTGGGAGGTGTGATATAACTGCATCTGTATGTATCATAAACTGTATTTGTTCATAATTGTTCTTTTAAATTGAAGTGCAAGTAAAATGTAACATTTTGAACAGATTTTGACAAAAGATGTCCAGCTCTGATGCCTCGACGCTGCAGGTTAAATTTTAGTCTTACCACAGGTTCTGCCTCTTTTTTTTCAGGGTGTCTCTTCCTCTATCAAATCTCTCTCTCTCTCTCTCTCTCTCTCTCTCTCTCTCTCTCTCTTCTTACTGAAGAGAGCACAGCTGTTGGGAGCAACGTTTCTTTCAAATTTCCTCATGTTTTGAGAAGCTTCACACTGTTCACACAAGTGGAGCAGCCCTTTGTGTGACTTCTATAAGGAACCTCCTTTGTGCATTAAGTCAGTTCTGCACCACTAATGGGAAATGACACCCAGCGACATGTAGAATAACTAGTGAATGCAACACATGGAATTAGAAAATTTTCTTGCCAATGGGCACAGACAGTGTGCTGTAATATCAAGAGTAATTTCACAAGGAAATTATTCTACACAAACCTACATGTGTTTTCCTTTTCTATAGAATTAATAGCCTCAAACATCAATCAGTTTAAGACTATATAATGTCATATCCTGTATCCCTCCAATCCTTAAAGTACATTAAGTATTGAGACAAAAATAGGCCTGCAAATAGAAAAAGTGATACTTGTTCCTTTCAGCATTCACACCTAATTAGCTTCCAAACAGCACATTTTAGTTCAGTGACGACAATAGGACTCTTTCCAGACAATATGCCAACTAACTAAAGCCATATTTTTCTTCACTTTACACTAGCTGTTGATTATTCTCTACTCCCTCGTGCTTTCTTCATAATGAGGATAAGAGGAATGTGTCTTTTCCTCACATTAGCTTTGATTTGATTATTTTCTTTCCGTCCTTCTTTGCTTCCCAAAAGATGAACTTTGGCGATCTCACTTCCTAAATGTCACTGCAGCACTGCGCAGCCTCAGAGTCTGAGGCTAGAGAGCATCACTGGCCAGCGGGCGGACAGACAGACAGCTGAGCATGAGAGAGAGACAGGTAATTAGGCTGGCAGGTGGACAGACAGGCAGGCAGGCAGTCAGGAAAGAAGACGGGCCCTTGTGGTCCAGAGGCAATGAGTATGATAGCCATGATCGTTGTTTAATCTCTGCTGAGCACAAACCGACACACACTCAGACATACGTACACTGACGGACACAAACACACAGACATATGGACAAAGTAGTTGTGTAGTGGCAGCTTCTGTCTGTCAGTCCAGCTAAACTGCAGTCAGGCTGGTGTCACCCTGAGAAACAATGAGCTCTGTTCCCCCTGTGTGCCTGTGACAGCCTCAGACGGCTAACACACACACACAAATTGTGGTCGGCCGAGGAGCAGTGTGGTCTCGAGAAGGAGAGAGGAAATGGTGATTTGAATGTGTGACAACATTGGTGTTTGAGTGTATGACAGAGAGAGAGAGTAGATGTGGCTCGTCCCCTGCATCCTGCATTTGAGAGAAGTCCTTTTGGCCTGTCATTCAGCGTCAGCTTGTATTAGAGGCTGAAGGAAACCCCTGGGAGAGAACCAGCAACGTGGAGACAGGGAGGAAAAAGTGCAGGAACAACAGTGGGGGGAGAGGAAGACAAAGACAGAGAGAAGGCAGGAAAGAGAAAGATCCTGTAAAGAGGGAGGGAGAAGGGGGGAGGGAGGAGCAGTAGAGTGAGAGAGGAACACAAAACAATAGAATGGTGAGTAACGGGGACAGAGCACTGAGAAACAACAATACAGTTAACAAAGTGCAGATCAGCAGTGTGCTCCCTGAATATTCCCAAATTGATCTGGTGAGTTATGGAACATGATTGGGAAACACATTGTACTAATTATTCTAACACCAAATGAATCAAGTTCAAGTTAATTTTCATTTATCTCCCAACAGGTTATGCAAAAAGCAGGAAGTAGTATAGTGTCCCTGGGGCGATATAGTGGAACGTATAACAGTGAATTCAAACAAACAAACAAATACAACAATAAAAACAAGCATGGAATAATAGAATATAAAACAGCAGATTAAAGCAAGGCAATAAAAAAGAAGCATAAAACAAACAGTAAAACTTAGAAACTATACATTAGTGTGTACTTGGTGTACAAAATAACGACAAGATAAATCACAATTTCTCTTTTATTAAGGGAAAAAAATATGGTTTCTTCTTTAGCGCATGCTGCACACATCCACCAAATTTCATGACAATAGAGACAGTAGTTTTTCGGTAATCCTGTTGACAGACAGACAAACAAACTGCACTGAAAACATAACCTTCTTGGTGGAGATAATGAGACAAAATGTCAATGAGAGGGAAGGAAAAAAATTAGTAGGAGCAAAAGTTGGAGAAATGTGATGACTGATGACAAGCTGACAACAGAAATACAGGAAGTTAAAACAAAAGGCTTTAAAAAAAAAAGTGTTGCCAAAGTTGGTGTTATATTGTGTTTTGTAAAATATGTCTTTAATCTTTTACTTTCTGTTTAGAAATGGACTTTGATTAAGTTTGGTCGATAACCTTTTGACTGACCTTAAAGGCCGAGGATGTAGGATTTCAGGCTGTTCTCACTGTTGGTACCTGTGAAAAGCAATGTACTCGTAGATAACTGAGGTGATTGTGAGCCAGGCGGTGCAGTTGATAGACCCATTATCAGAACACGTCACTCAAGCATTACACATACTTGCGCACGCAAGTCAGATGCAGAAGGAAATAGAAGAAGCTCAATTTAGAAGAAAACGTTAATCACAGGAAGAGCTGTAATCTGTTTTGAACATGTGTTGGACCTTCACCCAGGAGAATGGGCTTTGTATCCCATGTGAAAAAAGAAAAATAAATGACGTGATCGCTTTGTGCATCAAGTTTTAACATATCTATGTCACTTCCGGCAGTCACATCACCTTTGTAACTACTTCACTTCCGTAATTTCGTACATTTATTTGACTTTTTAAATGGCTAACCATGAAGTTTTTTGTCCTAAACCTATGTCAGTGGTTTTGCAACCTAACTTTAAAAAAAACCTGCAGCCTTTTTTTGACAACCGTGTATGACGACGTGTAAGCTCCACTCTGTACCCGGAGCCAAGAAACGCTCACATGGGTGGTATTGACCAACGACCTAATCTGTTGTTTCAGTTGGAGATCTCGTTATCCTATTTCCGATGGACAAGTAGTTTAATATCGAGACAGCATTTAAAAAGTAAAATAAAGAAATAATCCTGTGAGAAAGTAGTCTTTTTTCGCAATCAGTGTTCTTATTGGCAGCCGGTTTTTTTGCAACTGACGTGTGTGCATTGTCAATGTTTGCACACAAATAATGGTCTATTACCACCAGTATAAATCTTTTTTCTTAGAGAGCGATCTCGAGCAGTTTCTTTCCTAAACTTAAAGTAATTAACAATAATAATGTGTTTTAAACAGTGACTGTGCCACCAACTGACAGTGTTAAAAAGAATTGTCATAGTTTATGCAATTTAGTGTTTCAGCAACAATAAATGTACGTATTAATGCATCAATAATTATATTTCAATATATAGCTTACTATTCTGAAAAGAGTAATTTTGCAAGTATTTTTACATTTTGTACTTCAAGTAGGTCTTGAATCTAATACTTTTGTACTTTTACTTAACTCCTACACTGTTTCCTACACTGTAGTATTCATGCTTTATAAACATGGTGGTGGTGCACCATGGCACTGCCCTCTCCCTATGTAGATATAAAGGGGTCATTCTAAGCCAATGAAAACAAAGTTATTCTTAGTTTGAATTGGTTATACACTAATAAAAATATTACGATTCAATTTACAATACCTTTATTGCCTATAGATCCCCTAAGTCCGACAAATTGCTCCTTTAAAAGCATACCATGCAGGAATAGTCGCTAATTGTTTGTGAACAGAACATTTAAAGCCTCCCTCCAGTGAGTATTTCCTCCTGTTTAACGTTCTCTCTCAAGCAGAGAATGGGGCCATGGTTAATAGCCATACGTCATCTATTACTATGGTAACCACAGTTAATCAGTTCCCAACTAACCCTCTAACTTACAGTAGTTTGTAAAACCGTGAAATGGCACTAAATGTGATTCGTTTACAGTTCATCAGACCACAATGAGACAAGAATCAGCACATCACACTATCTTCTCATTCTCCTCTTCAACATCTACTCTTGGTGAGGAGCAGCCCCCCCGCAGAGCACAGCAGGAGGGATACACAAGTTGTTGAGGTCTGCTGTTTGAAATGTGATTTTGGAAAGTTTCTCAGTCTACAAGCGACTACTCAGCTCCCTGCAAAAACACCGCACCAGGCTGCTCTATGATACTTCAATTTTCTTATTTCTCTTGGAAGACTTTTCTCTTGTTGCTAGAGATGTGTGTTGTGTCTGGGCTGAAGGTTGAGCACTCCATGTGTTCCAGACCTGTTAGAGGCAAACCTCCAAAACATCCTGAAACTGTTTTTCAAACGTTACACCTCAGCTACATTATCCATCCTGCCGTGTGCTGTGGTTGGCAGGGAGAGACAGTAAAGAAAGCCATCAACTATTTATTACAGCTGACTGCAAACACAGCTGTAAAGATAACCACACTAAGATCAGGGGGAGGAAGCTAAAAACTACAATGAAGACCCTCAGTTTGCTCAAGTACTAAGTTAGGGCAGCTAACCACACCTAGCTAATTCACAGACTGCAGCATTACAGTAACATTTGAAAGATTGGATGATGACGTGTGACTTGGAGAACTTCTATAGTCATATTAAGTCAAAATCACCCCCTAATGCAATAGTAGTAGTAGGGTAAACACTGCTATACATTCAATTCTATGCATTGTTTTTTAGGAAAATCCTGCGTACTATACCTTTGAAGTCAGAAAAAGCACTCACTCTTCAGAAAGTAATCTTTGGTGTGCAACTCTGCTGACTTAACATGCTGAAGTCAATCTACTATTAATGGAGGATACTACTGGGCCTGTGAAAACAGTTGCATAATTTCCATTGTGGCTCTGCTGGGAGCTCTCTTACGTCTGAGAAAATAACTGAATTAACTGTTCAGACTTTGTTGCTGCAAACTCTCAACCACTATCCTGTTTTAACGTACATATGTTGTTGTATGATGTTAAAGCTCATAAAAGATGCAGCTGAGTCGCATTATGCAAAGTGTGGAATAGAGCATTTTCGAGCTTGACCAACAAGAGTAAAGGTGATGATAACTCTCCCTCAGCTGCATCACGTAAAGTGTAATATTAATTCACTGGAACGCTCCTTTAAAAACACCTGTCATGTTTGTGCGTCCCCATTGGTTTGGTGTGCTCCCAGTGGTGCTCATTTGGCACACTTTCTGCATTGCTGCACCTCCCTGTGGTATGTTTTACGGCTGCCACGGCACCAAGGATGCCTAATGCTTCCTGATATTTGAGTATTTTTTAAACCATTATGCCTAAACCATGTCTGTTTATGCTCATTTGCAGCCTTAATTAAAATCCCTCTGTAAACTTTGGATTTTACATAGCTTCAGGAGGTGTTTACACACGCTGGAGATCATCTCATGCTGGTTGCAGCGCTGATTATTAACAGTTTCCTGGCAGTGTTCTGCTTCAAAGATGACAATGATGATGATAATGTTGGTGATGATGTTGACCAGCGGAACACATCATGAGTGTGCTCATGTGTGCTCATCTTGCATGGCTCCTCCTTCATACAGACTGCTGCTTTCTATGGTTCACCTGTAAGCTGCTGAGAAAATTGTGTGTTTGGGTTGGTGAATAAGAGGAAAGGAGAGAAAGAGAGAGAAAGAGAGAGGGAGAGAGGGAGAGAGGGAGAGAGGGAGAGAGAGAGAGAGAGAGAGAGAGAGAGAGCAAAGATAACATGAGTGAAGGTGAAGGAGGGTTGACTTTTGAGAGAAAGAATACAGCATGTGAAGGAGGAGATAGACAGACAGACAGACAGATAGATAGATAGATAGATAGATAGATAGATAGATAGATAGATAGATAGATAGATAGATAGATAGATAGATAGATAGATAGATAGATAGATAATGTGAGAGAAAGATAAGGGGAGGGGGGAGCAGGGAAGGAGAGAGAGAGCAAGTGAGAGAGATTCTAGATAAAGTGGTGGGGCGTGGAGGGGGCGGTCGGCACGCAGTGATTGGAAAATATCGAAGACGCACACGCGCTAATCCGATGATGGGTCTCAGTTACCGGGGGGAGGGAGGGGTCTGAAAAAAAAAAGAGTAGGACCAGGGCGGGAGCATCTTGCGCTCGCGCGCCGCGTCCCTTCCTCCCGAGCCTCTTGTGTTTGAAACTCTCATATCTCACATATCAATAATTCAAGCGCGCGCGAGAGAGAGCAGACGGAGCTCCCCCCCGCGCGCTATGAGTTCTGCTGCCTCGTCACTCGTCCAGGGCCCTTCCGCACCGCGTGCGACTCCCGCTTATTGTGTTTCCAAGTGACAGAAAAGCTGCTGAGAAGTGAGAAAAGAAGAAAAAGAACAGGTGAAAAACTGGCGACTCGACCGGAGATACACGGGTAATAGACTGATTTTTGGAAAGAACAAAAAGGAGAGACGCCTAAAAATAAACCGTCTGGTTTCAGAGACTCCGCAAGGGAGAAAGTGTTTGCAGTGTGCTAATTAAATCTACGAACACGGAGTGGCACAGTTGTAAAACAAGCCGCCTTACGGTTCTTCTGGGGAACACCGGGAAACTCTTCCTACCTTACTTTTTTAAAGGGGAGTAGACCCGCGACCACGACCGAACAACTTCACCGTACCGGTCCGGTATGTTGGCGTTTTGCCTGCTGAGTGCCGTGTGGCTTGCGGCGAGCCCGGCCCGCGCTCAGAACGACACGGAACCAATCGTCCTGGAGGGGAAGTGTCTCGTGGTGTGCGACTCCAATCCGACCGCGGACCCCACAGGCACGGCGCTTGGGATCTCGGTGCGCTCGGGCAGCGCCAAGGTGGCGTTCTCCGCAGTCCGGAACACCAACCATGAACCCTCCGAGATGAGCAACCGGACCATGGTCATCTACTTCGACCGGGTAGGAGAAAGAAATATCTATTCTTTCTATATCTATTTACTATGCTCTTCTATCTGTAGAATAAAAAATGAGAACAAAATATCAATTAAGCAAACTAAGTTAATAATTGTTTTCAGTCAATTTTCTTAGTTTTTTTTTGCCTGTTTTATGTCACAAGAGTATTACCTGAGGAATCATGGAGATGAGAGGACATACGAAGTTTGTGGTGGTGTGTGGGCGTGTGTTTCATGTGTGGCGTGCGTATTGCCTAGTGTGGCAGTTGTCAAATACCCCATGGAGGGCATACAACTTAAGCTATCAATGGGCGGAGGAGGACAATGACACATATTTCATAAAAACACTAGAAACAAAAAATAGGCGTTTTTTTCCTGCGTATTTGACAACTACATGACCTGCTGACGATTGTTTCATTTGGTCTTTTCATGCATATTGAAACAAAACAACAAGGAGGGCTGGTCTTCGTCCAGGAGCATGTTGTTTAAAATATTAAAAAGTTGACCAAACCAGGTTGGATGTGGGCTACGTTGGCTGGATTTACGCGCAGCTGCGTCTGGTGCACTTCTGCTAATGGTCTCGTGGACAGCAGCGCAGCCTTAGATAACAGAAAGTGGAGCAGAAATGAATCTGTCTCGGTAACGATTCTTTTTATAGGTAATACATTTCCAAAGTGGTTGGGGAAGTATAGCCTGGTAGGCAAAGCCTTTTGAATATTTCAACTTTTTTCTGAGCTGACAATATGGGATATGGGAACTGACATCTCGCCAAATAATTTAGTAACGGCAGGTCGCGAGGGCGAGGTCCTACCCGCCTGCCGTTAAAGGTTAATTCTCTCTCAAACTGCCGTTCAATTACACGCCATAGTTCGCCTCCATCCATAAAACCAGACATTTGGCTGCAGAAATGCATAATTGAAAATTCAATTTAAAAGATTGATTAAGTTCCCTTTTCATTTCCCATAAAGTTTGGAAGTTCTGACAGGGGAGAAAAGCCGAGATAAAAGCCGAGAGTTATTCCGCTACATCAGTGAATCTGAATGTGTGGTCCGGGGCCAGAGGGGCCCTTTAGAGTCCTCATTCAAAAATAAGTGAGGTATCAATTTTAATATATGGTCCTAGGAATTATTCTCTAAAGAAAATGCAAGCTACAATTATGACATGTGGGCAGCAGAAAATAAACAATGCTAATGTGCGTCTATTTTAGTTTATTACATGGAGACATTTGGGATTGTCTAATTTCCATGTACGGGTTATGCTTTTAGTTGTTAAAGTTTGTTTGCTTTTGGAATAATTTCTTAATGCACATATGCAAATACTGTAAAATATATGAGCAAGATAAAACAATTGTACAATTGTAAAACAATGTCTTTCTTTCTTTCTTTCTTTCTTTCTTTCTTTCTTTCAGGTTCTAGTAAATGTTGGGAAGAACTTTGACGAGGAGAAAAGTAATTTCATCGCGCCACGCAAAGGGATTTACAGTTTTAACTTCCACGTAGTGAAAGTCTACAACCGCCAAACTATACAGGTAGCGCCTTCCCGTGTGTATGTTTGTGTTGGTGTATATGTGTTTGTGTGTCCCACGCTGTGTTCTCTTCTTGAAAGTTGAATATGGAAGTCATTTTGTGAATATTTAAGCTGTCTTTCCCGCGAGACAAAGACAGAGGCGGGCGTTAACAGATGAAAGCCACCCGCCGGCTCAATCATAATTAATCAATACACGCAGAGCGGACAGAGCCGAGTAGAGCGCATGTTGCCCGCAGGAGAACGGGGCTGCTGTGGTGAGCGCGAGGAGGGTGCACGCAGCTCCAGCAGCTTTACTTTCAGCACCATGGACAGCGGCGTCTCCCTCTTCCCTGTCTCTTCTCATGAAGCAGCAGCAGGCTGACTGAGATTTTTGATATTTAGGAGATTAAAACGTTAAGCACATTTTGAACAGAGCAAACAGAGACAGGCATTTTAATTTTCTCTCTCTTGCACTCACTCGCATGGGTTTTATGTAGAAATAATAATCATGTTTTCCACTTATTTGTTTCTCACACACACCGCCTGCAGTATGCCTCATCACAGCCCTCCTTTCATCCCACTAACAAGTCGTTCACTATGCCTTAGATGCACCCTTCTTATTCTTTTGATGTGTCAAGAGATGAAGCACTTGAGCAGGCTTATGCCCATTTCCAGCATTTAACATGCACGTGATGGTGCTTTACAAGCCACACAGCCTTAATTACAATGTATCTCTTGCAAATTAAACTGTTGTGTAATTATGCTGTTGGATCCCTGGGGTTTTGGCATTATGTTTTGCTACTTATACTTTATTGTTGGAGTCTTGAATTAATTAGCATGGCACCAGCAGTAACAACAATAACAACAACAAGAAGGGCGGGCGATATATGTGAAGGGGGGTAGGCTATGTCAAGCTCGCCGCGTATCCCCAGTCATCTTTGTGTGATTGAGCGCAAATAGACCGTGAATGGCTAACACTTGACTCATTGCACGAAGGTAATTAGGTCTGTCATAGCATGCGTAACGCAATGGTGATAATGTCTGTCACATTTTCATTAGTTCTGTTTTTTTGCAGCAATTAGCTGTATTCTCAATAAGAAGCTACAGTGTTGCAATTTGATATTCTTAGCAGTTAAACAGCGAAAGAAGGACTTGACCAACCACATAAAAGTACAGCAATTTTAAAAACCCACACAATTTACAATAATGATTTAGAAACTTTTGGTTTGCAGTTTGAAAAAGCTTTATTCTCTCACGTTTCTGACATGAAACAGGTGTAGGTTGTCCTCTCTCCTCCTCCCATCCAGCCTGTGCTGTGCCGCTCACCCTCAACCTCTTCCACTCATCCTCCCATCCATCCAGCGCATCTGCTGTGTTGAAAACTCCCACTGTTTGATTGCCTTAGAGGCAGCTACTGTGGTGCATGCAAGAGATGAGAGACAGCAGGGAAAGGATGAAGGGGATGGGATGGAGAGGAAAGGATGAAATGGTGACAAGGGTGAAGAAAAGATGGGATGAGCGACACGGGCAGAGGGAGTAAGATGGAGAAAGGGAAATTAATAGAAAAAAATTGTAAAAGGTTAGAATGGAGGGAGAGGAGGAATAAGGAAAAAGCAGAGGAAACAGGGACATGTCAGAGAAGAACAAAGGATGGACAGGAAGGAAAGAGCAAGGGAAGGATCAGGCAGGGCAAAGAGAGAGATAGCAAGAAAGCAAGACATCATGAGTAACTATTGATCAGTGGATGCTGGGTAGACGTACAAAGGGAATGAAAAACAGTTTGTTCCATCTCTCATCAGTCCTTTCCTGCGCAGAGATCTGTCTATCCATCTGTGAGGGGTGAGAGAAGTGATGTGGGTGTCAAAAAGCAGCTACAAACCTTTTTGCTTTTTGCCTATCAATTAAATACAAAAATTGCAAATTAAATACAGCATATTCTCTGATCTACGGGGAACTCCATCACACTTCCCATAATGCCACCCATCGGATATGTGTATACTTCCACTAATGGATGGCTTACGTAAAATATTTTTGAAAATCACTGATAATATACATATCAAACACTTCCTTATGTTACAGGGTTTTATTTCAGGTGCGGATATTTACATTTCCCACGTGTGCCACTGCTCTCTATTTGAAATTAAAGGGAAACAAATGGATTCTATATCCCCCAGTGAACATGTTGTACCTGCAGCCTGGAACAGAGAGCTGGCAGATCAGAAAGACAAACAGATGAGGCTCTGGTAGGATATCAGCACTCAACAATGTGAGGTGCTGTATGGATAGATCGGTGGGCTTTTAAATCACACATTTATTCTTCATGTTTTTTTAAAGACCATAATGCTGTCTACTTGAAATAAATAGAGGCATTAGAGTGAGGTTAATGGGCCTTCTGTTAAAGTACTGTGTGACGGCAAAAATCAAAACATAAGACAGCAGCACGAGTCACACAGACCTCATGTTGCATTGCTTTATGTGATTCTGACGCAGGAGGTTAAAAGATCGGCTAATTTTACAAAGTACAGTAGAGTGAAAGACAGACACAGAAGCAGCTGATGGAGAGATGACTGGTGCACACAGTACAGTGCATGAACTGTGTGACTGAAAGCCATTTTCATATTTCAATAAACTAATGCTGACATAGACAGGGCAGGAAGACGTTTCTCAGAACGTTTACTCAAGTTAAGGTAGCAGTAGGCCTACGAGAATGTAGGAAAAAAGTAAAAGTATAACAAAATAAAGAAATATTTGCATCAAAATATTATTAAATTTGATTTTTATGTAGAACGGCACAAATCCTAATATTATACAACTGGATCCTAATTACTTTAATGTTGCAGCTGGTAAAGGTGGATGTTTATATAAAACTGGGTAGCTAAATGTATAAAATTCTATGATGTAGACTTTCAAAAAATGAAATGGAGTAAATAAATAACTCTTGAGAGGTAGTAGTCGAGTGGAAGTATAAGGTAACATAAAATAGAAATACTCAGGTACTTAAAAATGACATTACTAATTACTTCAATTCAACCACTGTTATTTTTTATACTTTTACATCAACACCTTTATTGTGAATTCCAGCTCTAGTCAATAAATGTTTAATGATAACAGTTGTGATGTATTTTGTTGTTTCTCAATACTAATTACCAACAAGTACTAATATTTAACTTCACATTTCATAATTAGTTATTGAGTTATATATGTAGATTTCCCAATGGCTATGATGTCTGTGAATTAAAATAGGGTGCCGTGTGAACAAGTGGTATTTTCCAGCAGTAATTTAAACACCTTAGCATTCAGAAATGGCGTCGGGTCGCAGCCGCTCTGTGGGGGTGAAAGCTACAAAAGGAGCACATCTAAAACGCCGCGTGTGTATTAACGCTTTCTGTTATTCTAATTTCCCATTGAGAGACAAAGACCTGCAGCACTGCTCCGAGGTGTTGATAGCACACTGCTCTGATAATAAGAGATTTTACCTTTTACGTACTGCTCTTTGGGTTATAAGAACTTATTTTACATTTTGACCCAGAGCAGCTGCGTCTGTCTGCAGCAAAGCAGAATCCTTTCAACTTGTTCCGTGCCAGACCATGTTTATGCTTTGGTTTCAAATACACACTTTTTTATGATCTAACTTGGGTCACTGGGGTCATCTCATGTTGTAATGAGATAGTTCACTCCTGAGAAATAGCCAACATGCTCTGTTTTCAAATGAAGAGCAGTTCCTTCAGAGCAGTAAATGCTCCCTGTGTTAATTGTAGAGCATATTAAGGCAAGACGATTGTTAGTAATACTGAAATGGTCTAATATAATTTAAATTTACCACAGTGATTTCATGCTGAAATCAAATGTGTCATTACCTACTCATTATTATGCATGTTCATTTTAAAAGGTATATTTAGTGTTTATAAGAGGGAAATTAATCCCCATGGTAATTGGACATGCAAATGAAGTAAAACTTTAAATAGACTTATAAAGATGTGGGTGGTAGGATATAATTAACAGCAAGATATCCATCCTAGACTGTTATCAGCTGACCTAAATAGTCATCATTCTGAGGGCACAATTATATGTACTGAAATTACTAATTGGAACACAAAAAATTGTTTTTGTTAGATATATTTTTCCACAGAAATTAATGCGACCATCCAAGCAATTACATATTTTATATGATCTATAATGAATGTTCTGTGACTGCGTTATATGAGGCTGCTGTCTAATTAAAATGGTTCTAGTGCTGTCACAAAGTGCTTACCAATATAAGCACCACTTCATTAAAGTGTTGGCAAATTCTGTTTTAAAAACACATACACTTTTTAAAGATTGATACGTGTAAAGAAGCACCGAGATGAAACTTACTAAGCCACATCCCTTTTAGACAACTTTAGACATCATCAAACAGTTTATTTAATACAGTCTGATTCCCCTTTGCGCTACAGTCAACAGACTGTTTAGTACAAAAATAGTCAGTCTGTATGTAGGAACGCAGGGAGCTGCAGGGAGATTTGTTAAATAGTTATAACTTTGTTACAACATATATGATATGCCAAATCATATGTTTGTGGTAAGCTAGGAAAGATCAGATTTTGGGGGGTGTCACTAAGCCCCAGGAAGAGCACTAAGCTTCAAAGTCGATTAATATCACAATATTACAACTTCCGTGTCTGTCACGTAAAGCCATTTGTCCCCAGTTGGGTCTAGTAGATCACATGTCAAGGTGGAGTGAAGCTAAAACACCTTGATCACACCTCAGGTGGCTTGCTGCAGTACAGGCCATGAACCCCACCCACTGCATGTCAAAGGGTGTGACATGAGCCGAACAAAAACAAAAACATTTTCCAAAATAGTTTCCGTAATTTAAGTTAGTTTCTATCATTCTGATGTCTATTTAAGTTTCTTAAATAGTTGACTGAAGCCTAAAGGTCCAAATTCCTGCTTTTACTCTAGAAAAACACAAACAGATTACTTTGCAATCACAACTATTGCTGCCTGGTACTAGGATTAATTCATGAATCACAAAAGTGACTGTACGCATCATTAATTAAAATTATTTTTAAAAAAAATTATTAAAAAAAAGATTCATGTTGTATTACTCTCACTCTGTTGAACAGTAAATCAGGAGATCTGTCAAAAGTTTTAGCATGACTGTAACATCCTGTAAATTTTACTCAAGTGAGAGTATTTTTTTTAAATAATCTTAGGATGATCTACTTTCCACTTTTTTTAATTGTTTTTTAATATTCTATTATAGATTGCCTCAGGACACACAGTGGTCAGCCCCATAGTAGAAAACCCCCACCATTCATGTAGGATTGTGAGCACCTTTTAGTGTTTAAGCGTGTTTGGTGTTTAAGACCCACTGCGCCTCACATGTATCACAAAGTGAGACAGTAACTAACAGTAGGAGGTGTCACTATGCTCCCATTGTACAGCTGTGTGTTAGGGGGAAGTGAGAGGTCAGCAGTGTGGTGATGTGTTGTATATGTAGGAGTGTGAACAGAATGAGCAGCATGAATTGTGCTATGACAAAGTAAAAATAGAGATGCACTTTTCATGCTCTACGGGCACTGACAGTCTTCATGTTATAAAGTGGGGATGCAGGGAAATGAGAGGCAAGTCAAAGCCACATAAATAAACACCTTATCTGTTACCAGGTTCAATTGCCTCTGAAATGGTTAGAAGGAGAGAGACAGGATAATGAAGTCGGTTTGTGACTGGCCAAAGAGACGGTATATTCTAGGAGTTGTCTGACTGTGTTTTAGCTGCTTGTTTGTGAGCTTGTTTAGACAGTTCTGCTCTACTAATGTAGAGTCATTCTTAGCTATGTCAGCGTCAGGACTCTATGGATGTCAATAGGAGTGCAACAGATCACGGTCTATCCATGATCCACACTGCGGATGAATTACCGCTGTTACTTTTTAAACTAATAATTTTCTAAATCTCGATGCAGAGTTGCAGTGAAAATACAGAGAAAAGAGAGATGCGTGCTGGTTTAGTCTGGAAAGAAAAAGCTGGTGTGTGTGTTGAATCCCGACGAGCTGAGTTGCATCATGGCGAGCGGAGAAGAACTGGAGAAGCCTCCGGCATCATTTAAGTTGCGTGCATGGGAGCACTTTGCCTTCCCTGTTAGCTACAATGATGATAGGAGAAGAGTCGTAGGAAAGCTGTTGGAGTTTGTAGGCAAGGGTGGAAAAGCAACGAGTGGAAAAACTGTTGCACTGCCATGGTGGCCAGATGCTGCGTTGCTGTGCCCGGTACTTTCTGTTTGTTAATGTGTTTTATTTACTGTCAATGTTTTTATTGCTCTTTCACTCATTTTTTGAAAAGAGTTAGGGTTCTAAAGGTCAGACATAGAGAGCAGAGATGGATGCCAAGACAATAAACTATATTGCATATATTTCTTAAAGCATGTTTCTCCTAATAGTGCTGGTGTATGAATGCTACTTATCGGGACATATATGTAAAAAGTATGAAGTGAAGAAGCATTTCTGTGCTTGCACATTGTTTATGTTTTGTGCAGTTAACTTCTGAGATGAAGCCTCTCGTCTTCTGTTTTTACACTGCAGACACAAAGTACAGACACACATACACACACTCAGTCTGCAAGCCAGCTGCTTGGTCTCATTTTTACCCAATCAACCTGTGCTCAGTCTCCTTCAGTTTGGCAGAACATTATAGAAAACTGAGCCGGTTTGTGCTCATGTGTGAAAGAAAGAGAGGAGGTGTGAAAGAAAGTATTCTTTGAATATTCATTGTGTTCTAATTGAACAAGAAAGACCCAACAAAAGTGAGTCATTAGGACTGCAGACATAATCCAAAGAAGTACATTTACATTTCTTTCCAACTCCTCTTTTAGCCCAAAGCAATGTTTAACTGAATCACTTTGTCTTCAATCAATAATTACAAAAATACTAAAAACTACATCCCAGAAACCAGGAAAACACTACAATAAGTCTTCCCAGAGTGTCTCAGGTGAATATTTTATTCCTTGTAGAAGTTTAAAGAAAGCTCATTTGAGTCAGTTTTTTGTATTGAAAGTAAAAAATGTGCTCACTGTGGGTTTTCAGGAAGCCTTACAATGTCTTTAACAGGCATGTGCCTTAAAGGATGTGCATTGTTTCAGTTGGTTAGTCACACAAATCATCCCCGTCCACGTGTGTAACAGCTTCAAACACTGTGTGAGCCTGACTGCTGCATCACTTCCAGTCTGTATCTGTGTTACTGAGGCAGAGCCGTCTGAACATCTGCAGTTCAGCTGGAGAAATCTTCTCAACCAGGAATATCTGGAGCAAACACTTTTTTGTGATCGTATTTCATTACATCGTCTCTTTAGTTGTGATTGACCTGATTTAAGCTGTGTTCAACAATCCAGTGATTATCCGTTCAGTCTGAGGTACCTGAACCTCATTCTTGGACCACATTTACTCTTAGTTCAATTGACTACATGTTGTGTTGCCTTAATATGGTATTTAGGTTGCTTACGGTGCCTGTCAGACTAGAGCTTAAATGCTATATTAAAGGTACAGTTGTGATTTATTATGATTGTGAAGCTGGTAAAATTATTTGTATTTATGTCTGAGGCATCTCCTGGTAGATGACCTCACAGGTAGTTAGTGTACAAGCAGCTTATTACAACCATATTTAACATTGGTCATCTAGTGCCCACAGAAGTCATGGTGGGAGCAGAGGAGGGGGTCAGGTGCTATAATGTATAAAGGGGAAGTTACTAATGTACTTCCTTAAACCAAAAAGAGCTTTTCTGACACCAAACTGAGATCATTTCACAACATTGACCGCATGTTTTAAACGCCGACAATTTAATCCAAATTTAGGGATTGAAACACGTTGATCTCCTGCCACAGTATGTTCATTTAGGAAACGCCCCCTTGAGTTGAATTAGAGCATCGCCTCTCAAAGTCGGCCTTCAGAATCTCCTGATTATGACATAAAAGGTAACCATTATGTTTTAATCTTCTTCTTACCAATTCAATACTTTTAATAGGTTATATTTTATACACTGCTCTTGTACCTCCTCAAACTCAGCCCCCTAACAAGCACCTGCTAAGTGAGGAATGACCTCTTATAGAACAGCGTTAGTTGTTCAGCCTGCCACGAGGTGTGACGTCATCCAGTTTGCCCAGAATTGCCAAACCTGTTCATGATTTATCATTAGATAATCATTAATTTAGATAGAATGACAGGGATATGCTGCGACTGCAGCCTGTGTGTTATTTGTATATATATGTTGGATGCTGCTTGTCATTGCTGACAAACTCTTAAGTTTATATTTCACTTGTGAGACAGTTAAGTAAACTGCTAGTATTAAAGTAAGTAGTGATGTTCAACACGAAGATATTGACCACAGTAGTAACTTTTAAAGAATTGATAAACCAAGGTATCAGTATAAGCTTCTATAGAAAACTACATTTAGCAAGAGGCACTCAAACACTCTGAAAGCAGACCAGCACCATGTACCAGATCTGTAACAGCCTGCAAACATGAGTGACTGTTTAAGACCACCTTTGTGATTTAAAGTCTGTGTGTGTGTGTGTGTGTGTGTGTGTTTACAAAGTGAAACTTGCGTGGCTAATGTGTGAGCGCTGCAGAGGGCAGATAGCAGCTTGATTCCCCGCTGAGCCAGAAGCCACAGCGTGAAGGATTGTCAGAGTTTTATTATAACATTAGAGTGAGACTTGACCTCTGGTCTGAGGTACCATCTTTTTAGTTATAAAGTAGCTATCAGACAAAGTTAACAAAAATATTATGCTTGGCATTATTCAATCGTCATAACTTCATTATTTGATTCTTGTTATTCTCAGTTGACACAGAGTAACACTTTTTAAATGTTGTCTTCATGCGACAGCCTTCCTTGAAATAAGAGGTCACGGTCTGCTGTTAGCATCAATTAATGAATTCCTCAAGTTTTTTTGGTTTGTTCGATGTAAATGCTATTAAGGGCCATCTGCTCTTGCTGAAGTTCTCCACAGACTTATCTAAATTAATGATCCTCTTGTGGTGTGTTTCGACATTTGGCAGCTGATTCAGATGTTGCATGTTTTTCCTTTCACTAAAGAAGAAATATGATGGCTGAAGGCTTTGCCCAGTGGTTCCCTCAAATTAATTATGTTGTTCCCCGAGGCAAAATTGATGAAGACTGGTGATTATTTGCTGACATTTGTAAGATCTGTTTTTGTACCCTGGTCTAAAATGTAAATAGTTCAGTAAACATCTGACCTTTGCTCTGGTGCCTCCATCCCTTTGCTTCATTTCTGCTTGTTTTTCCTTTTTTTCTTCTTATTACTCACAGACCACTTCCCTTCCAACTCTCTGAAATGCCTACAATTCATAAGAACACATCTCCATTGTCAGTACACATACAAGGATTTGTTTTCAACATACAACCACAAGGTACAAGGTAAACTACAATAAAATGTTTTTTTAATTATGTCTAAAGTATCTATAGACAAATATGTATATATGTAGGAAAAAAAAACAATTTGTAACAGCAAAATGCAAGGATGCTGAAATAAATATGGAATAATTAATGTGACAGCTTGCTTTATATACACAAGGCAGATGGATGTGACAGTTCATTGTATACAGCATGCTTATGTTTACATTTACAGTGATGCTATTAACAGTTTAAAAAAGACAATTTACAGGTACATTGCTCACTATCACATGGTTATTGCACAGGGATTAGTACAGCCGTTTATGAATGTTTTAACTGTTGATGAGAAAGGACATCTGCTAACATCTTACCCTGTGTTTACACAGGAAGAGAAAAAAAACTGTGCACTGCAGATGTAATCTTTCCATAACACTTGATAAGGATAAATATTCATTAGAATTAGATTCCGAAAACCATCCAACTACTGATTTGAGTGAACACTTTATATTCACACTGGCAGGTTGTACGATCTGTTAATAAGTGAGGAAAAGGCCAAGAGAACAGCAAATTCACAGTGGATTCAATTTCTACAAAATGCTGAATATAAAGGACAATTTCAGTGATTAGTGATTAATGATGGACAATCTCATAATTGACATTATAGTAATACATGAGAAAGGCACAAGGTTAATGTAAAATATGTTTCCTTTAACCCCCAAAGCAGTTTCAGGGTGTTTCATAACTCAAAAATGTAATGTGTGCAGTATTACACAGTTAAAATGGCATAAATCATTTAAAAACAGAGAAAAACCTTGGATGTCTTTAATAATATGTACATACATTTTTCCATGTGCCACTGGTTTAACCAATATTGGATTCACTGTGCTCAGCATTAACAGCCTGCAGTTCTGCTTAAATAGAAACATTTTGAGTAGAAATACGGACAAAACTTAAATGTATGTTGAGCAGCGCAACACTGTTATGAGGATATAAGTTGTTAAAAAATTGCATCTTGAATATCTTTGATAATTTACTTTATACACAATGGAATTAAAGGTATTTGATATATACAATATTTAAAAAAAAGCCCACGGATGTTGCCAGTTTTAGAAAGAAATGGGCTCCACATGCTGTATATATTGAGCTGTTTACATTTTTACAACCTCTCCTTCTCCTCCTAGCCTCCCTCCTCCTCTCCTCTCTGCTCTGTGTAAACAGCCTGTAGTTGAATTCAATTTTCTCTGAATATTTGCCACATGAATATTTGTCTCTGCTGATTTACTCATAGCCTTACAGTTGTGCTGAGGAGAGCAAAATCTGGTTAGTGCAAAACTGTATTTCTTCACCAAATTATAAATGCGATGTAGAATGAAGTGATTTTTATAAAATTCATTATTTTAAGCTTAGATTTTGTTACTTTTGCTGATGGCGATCATCACACTGGACTTTTATTGACGTTTAAAGGAAAACATGTTTCAAACTCACCTGCAGATTGTGGGGTTCAAAGGGTTAAGTTGACGAATATCTTTTGAAACAGGATTTTTTCCCCACACATTAACAACAGCTTTGTTTTATTTGAGTGTCTGTGAAAGCTGTGGCAGTGTGACAGTAAGCCAGCATGAACAATACCAGAACGCTGTAACTGATGCAGGAATAATTTTTTTTATATACATCTGTACTTTTTCTCCTGTGATATGTCAACATGTCATCTGTGATAAAGGCCTGAACACCTATCAATCCATACTTCTACAAAGATGGTACTCAGTGGAAAGTAGACCAGTAGCAGCTTTATTTGGTACTGGTACACTTTCAGTAGAGACCATGATTAGACCATGATGATGGCTGATGCCCAGTGTTTTAACAGCTGTTTAAAACCCCTTCAGAATGTGAGATTTCCTGATAATAAACAACCATCAGATGTATTGAGGTAAACATGAAGATTAAGGCCCGTCACAGTGTGCTGGCAGAGGTAAAGAGGCTGCAGCGATCACTGCGGCACTGATGAAGGATAAGGACACTAGACTGAAGAAACACTGACTGTCTTTTGTTTGCAGTAACACTCTGTACAATAAGACTGGAAGATGTAGTGCTAGCAGGGAACCTGCTGTAAAACCAGTGCCATATACAACTCTTATCTGGAATGATGCTGGCTGGGGGAACAAGACCTTTACTGTAGAGCGTTAAAAATAGCATATCCAGAGTGGAGCTGCATTGCCAACAACTTATGTATGTACCTGTTAATGCTCCTATGTAGAAGTCACACCAGTCCCCTGGTCTTTCCTCTTTAAGTTCACACAGAGCACAACACTGCTGTAGATAATGGTGTTGTCTTTAAACAGACGGAAAGAACTTCTTAATCATATTTTTAGGATATTTATGCTTTATAACATGTTATCTCACATGAACTTATTCCTTCCAAAGCACAAAAGCTGCTTATTATAAATGGTTACAAAACACAGTAATGTCCCACTGAGAGTTACAAGCTGGTAATTGCTTTTCTGGATTGTATTTCTGGAAAACACCTACTCACAGTTTTCACAATATGATCTCAAAAGGAGCATCAACAAAGAGCAGGAATCTAAATATTCCAAAAGCTTGTACAAACTACTGACTAGAAACACAGATCTGACCTAAATAAAGTCTCCTGGCCTGCACAGATGTTCCAGATTCTAATTATGAGAGAGCCTGTGTAGCAGAAAAAGCTTTTCCCCCAAAAACATGCAAAGCATGTTACTAGAAATGATGAGTTTATGAGGGTATTATGTTTTTAACCAGCCACAGCAGTTAAAGGGTGGATCGACAAAGGTGGCAAACCACCCCTCAAAAGGCCACCCTGGTTTTGGACAATCTTATTAATATATATATGACAAGGTGAGGCTGGTCACAAAATTATAACACTAATAATCCAAATAGGAGACTACACTACTGCATCTGCTCCGGGCTGTGAGAAGGTGTGCAATGACATAATTATTGATCAGATAGAAAGATAAATAGATGACAATGCAAGCTCAGGTTCATTTTTAAAAGTTTACATTACACATTTAATGTGTAAGAGCTTGAATTGAATTCTTGCATGTCACAGAAAGAATAAAGTACACTTGTAGGTCCAGTTTGTAAAGGCAACCTCAATAAGACATATGGTCAGGTCTCTTCCAGGCCGTGCCTTACGAGGTACTCTTCAGGTTACAGAGACCATGCTATGCAGAATCCTCACAGTTAGTCCTTTGACATGGGTGGAGTAGGTAAGTCACGACCACAGTGTTAAAGCCTAAACTCTGAAAATGTGTCGGTACAACTGCACATGCCCAGTGTCCCTCCGTGCTGCGGCGCACAGAGCTCATCCTGCTCACCCTCTGCTGCATGAGTTTCCCTTTAAACCAAACAGAACACAATGCTCAATTCAGCCTGTATGCAGGTTTTTTTTTCAGCCTAATTTTGTCAAAACAGAGCAGCTAATATTGTTAGAGAAACAAGTCACAGCACTGACATGTCATCACTGCACTCATGTCTGTTCAATAGGACACAAATCAGGACAACACTTATCTTATGTGTTGATATTGTGGAAAAGAGTTACAGATGTAACTAAGGTTCAAAATGCGGGATGACTGCCAGAGTTCATTGTCAGCCAGGTATTTCAGTCTGTCTGTGGCCGTCAGGGAGATTGAAATGAGATTTATTATTCTGTTTTTGTGTTTGACCGACGTATTGTGTTAGGTATCAAGAATTTTGGAATTTCACTTGCATTGGCATTGGTCCTGAAATTCCTGGTATCACGTTACCTTAGTGTGGAGTAAGACTATATAAATACAATTTCTTACATCCATGGATGTCTGTTTGCCCATGAAAACACTTATTTTCCTGGTAGAGGTTGCTTTTGTACTTTTCTGACCTCGGAGTAACTTTGCTACAAACTTTGGAAAACTTCCACTGTAGGAAGCTCGGACATTTTAAAGACAGATGTTGTCACAGGCCCTAGACAGGGATACTATTATGTATGTATCCACCACCAAATCTATCAGCATCAGTCTGTAAAGAAAGAGATGGTAGAGAAAAATACAAGCAGAGAGACAAAGAAAAGAGAGGTGACAAGGAAGAAATCTGAGTAGGGAAAGCAAAGAAAAAAGTCTAGAGATGAAAGAAAAGGGAGAGAAAGCAAAAAGCAAATAAGATGTGGAGAAATGGAGACAGACGTAAAAAAAAAAAAATAGGGCAAAAAAGTATAATTGTCATGTCAAGACAGTCGACTGGACAGGAATTGATGATGCAATAACAGGATGTCATCATGTCGTTGGCATTAAGTGCCACACCGAGAAGCCAGACAACTTCTATTTACATATCAAGAGCCAGATTTTCTACTTCTCTCCCCTCCAACCTTCCCCTGCCATTCCACTCCTTTTTTCTGTCTCTCTTTTCCTTTTTATGTATTTTCTTTCTGCCTCCTCATTCTCTGTCTTTGCCTCTCTCCTTCCTCTCTGTTATTTTATCTCTCTCTCCGTTACTCAGGCAGTTAATTGGTGCTTATGCATTAATGAATGCAGATCGATCGAGGCCTGACATGATGCTCAGCCTTATTATCATGCTTTTATATTTATGCTTGGTAATTGTAAGGGTGTAGCTGACAGTGCTTGTGTGTGTGTGTGTGTGTGTGTGTGTGTG
>CAFUXE010000846.1:153104-179917 GCA_903364295.1 Serranus cabrilla | reverse complement strand
TATTCTGGTCCTATGGACTGCTACTCCTGTGGAACTCTGCAACTCTTTCAGGGTTAGCTCTGGTCTCCGTGCTGCCTCTCTGATCAATGCTCTCCTTGCCCGGTCTGTGTGTTTTGGTGGGTGGCCCTCTATTGGCAGGTTCATTGTGGTACCGTGTTCTTTCCATTTGGAGAGGATGGATTTGAGGGTACTCCTAGATATTTTTTACAACCCAACCCTGACTTGTACTTCTCAATAACTTTGTCCCTGACTTGTTTGGAGTTGCTGCATCTGGGGCCTTAAAGAAAAGGTGTGTTTATACTGATAGATCATGTGACTCTTAGATTACACACAGGTGGACTTCATTTCACTAATTATGTGACTTCTGAAGGTAATTGGTTGCACCAGAAACTTTTATTCTACCTTCATGGCAAAGGGGGTGAATACATATGCGCATGCCAATTTTAAGGTTTTTATTTCTTTAAATGATTTTCTTATATATTATTTTCTCATTGCACTTTGCCAACTTAGATTGTTTTGTGCAGACTTCTCTGGGAAGAGCTCATCTGACATGGACTGACACAAAGCCAAATAGTGTGCAGTAGTCTGATGAGTCCACATTTCAAATAGTTTTAGGAAATCATGAATGTCTTCTTCTCTAGGCTACATACCAGCACATTGTTCAAAAGCCATCATCTTTGATGGTATGGGAGTGTGTAAGTGCCCATGGCATGGGTAACTTGCACATCTGTGAAAGCACAATTAATGCTGAAAGGAACATGCAGATTTTGGAGCAACATATGCCACATCCAGACAGTATTTCTCAGGGACTTCCCTGTTCATTTCAGTAAGACAATGCTGAGCCACATTCTGCAACTGTTACAACAGCATGGCTGTATAAGAGTGCAGGTATTAGACTACACGCCTGCAGTCAAGACCTGTCTCTTATTGGAAATGTGTGAAATGTGATGAAATTTGGAGTTTTTATACTTTTGCAAGCACCTGTACCATATAACCACAACTAGACGAGCACCAAAATCTAAACAATGGTTGACCTAACTGGGTTTTTGAAAAAAGACTGCTCACTTGACCTCTGTCCCTCAGATGCAAGCAGAACGGTATGAAGCAATTACAGAAGTAGTTGGTCTTTACATTGGCATATAGCCTCTTAATACATAGTTTTACTTTTTATTATTGTATTTATCACATTTGTTTCTTTAACTTTATTCAATAAGAAATGTTTTTAGTTGTTTTAAATGTTTTTGCAGTGTTTACGTATTCATGGGTCAAAATATAATTTCACATAATAATAATAATAATATCCTCTAATAATACAGCACTTTTCCAAATAATGTTATTTATATAACATGAATACCGGGCTTCCAATGGAATGCACGCGTATCTTTTTGTACATTTTTACTGTGTATTATTATTGTGTGTAAAATAGTGTATTTCTCTGTTGTGTATTGTGTATTTCTCTGTTGCACAGGTTTTCCAGGCAGCCCCAGTGAGTATGCATCTCTGGCAACACAGTCTGTGATTGGTCAGGTTTTAGAGTGTGTGGCACCATTGTCTGATGATGCCCGTGTCGAAGCTCTGAGTATTACAATGACAGCTTTCATGGAGGCATGGATGGAACACATCTTGAAACAAAAGATCAAATTCAGGTATGTTTTCGGTCAAATCATTGCATTTGTATCTGCAACAGTGTCATCTGCAAAAGTGCATATAAAGAATAAGAATGCCATGGAATGGCATGGCCTTGTATCCTAAAGGCCCAAACACACTGAAAGCATTGATTGCCTCATTGATTGCCTCATTGATGTGCGTCAGTTGGTGCTCCTATGGTGCCCTGTCGACATGAGATTTGTAATGCCCAGACCAAAGAACCAGTAGTATTTTAAGAAAAGGTCACTATATGTCGGCATGCACAAGTTTGATTGCTTTCCAGACATCCCCTATTCACTTTCCATACTAGCCTTTAATGCTACATGAGGCAGACAGGCAACTGTTGCTGCTCCCACTTTCTGTAGTATAGAGCAGCAGTAAAGGGAACCAGCCAACTCATATTTTTTTGGTTAGCTCAGCTAACCATAACTATACAACTAACATGAATTAATTTATGTTGTTAGATTCATGTAGTAACCTAATAAAAAAATATGGTTAGATTGCTAAAATACTCATTTGACATGCTTACTAACTATAGTTTTAGCTAGAAACAGACATTTTGTGTCTTTCAGCCCTTGGCTGGCAGTTGCAATGGTAACAGTAAACAGTCAATGGGTTATAATCAAACATAACCAAACCTAACATTGGTTAATGTTTGCCTCCTGTTTACTTCCATTCTATGCAAGTGATGGGGCCCATCTTTGACTGCTGATTATTGCCTTGGTAACTGGTCTGCATTTGTGGATGTGTGACCATGGCCTTATTTGGCTTTCTTCAAATAGGTACTGCGGCTGCAAAAAATAAAAGTTTGGACAGCTGTGTCCTCATTGATTTGCAAAAAAAGTCTGAATCTCAACAAGGTTCAAAACATCTTCAGCTTTCATGTCTGTTCCCTGTCTGTCTCTGTTGGATAAAGTGCTGAGAAACAGAATGTTGTGGAAGGCAATTTTTCCATACCCAAGTGAAAACGTTGGCTGGAACTCAACTTTTGCCCACCATGGTGTCCTTAATACAGTATCAATCAACAGGAAACAACTTATGACAGCATTAAAAGACAGAATAAACTTAAAAAAAAAAAAAATAGAATTACAAACATAAGGAAATGTCTATGTAAAAATACATGCCACAGACAGAATAATGAGAATAATGACAGAATATGTTTTTGTTTGTTTTGTGTGCATGTGAGTGTGTGGATGATGCCAAGCCATTGTTCTGTTGTTCCTCCTCAGTGTGCAGGGAGCTGTCCAGCTGAAACAAGACTTTGATTCTATCAGAGAGTTGATCCAGTCAGAGAAATATGGTCTGTCAGCTGAACTTCACCAACAACTGCTCAGCCTCCGGTATCACAATTTGTTTTCTTTCCTGCCTTAGAACTAACAGTACATGATTACTTCCCTTCAGGGTCAAGTAGTTACAGTTCATTGACACCAGACCAGGGGCCTCATTTATAATGGTTGTGCATGTACAAAAAGGAAACTCTGATCAGGGGAGTTGGCAATTCAGATGGTGAGTGATGAATTGAAGCCCGATAGAAGAAAGTACATGTGAGAGGGCATCATAACTTACATATAATTTGCAACAGGGGGGCCTCTGCCATAGGCTATTGATATATGGGGGTCCTTGGCTTGGGAAAGTTTAAGAACCCCTGGCTTAAGTGATAATTGGCTCCTTAATTAAGCACACGCTAATTTACTCGTGACTACTGGCTCTTTTTTTAATAAGTCAAAAGGTGTTTATTGGACTCCTGACCTACTTCACTTTGAAAGAGCTGAAATATACTCACATTATCCAATAATTAAATTAGTCTAAAAACAAATGCGCTTAATATTCAAATGTTAACATGAAGAGCGCTGATCATTTTCCACACCATTTCTGATATGTGTGTTTGGTAATATTTCTCTCTGTCTTCAGGGTTTTTCAGCAAGTGGACTCAGCAGTTGTGTGTCTGCTCCAGCAGCCAGAGGCCAAACCATACCTGCAGTCCAGATCCTGGGAGACTTTCACACGCTGCTGTGAGTAACTTTTACAGTCTGGAGCTTTGACATCTGAATAACACTTAATAATCATGAGCATTTACTTTAATTTAAAATCAATATGTAATCTGTACCTGACTTATTCGTCATGTACTACAGCAAAACTAGTTTGTGCGATCAACATTAAAATGCAACATGATTTAGAGATTGAGATTCAACATATCTGAGATTTACAGAACGTAGTGTTACCATGTCAACGTTTTATTTTAGCAAATCAGCCCTAACAGACAATCACTGATCTCCAAATGACAGAGTTCCATAGTTTCAGCAATGAGTAATGGGACACAGACACCTGTAATATCATATCAGCATTAACAACACTGAACATTATTTTGTTCAAGTGTTTTTATTGAAAGTTAAATCAGATACAATTCTAAAAAATGATACAATAATCCCCCCCCCCCAGGTTGCACCATAAAGGAAATTAAAAAATTTAATGAAAAATTAAACCAAAAAGATACAGATAGGTAAAATGTTACTCCTGTAAAATAAGTGAGGGATCCACCTCTTTAATCTGATCCAAGATGGGTTGCCAGATATTGAAAAACTTATTGGCACAACCTCTGGTAGAATGTCTTATTTTCTCAGCTGAAAAAAGCTGGCTTTGACAACAGAACTAATCTGTTTATCAAATTTAAGCCCATCGTCAAATTTTACCCCAAGATCTTTTACAAATGGTTTAAAATAGGGGGCCAGAGCACCAGAGTGTGTATTAAGAACATTCGAAATAGGTGACGTGCCAAGATTTGGCTGGATTTGTGGAAAATGTGCATAATGGTTGAGGCAAAAGTAATTGTGAACACAGCAAAGAATGTAAAGAGGCAGACTTGCATGACATACTTTCAAGTGTCAACCAACTAGAACCACCCTTAAATGAAACATGAGGCCAATATAACAGGGTATATCGGTTGGAGTGGGGTGGTGTAGAATGTTTAAGAGCCTGTGTATATTATAAAATGAGTACCAATTTTTAATGAACGCTGTTTGATCATCGGAAATAATTGAAGGTACAACCGCGACGTGCTAATATTTTGGCAAAGATTTTACTATCCACATTTAACAGTGAAATTGGCCGATATGAACTACAATCTAGTTTATTTTTGCTCTTTTTATGGATAAGCGATATAACAGCCTGTCGCATAGTTTCTGGTAATATGCCAGACATCGAGGACTCTTCAAATACAGAAAGTAAAATAGGGGTAGTTCTTTTGAGAATATTTTTAAAATCTCGCTTGGGAAGCCATCTGACCCTGGAGCCTTCCCGCATTGCATTGAGGCAATAGCATTTATAATTTCTTCTTTAGAGAGGGGCCTCTCCAGGTCTTGTGCAGTTTGATCACTTATAGTGGGGAGACTAAATTTACTAAAAAAGGAGTCAAATTGCGACTCATTTCCACTGGACTCAGAAGTATATAATTGCAAGTAGTATTCACTGAACCGATGATTAATCTCTAAAGGTTCTGTTAATTGCACTCCATGCTGACTGTTAATTGCAAGAATAGTCTGGACAACTTGTTGCTGCCGCAATTGATGAGCCAATATTTTTCCAATTTTTTCACTGTGTTCATACACTTTATGTCTAGATTTATTTAAAAGGTTTTCCGTTTGTTTTGCAGTTATCAGGTTACATTCAGTTTGAAGAGCTAAGCGTTTTTTAAAAAGCTCAAGTGAAGAGGAGTGGGCCAAAAGTTCATAAATTTGTAAAATATCATTTTCAATCATTTTGACACGCTCTTGATGAGCTTTCTTTACTTTAGCACTATAAGCAGCGGTGACAGTAAGCCGGTACGGTCCGGTACTGCGTACCGCTAAGACATTCAGTGGCGGTACCAGTACCAGGAAGATGGGAGAGCGGCTGCTGCTATAAAGCCTCATTCAGAACCAGTCACGGCCGCAATCTGGGTCAGAAAATACTAAAATATAGAAAACTACTTTGTCTGTTGAAAATTCCTTTGAACTCATTCCGAATTGTTTGTGAAAGTAAGCAGTTGTGTTTCATGTTATTTTATTATATATTTAACGATACAGAACAGCTCGGAAAAGAAACTAACGACCGGAGATTTCACTCAGCAGTACGTGAGTGCGCATGCGTGTACTGAAACACAGCGGCTACTATGGGGATCAACGCGTTAGATATAATGCACTGGGACGGTTTCCACAACTGGTCCACAGACGTAAGGAAACGCCGACTGCGCCGGGACAGGACGAACAAAGTTGGATATTCGACAGACATTTGACAGATATTCACCCCAGGCAAGCTCTACGTCGCTCCGGGAAAACCTCCTCTTCGCTCTGGTGACAATGCGACATGCTAACGCTAGCTGTGCTGCTAGCTGTATTGGAGCTAGCCTTGCTTGCAGCGGCCTTGCTCACAAACTTGTACTTGCGCAGGTTATTTGCCATTTTCAGAAGAGATAGCCATCTAATATGATGCAAATCTTGGATGAAGCCGTAGTGTTTCACTCTCAATCAGAACACCAAATACAATGACTTAAATGCAAGTTTGTGCGGAGCTCACGCGACACACGTCCTACTCCGTTACCTGCTTCCCCTGGAGTCCCCCAACACTGAACATTATTTAAATAAATACAAAATATTTCATATTTAAACTGAAAACATCAAATGAACATGGACAAGTCTTTCCAGTCATCATGTCTCATGTCAAGTCACAAGTCTTTAACTTCCATGTCAAGTCTCTTGTCGTTTATTCTTCAATCAAGGAAGTCGCAAGTCATCAAAACAGTGACTTGAGTCAACTGAATTACAGGTCACAATCTCTTAAGTGTGAAGACAGCCTTTTACCATAAATCAAGAGTACTGTTTTTTGACACTAATTAATATGGGTGATAAACAACTTAAATAGTTGCTGGGATTAAAAAAAAATCAAATCAAAATCAAAATTACTTTATTTAACCCCAGAGGGGAAATTCATTTAGTCTGTTGACTCTATAATTGCACAGCCTGATGGCTGTTGGAGCAAAAGGATCTTTTAAATCTCTCCGTCCTGCAACGGAGAGAGAGGAGCCGTCCACTGCTGCCTCTCCGGTCCATGAAGGTGCTGTGCAGCGGATGATTCGGGCAATTCATTATGGTCTCCAACATCTTCATGGTGCATCTCTCCACCTCCTCCTCCAGTGTGTCCTGCCTGACTCCAATCACTGATCCAGCTCTTTTGATCAGTCTGTCCAACCGCCTTGCATCTCTGTGTCGGATGCTGCTTCCCCAGCAGACTGCAGCATAAAACAGCACACTTGCCACCACAGACTGATAAAACATCTGCAGCATCTTACTACAGATGTCAAAAGATCTGAGCTTCCTTAAGAAAAAGAGGCGGCTCTGCCCCTTTTTGTAGATAGCATCTGTGTTGAGGGACCAGTCCAACTTATTATCCAGGAAAACACCTAGATATTTATAACTTGGCACCACCTCGATGTCCACCCCACCAGTATTCACTGGCTGAAGAGAGGGCTTGAACCTGCGGAAATCTATGATCATTTCCTTAGTCTTTGAGGTGTTCAGGAGGAGATTGTTCTTGTGACTCCAGTCACTGAAGGCTTTTATCAGATCCCTATATTCAGATTCCTGTCCATTCCTGATACACGCCACAACAGCAGTGTCGCCCGGCCTTTTCTGGATATGGCAGGACTCAGAGTTGTATTTGAAGTCCACTGTGTACAGTGTGAACACTCATATGTCATAAAGAGATAATAGAATCAGTGTCAGGAGAGGCCAGTGTCAGTAACCTCTGTGCGGGAGAAAATCGCCTGCTGCTGAACATGGACAAGACCAGAGAAATGGTGATGGACTTCAGCAGGATGGGGTAGCTTCACAGCCCCTGCGCATTTTGGGCAGGGACACTGAGATCGAGGGGGGACTACACATACCTGGGAGTTAAAATTGTTAACAGACTGATCTGGAAGACCAACAGCTTGTATACAAGAAGGGGTTGAGCAAACTCCACTTCCTGAGGAAGCTGAGATCTTTCAACTTGTGCGGTAGGATGCTGTTCGATCAGTCTGTTGTGGCCAGCGTTCTGTTCTTCTCAGTGGTCTGCTGGGGAAGCAGCATCGGAGTAGTGCTGCACAGTTAATTTTAATCGTAAGCATTTGCGGATCACCCCCAAATTTTAATCACTTGTCCTGGTATCATTTCATTCAATTTCATCCAAATCTGTCCATAAATTGTCGAGTTATGTTGCTGACTAACTAACTAACGGACAGAGGGACGGACGGACGGACAGACAGACAGACCGAAAGACAAACTCTGTGGAAAACATAACCTCCTTGGCGGAGGTAACAAAGCACTTTCTAAACCAGTAGTCCGCCAACCACCAGGGGGCGAACGCATAGTTATGTTTTCATTAAGCTGCCTAAATAATAACAAGCGAGCGCACCCTGAAGTGGTACCTTCAAGTCACTTGTACCCCTTTTAGACCAAAGCAGTTCCAGGGCTGGTTCCAGTGCTCCTGCTGGTTCGCAGTAGGTTCAACTTGCGAACCAGCACTGAACCTGTCTGCTTTTCCACAGGCTCGAGAGCCACGCCCTTACTTCACTGTCTACGTCTGTATGCATCTCTGTTCTTTCAACAACTATAATAACAACAACTGTAGACTACATCGTCTCTTTACAAATGTTGCTGCTGGCTTTGTGAGCCGACACTGGCATCCAAACATCACTGGTACAACACATCTGTGCTGCTCATCTTGATCACTATGGACGGAGATTACGTTCTTATTAACACCAGTTTTCCCGGCTGGTGGTGGAAAGCAAAGAACAGGTTCCCAATTTTAGTGCAATAAATATACAGATGGCTTCCTAAAAATGATGAATAATCGTGATTACCATATTGATCAAAAATAATCGTGGTTATCATTTTGGCCATAATTGTGCAGCCCTACATCGGAGCCAGTGACACAAACAGTCTCAATAAATCTCTAACTCTTCAGGTCCAACCAACAGCAGCAGGGACAGCATTGATGGTGCAGTTGGAAGCACTATAACCAATCTGAGGGGCATGGAGGGCGAGGACCTCACTCAGTCTGATCCCTCAGTTGTGACCACTGACCTTCCTCCAGTGAACCCATCCACCCCCGGAGAGCCCTACCTCGCTCCAAGGTAAATTTTTACTGACCAACTGTGGTTTGAATTAGGCATTGGAATTGCCTATTTTCCCCTTTAAGTACCTCTTCATGTTATTTGTTATTAGTGTGTTTTATGGGACAATTAATTTGTTGTGGTGAAATTCAATGGTAATAATTGTGCTGTTAAGAGATCCTTCGCTCCAACAGCCATCAGGCTGTGTAATTATAGAGTCAACAGACTAACTGAATTTCCCCTCTGCGATAAATAAAGTAATTTGTGTTTTATTTTATTTTTTTATTTTGTGTTTGTTGTTCCAGTCTAGCTCTAGGTGTTGCTCAGAAGGAATGGTTGGACCTGAGGATCCATAGCAGTGCTCGTCGCTGGAGGCTGCCGGGACTTCAGTGTCTCTTTAAGTCTGAGCCCTGAAAAGACAGACCCTGCAGAGATCTGACACAGACACTCAGGCACGCACAGACACTCTCATGTCATGTGAATCTCTCTGATGTTTACAGAAATATAATGTATTCATGGTTGAACACCGCCATCTGTTGGCTGTTCCAGGTAACATGAGAAGGCAGTTAGAAAAGTGAGTTTGTAACTTTGCCGGCAGACAATAAAGTGCAGAATTGAGAAGCTTGTCGTTGTGAGCCTTGTGCTTAAAACATAAAACACAAATATTACATTGCCAATGGGGAGTAAAAGTTCGTCAGGAACTTTTTTTTCGGAGGGGAAATGAAGAGGAAAGACAAACGGCAACAACCCAGATACGCTAATCTATATACTGAAAGCACTGCTATTACACATAGCAGGAGAACGCACGCAGATATCTGTAACACTTTAGCAGGAGCAGATGGTAAGTATGAAGACGCAAAGGAGAACGATGAGAAAGTCTGGATAGCTATCACACCAGATTGAGGATGTTAGCCAAGAGCTGTGAGTTTGCAAGTGTCGAAGATTAGATAAAAACGCAAATCATACAAAGCTGTGCATTATCGAGACTGCAGGAAAGCACTTAGAGAGCCTGACTTAATTCTTTATCAGCTCCTTGACTTTGGACCAACACTAGAACTGTCCAAAATGCAGGCAATTGGCATAGAGATAGGGGCACAACAGCAACTGTGAACGCAATGGATCCAGGGAACAGCAAAAGGTCAGAAAAACAACGTCCAAATAACTATAATAACTAATAATAACTATCCCCATGTTAATGAATGCCCTGCTAAAGGTAAACAACGCAGAGCCTGTGGCGAGCAGAATCATTTTGCAAAGCAGTGCCGTTCAAAACCTAAAGAAACATATACCACATGACCACAAAGCAGAGTGAAGTGCCAACAAAAGAAAGTCCATTATGCACAATTCAACAGCAAGGCATTCAAAGGGCTTTACATCAAAAATGGAGAACATATTTATGAAAGCAATAAAATAAAGAAAAAACATAGAGAGACACATTTAAATTAAAATCAAAGTAAAAGCAATAAAATTAACATAGAGAAAAACATTTAAAGTTAAAATTAAAGTTACAGTGCAGTGAGATGTCATTGGAAAAACAACCTCAGATCAGATTTAATAAAAAGCAGCGGGAAACAGAAAAGTCTTCCGCTGGGATTTAAAAGAACTGAGAATTGCGGCCGACCTGCTGTTTTCTTGTAGTTTGTTCCAGATATGTGAAGCATAAAAACTGAACTCTGCTTCTGCCTGTTAAGTCTTGACTCATACAGAAAACAGACCAAAGTAGTCCCTGTCCTTTAAGTAGGAGTCCCACATAATTTTCCAGTCGGTCTAGTAGTATGTTGTGGTCCACTGGGTCGAAAGCAGCACTGAGATCCAGTAATACTAAGACTGAAATTCTGCCACTGTCTGTATTTATGTAGATGTCATTGAAGACTTTAATAAGAGCAGTCTCAGTGCTGTGGTGAGGTCGAAAAGAGTTAAGTCCAAGAAGTTGTTCAGCTGTTGAAAACCAGCTTTTTCAATGATTTTGCCTAAAAATGGAAGGTTTGATATGGGCCTATAATTGTTTATTACTGAAGTGTCTAGATTGTTCTTTTTCAAGAGTGGCTTGATGACTGCAGTTTTCAGGGCCGGTGGGAAGACACCTGAGAGAAGAGACGTGTTTATAATCTGAAGAAGATCTGAGGCCATGCAGTTAGATACAGTTTTGAAAAAGCCTATATGGTCAAATATCAGAGAGATATTAAATCTCCCTAGCTCTATCTGCAGACTAATAAGAATTCATCATAATCCAGAGTTTCCTCCTGCATCTGGTTTTAAAAACTGGGCTGACAATGGTCTTATTATGTTGGGTCAAATGGTTGAAAACAGGAATCTGGTGTCCTTTCAGCAATTACAACAAAAATATGATCTCCCAAGTCAAGACTTTTACAAATATCTACAATTGAGGCATTATTTACACAAACATAATTATTTGATCTCCTTACAGGCTCCACCCTCTAATATAGAGCAGTCTTTTCAGTAATTAAGGGAGCAATTAATAGTAGATATATATCCCATTTCTACAAAATATTACAAGAGGAAAATACAGAGAATACACAGGACATTAAGAGAAAATGGGAACTAGAAATGCATATAATAATCGAGGATGAAGACTGGGAACAGACATTACGGGAGGGACATAAAATAACAACCAGTCCAGTACTCAGAGAGTTTGAATGGAAAACTAAAATTCGATTTTTTAGAACTCCTTTTGTTACATCCAAGTTTGGCAGAACTTCGGACCAATGTTGGAGGGGCTGTGGTCTTGTGGGAGACCACACTCATGTATTTTGGGATTGTCCAAAATTAATAAACTATTGGAAGGATGTACAAGATGAAATAAAAAAAATGTTTAGGTGTGGACATTCCACTGGAACCAAAATTAATAATCCTGGGAATTTTACCTGACAATTTAAGATTAAAGTGTAGTGTCACCCAATTAAAAATATTACTGTTAATTGCAAGGAAAATGATTACGGTCTCCTGGCTTAAACCTCAGCCCCCCACTATTATTCAATGGAAGAACAAACTAAAAGAAGTGTATCTTATGGAGCAAATAACTGCAAGACTGCAAATGAAAACTGACTTATTTATGGACAAATGGTCTTCAATTCAAGATTATATTTCAAATTGATTTTTGGTCTATTCATTTACACCTGATTAAGATTTTCTTTTCATTGTAATCCTGGCTACTGTATGTCTTTACTTCGTGGACACAAGGAGTACCATTGTCAGTATGTCTACATTGTACCTGTTGTATTTCTGGAAACATTTTTGTAAGGAGGAAGGGGATTTCAGATGTAATATAATGTCCTCCAGGTTTTTATGGGTGATTGGATGAAATAACATTAATAATAATAATAATAATAACGACAACCAGGAGCTCTGTTTTATTGCTATTGAGTTTGAGGAGGTTTGATGTCATCCAGGTTTGGATGTCTTGCAGGCAGTTGACACAACAACTGCTCTTTCCAAGATTTTGCTGAGGAAGGGAAGGTTGGAGATTGGACGGATGTTGTTGTGAGTATTTGGGTCCAGGCCAAGCTTTTTGAGGATTGTGTTTTAAAGTTGGTGGGGACTGTACCGGATTTCAGGGCGGAGTTGATGATATTAACCATGGTGGAGCAAAGAACAGGAAGGCATGTTTTGACGAGGGCAGCCGTATATGGGATTCAAGGCACAAGTAGAAGACTTGGCCTGGTTAAAAAAAACAAAGGCTAGTACGATGAAAAGCATACATAAAAGCAAGTCTATTCAAGTGGGTTTTAAGAAGTGAGTTAAAAGAAGTTACTGACTCAGCGTGCCTTATCTCCTCGGGCAGCTCGTTTCCAAAGTCGTGGCACTCTTGACAGCTGAAGGCCCAGTCGCCTTTAGATTTAAGTTTGGACTTTGGAACTGTCAGAAGGAAGCTGCCCTAAGATCTAAGGACGCAGCTCGGCTTACATGGAATTAAAAACTCTGATAAATAGCTAGGAGCCAGACCTAAATGAGCTTTTAAACTGATCAGCAAAATCTTAAAATCAATCCTAAAATGATCAGGGAGCCACTGCAAAGATGTTAACATTGGGGTGATGTGATGTCGCCTGTTTAAACTGGTAAGAAGCCTAGCTGCTGCGTTCTGAACCAGTTGGAGGCAAGAAAGGGATTTCTGGGAGATGCCGGAGAGGAGAGAGTTGCAGTAATCCGGACAAGAGAATATGAGTGTGTGAATGACTTTTTCCAGGTCGGAGGGTAACAGCATAGGTTTGATTTTGGAGATGGTGCACAAAAAAAGGACTGGACAAATTTTCTGATGTGTGGATCAAAAGTGAGATTTGTGTCAAATGTGACTCCTAGATTTCCCGGCAGAAGATTTAAAATTGTGTCACACTATTTGAATTGATCTTCAGTGGACGCAAGGACAACACATATCCCGTACCTGATGTGGAGGCACTAATTGTTTGCCTAATTTTCTGGATTTTGTCAGCGAAGAAGGAAGCAAATTCATTGGCGGCAATGGTGGACAGATGTTCCAAGGCTATTGACACAGGAGTGTTTGTTAGCCTGTCCACATTAGCAAACAGGGAACATGCATTGTTGCTGTTTTTGGCGATGATGTCGGAGAAAAAGGGACCGGCTTGCATTTCTCAGTGCCAGATTACAAATACAAAGATCACATAATGAACTTGGAGGTTTGTTTTTCACCACCTGCATTAGGCTTTTCAGCACTCTCTTTTTTCTATTCTGACCAGCACAACATTTCTCCGTGGAGATCTTTTCTTACAAGAGACAACCTTCACCCTTAGTGGGTGCAATGACATCAATGAAATTTGTAATTTTAAAACTGAAATTGTCTACAAGCACTGACTGAGATCCAGGGTTAGGAAGAAAAGGGCTGAATAAATAATTCACTGGTGTTTTCAGTGATATATCATTTTGAATGAATGATCAGAGAGAGCAACATCAGTCACCACGACATTAGAAATGTTCAGACCCTTGGAGATGATTGAATCCAGAGTGTACCTCAGTCCATGGTTGTCAAGGACACAACACAGCTCTTTAGCTCCTCTGTCCTGGGGGTTGTCCACATGGATGTTAAAACCCCCAACAATAACTACACAGTCAAAGTCAACACAGACTACAGACAGCAGCTCAGCAAAGTGTTCTTCAGTTTTCTTTGGTTTAATTCAGTTTTCTTCATTTTTCTTAAGTTTCTTTCAGTTTTCTTCAGTTTAATTCAGTTTTCTTCAGTTTAATTCAGTTTTCTTCATTTTTCTTCAGTTTCTTTCAGTTTTTCTGCAGTTTTCTTGAGTTTAATTCAGTTGACATAAGTTTTTTTTCAGTTTTCCTCAGTTTCCTTGAGTTGTCTTCAGTTTTCTTCATTTTTCTTCAGTTTCCTTCAGTTTTTCTGCAGTTTTCTTCAGATTTCTTTAGTTTAATTCAGTTTTCTTGAAACTGAAGAACACGTTTGTACAGTATTTAGGGGGCCTCTAGATGATTAGGAACATCACTCGAGAAGAGGAATCCAATTGAAGAGCCAACAACTACAGGATCTGCGCCGACTTCTTGTCTCTAACTCTTGAGCTCGCAATTCTAATCTCAAATACACAAACTCAAAAAGACTTCAGACCATTTACCTTACTACACCACTATCTGTTAGTAACCACTCAACCCTGGATGCTTACAGTATTGACCAGATTAATTCTCCCGTAAAAGCAAAGTAACTTATTAGCAAAGAATTATCATGAAATTCAAACAAATCTCATTCATATCCTTACGCATCATGATTTGTTGGTTATAGTGACACATGCATTTGACAAGACAATTTCTACATCAAACATCGCTCCTGTTATTATGTTATTAAAATTTTGTTAAGTTTTAATCTCTTTTCTGGTAATTTACTAGGTTCTTTTAGGAGTAGGTTTCTCACTTTAGCTCAGGGGTGTCAAACTGATCCAGTAAAGGGCCGAGTGGCTGCAGGTTTTTGTTCCAACCAAGAAGAAACACACCTGAATCCAATCATTCAATCACCTGAACTGTCTTCACTCAGCTGATTAATTATCAGTATCACCTGTGCTCTTGCTATGTTTGGACATATTATGCTGTATTATGTTGTGTGAGTATAAAAGGGCCAATTTTAGCATTTGTAAGCATTTTAGAATGATAATTTTTTTTGACAAAAATCAATATTTGGACACCCTATAATAAAGTGTATTTCATTTGACATTTTTAGATATAATATAGTATGCCTTTTTTTCAGTTTTGGACACACTATAATATAGTGTTTCTTGTTTCATATTTTTGGATATACCATACTATTACCCAGGTCCAACAGCATTTACATTTTTTTTTGGTGAACTACACTTTGACCAATTTTGGACATACTATAATTAGTTTTTTTGTCATCTAGAACAGGGGTTTCAAACTGATCCAGGAAAGGGCAGAGTGGCAGAAACACACCTGAATCCAATCATTCAATCACCTGAACTGTCTGCACTCAGTTGATTAGTTATCAGTATCACCTGTGCTCTTGCTTGGTTGGAACAAAAACCTGCAGCCACTCGGCCCTTTACCGGATCAGTTTGACACCCCTGCTTTAGCTATTCTTACCTGGGCAGGGAGAGCCGTGCTCAGTCACACATAATTTCAGTTCAGAATAGAAAAAGGTTTCTGCTTACCTACCAATTGTTGTGGCCAAAGGTGTGCTGAGACTCAAGTCGTTCCACCCTGGCAAGGTCACCCAGTTTTCCTCTCCTCCTGGCTGGCTCGCCAAAAATATGTTGTGTAAAATTTTAGTGGACCAAGCCTGGGCCAGATGATGGCACTGGACCACTTGGTACACCAACATGTAACGGTTGTTTAGGCTTGGCAATTTGACTACGGCTACAAGAGCGGCAACAGAAGATTGGTTCTTTTAAGGAGCCTGGATTGTGAATGAATCACATGAGCCGGTGGTGCAGTTTAAACAAATGTATTTACTAAATTAGGCACAGGGGAAAAAAAACAACCAATATAAACAATATACTCTTTCAGGAAACAATAGAGAATTATCCAAAAAAATAAACAGAGGATCAGTTTGATTGGAATCCTTTCAGTCTGGGGTGAAAAGAAAAAGTTTGTCCACAGCGGTAGGGAGTGCAACACAGTCTTTGTCCTACCAGGGATTTGATCTAGCTCGCCATTTGGAGTTTAGATGAAGAACTCCAAAATTCAGTCCAGTAAAAACCTTACCTTCAACGGAGTATTTTAAAGCGGCGCGTCCATTCGCGGCCGACAGGAATTCCGTAGCGTTTTGCAGGTGGAGTACTGAACGGGTGAGTTCAGTACCGATCCAAAGGCTGACGGTTTCAACGATCGATTTAGTATACGTGTATGCGTTTGTTTGCAGCATGCGACAGTCACAGTGAGGAGGGAGCAGGAAGTGAACTGTGTGATCCGTGATTTACAGGAAGCGCTGAGGTCGGAAGATGATCGGAGTTTGATGCAGTAGAGTTTACTCTCCCTGGGTACTCTCTTGTACCATTCAGACTCCTCCTTCACAATTCCCCATTGGTGGGTCCTTCAAGCCCAACTTTTCCAAAAAAAAAGCGAACCCCTACCTCCAGAATATACTGGTGTCTTCTTTTCTTCCTATCATGGCTATTGCCCAGGCTCCAGTTCTAATGGTGTCCCCGTCCCTTTCATTTGAGCCCCGCTTTTTTTGGATTTAGAACCCTCTCTGTTGACACCATTATTTTCAGTGGGGCTGGCCTGTACATTTTCTAAAAAAAGGAATTAACACTCCGTTTCAACATGGATCCTGGCTAAAAAGAATCAGCACTCTGCTTCATTATAGATCCTTGTCATGGCTTTAGAATGCATCACGGGTATAGTGTGCCTCACCACCTCCTTGAAAAATTAACCCCAGTGTCACTCAGGTAATATAGGGACATTCTGATGTTGAGATTGAAAATGTCCAAAATGTCATTTTAAGGCAATTTCTAATATAACTTGTTTCAGATTGACACGAAAGGAAAAGGTCCTGTTTCTATAGACTAATCACACCACCTTTGATTGTCTGAAACAGAATAAAGACTTTCTGATGTGGAATTTTAAGAATGACGAGGTTCCTTCTAAATTCATATTGGTATTGGTCCTCATAGACTTATTTCACTTCAAATGAGAAGTACAGTGGAATGCAGCTAATGCATCGTTGTCCCTCCAAGCTCGGACTACACCATCTAAACTGCTTTGGCGTGAAACTTATTGTTTCTTCCATAATTCATTTCTTCTATTCATTTATATTAATATTTATCATGTTTATCATATTTTACCGTTATGTATGTTATCTTCATAATGTAGTAATTTTTATATTATTCATTACTTCTTGTTATTGGGTGGGGAACAAGGTTGTTTTTTATTTAAATCCTACATACCCAGGACCTACCTTTCCAGTTGTGAGCCACTTCATAAAACCAATTTAACATCCATTTTTCATGGCACTTGACTGCCAATGTGACAAACATATATGCTATAGACCAGTGATTCTCAACTGGTGGGTCGGGACCCAAAAGTGGGTCGCGGACCCGTTTTCAGTGGGTCGTGGGCCTTTACTTGGGCAAAAAAATCAGGTGGTTTTATTTTGTTTGTTTTCATGTCTTTTTGGGTAATTTTGTGTCCTTTTTTTTAGGGTTTTTGTGCCTTTTTCTGTCATGTAGCATCTTTTTCTGATCATTTTGTGTCTTTTTTGGAAATCTTGTGCCTTTTTTTGGAAAACGTGTCTTCTTTGGTAATTTTGTGTCATTTTTTGGTAATGTTGTGTCTTTCTGTTCAACATTTTAGAAGTTGAACATTTTCCTCGTTTTGGGTCTCATCTTGTCAAGGACGGGATGATGGTGGGTCCCAAAGCCAGACCAGTTGAGAACCGCTGCTATAGACTACATGTCTAAACAAGTGACAGTCTTTCATTGAAAATCTGTGGTGCATTATCAAAAGGTCTGTTTCAAAACTGAAGAATTTAGAAGAATTAAAAGCAGTAATTCAGGAAGAATTGGACAAGATTACCCCTCAACAGTGTGAAAGGCTCTTGGGCAACATGCCAGCCAGGGTTGGAGCTCTACTGTGTGCTAAAGGCAGGACTACAAATGATTAATTTCATGATGTGATGGTTTATTTCGTTTTTGTTCAGTTCTGAACACATTCTCTGTTACTTGATGACTTTGATGCCGACAACGTTGAGAACTGACATATTGAAACTGTCAAGAATTTAGTTTTGTTAGTTTTTCTCATAAACAATATTCATAAAAAATAAAAAATTGTTTGTCTGTCAAATGAAGGCACGCCTTTTGAAACACAAAAAAGATTTTTCCACAAATATTTAATGACAATATTTGAGATTGTGTAAAATTTCAAGGGTGTCCGAAAACTTTTTTCCACCACTGTACATAGATCAATTCTGCTCATTCATACATAATTATCCAAAGGTTGAGTTTAGCTCCTTCAAGTAAATTCTAAAATGATTAACATAGTGCTGTGAGAAAACGATTGCCTATTTATGTGAACACATACAAGGAATTTGACCAAATGCACCACTTGATGTGTCTCATTTTCATTTTTCACAATCATTGACAAGGAATAATGCAAACTGCAGAAGAAAGAAAATCCACAGTCAAGACTCAAAATGCTGAGGCAAAACAATTTGTTATTTTGCTGGACATTTAAGGTATGACAGCAGCACATGCTGAGCAGACATTAAGAGAGCAGGGGAAGAACAAGAAAAAGTCAGATTCTGGATCTTTAAGTGCCCTAAACTAAGTCACTTCTAAGGTGTTGTTTGCATTAAGTTTTCTTCCCAGTTGATTTAGAAAGTTGGCATGAGGTCCTAGAAAACTAATCAGGTCCTGAAGAATGCTCTGACCATTTCAAGGTGATATTTTCCAGCCAGTTTAATTTCTTTTTAGAGGCATTAACCTCTACACCAGGGGTGTCAAACTGATCCAGTAAAGGGCCGCTGTGGCTGCAGGTTTTTGTTCCAACCAAGCAAGAGCACAGGTGATACTGATAATTAATCAACTGAGTGCAGACAGTTCAGGTGATTGAATGATTGGATTCAGGTGTGCTTCTGCTTGGTTGGAACAAAAACCTGCAGCCCCTCGGCCCTTTACTGGATCAGTTTGACACCCCTGCTCTACACTGTCTAGTGTTCTCACTCTTTCTAGCAGATCATTTCTAGAACACTAAACTGCTCAATGCTTTTAGTCCCATAGTGCAAGCAGTATTCCTAACAAACCCATACAGCAGAAGATTGCGGGCCTGGATGGTCCATCAGAGCCATTCAGGAAGTACTCGACCCGAGACCAGGACCCATTATTGGGCAATGGTTTCACTCCCAGTGTCCAGCACATGATGTTATAGATGTCCACTGCTCGAATTGGAGCTGCCCGAACGTTATGCTTGAAGTCTGGATGAAATTAAGAAAACATAAATATATTTAATTTTCTAATTAATATCATATTTCCATTTCCAATATTTTGCCTCCCACAACTAACACTCTTTGTCTGCCTCAAAAAAACAAACAAACAAAAAAAAACGCCCAGCTTGATTAATAGGAACCCACTGGTACAGCCTTGCTTTAGGACATATAATTGTGAAGGGTATGGTATCCTTGAGAGATCACAGTTATAAAATAATGCCCAGATTGTACTGAATGTGACTTGATTCTTACCAGGCCCAGTTGCTAAAAAAAAGCCTCTCATGTCGAGGAATTCGTTGTCGTAACCATGCCAACCATTTTGCCATGCTGAGGGCTCCCCTGAGTCGTTTTTCCAGAATGGTAGACTTGCCTTGTTCTGGAAACACACACACACACGCAAAGACACAATGAATCAAAGATACAACGGTAATGTGTTCTATTGATTTTTGTTGGCTATATGTGACCCAGAATAGCTACCAGATGGACTGTAAGGAGAAGTTTTTTGTCACCTGCTGTTTAAAAGGTCAACTGTCATGGTCACATTTACTCACTCATTAATTATCCTTAACTGTTATCTGAACTCGGGTGGCGGGGGGGCTGGGGCCAATCCCAGCTGACACTGGGCGTCAAAAACTGCACAGGAAATATTTGAGTCAACATGGATGAAAAGTCCCATATACGGAAGCCCGGAAGCCCTAAGCGGCCATGTTTTTTGTTGTTGTTTTTTTTGTTTTCCTGAGATTTTTTTTTGTGATCTCAAGCGGATTTACAGAAGAAAAAGAAGAGGCGGTGGGCGGTTGGTGCGCAAGGTAAGATGATTATTACAGGAACACATCACCCCAAATTCATTAATTTGAAATTATAGCAACAGCATAATCATCTAGTTATGATTATTAATGAATTTGGGGTGATGTGGTCCTGTAATAATCATCTTACCTTGCGCACCATCCGTCCGCTTCTTCTTTTTCTTCTTCTTCTTCTGTAAATCCGCTTGAGATCACAAAAAAAAAATCTCAGGAAAACAAAAAAAAAAAAAAAAAAACATGGCCGCTTAGGGCTTCCGTACCCAGAGGTGCTCAAAATTGTCTTTTTTATCCAAGGTTCTGGAGAAAGTTGTTTCACGACAACGGATATCTATTATGAATAATAACAGTGTTTTTAACAGTTTTCAGTCAGGTTTTTAGAGCACTTCATAGTACTGAGACAGCTCTTTTTAATTACTTAGTTATTCTTTTAGATTTAAGTGCGACCTTTGAAACTGTAGATCATAGCATGTTACACTTAGAACAAGAAAGAGATTTTAAAGAAGCTAGACACTTAGTGTGCCTTACCAAGTCTATGTTTAAGGTTTTGGTGATATTTGATATGTTTTGTTTTTTTCATAAATACTGTTTATATTTCTGCTTATTTGATCTTATCAATTTGACTAAATCATAATTTTTTACTTCCTTTGGGCTTATTTCATTTTATCTGCCTTGTTGATTATATTTGCCCAAATGTATTTTATTTTGCAAAACACTATTGTTAATAAAAGTGCTTATATGTATCAAGTTTATTTGTTTGTTTTATTCATAGTTCAGAGTCTTCATAAATAAATGTTAGAATGGTTTCAATGTCTTGATACAGATCAAACTAGGGGTTTTCAAATCAAACAGACAATGATGTCCACTCATATTTAGATTTTTCTTTAAAGATCAGCCTGTGAAGAGAAGTAGACTTTGTCCAAGTGAATGTGCTGATACAGGTAACACATCATCTGTTACCTGAGTGATAAACCAGCCTGGCTCGGCCAACAGTGTAAGCGGAGAGACAAACTTCCCTCCTTTGAAATGGAAACGTTCAGGGATGTCCCGTCTGGCATAGACCTTCATGTTTGGGACCTGGGACAATTTGGCATACACCTGGCATAACACAGACACACAAACAGTATTAATGTAACTAGAACTGGTCTTATCTAAAAGTCTATCTTAAAGTACCCTATTACAAAGAGGAGCTTCACTAACTAGTGTTCCCTGCTTGTTGGACAGACAGCTACATAGTGAAATGTGTAACCAGCTATAAGTTCAAATCTAAGCTTAAAGCAGTGATGAACGGGTCCCTGCACCTTTGCGCACATTTGGGTAGACGGCAGGAACCGGATCACGCAATTGGTTCATGAGTTATACAAGGGGGCGTGGTTAAAGTGTTACAGCCTGGCAAAGGCATATATAAATGACCACTCAGACACTGTGTTTCCTCTACGGCAGCTCAAGCGAGAATGAATTGTATTTTCAGTATTTACAAAAATAAGTACAAAAGAAACTTAAATACAAATATTTCCACAATAATGCTAATTACTATTCCAGATAACAGGTGGATATTCACAAAATAGGTTCTTAAAACTATCTTATATAAGCTCAAATTAAATATGCTTCAAATAAACAGTTCAATATTCAAAAATTTTAACCTATCTCTGAAGTCATTTTTTTCCTTATAAAAAAGATTTCCCAAAAAATATCCAGGCAAAATACATCAATTCTTAACACACAGATCCATCTAAAACTCTAAGGCTGCAACAGTAGTTACAGTGTATGGGTATGCACGCATCACATGAACCTCTCATTCCTCACTCGGGCCAATATGTAATGGCCGCTAGAAGCCACTTACGATTGGTAAATTTGACTAAGAAATTTAAGCTGCAGGCAGCGTTGAACGGGTCCTCTCATCTCCACGCACGTTGGGGTGGCTGTGGGACTTTTGTACATCTCCACATGTTACATCTGTGTACCAAATTTCGTCTTTCTAAGTCAAACCTATGCGGGGGCTAAGTCAAAAACCACATAAAAAATGTTACCTCCAGTGGCCAATGGGGGCGCCATGACAATTTGTCAGTAATTATGTATGGCTGTGTTCAGGCCTGGACTCTGATCACACGTGACAAATTTAGGGCAGATCAGAAAATGTAAGGTCAAGTTATACAGTCTTTTAGGCTCCGTACTTTAACAAACTCCTCCTAGAGATTTAACCCAATTGACTTTAGATTTGGTCTGTACCATCATAAGGCCTTTGGGATCAAAACTCATCAAAAGCTCTGTAGTTAGTCGCACTATGTGGCTGTGGCATAGATGCAAAATATGGTGTTTTTCTATGAAACACAAATGTCCCAAAGCACCCTCAATTTCTTCAGTCAATTCAAGATAGCCGACTTCCTGTTGGTTTTAATATATGGGTCCAAGAGGCTTTTTTGTACATCTTCACATGTTACATCTGTGTACCAAATTTGGTCAATTGAAGCTGAAGTTAGGGCCACTTCCTGTTCATGGCGAGTACTCGAAACTCACCACACCACCAGAGCTATACCGTTTAATTTGGGGCAGATTGGACAATGTATGCTGAAATTAGAGCAATTTTCGTTTGATGGCGAGTACTTCAAATTCGCCGCACCGCCAAAGCCACGCCCTTGGCTGCAAATACACAATCTTTACAGCAATGCATCATCAACTTCTTGTGGATTTTATTAATAGGTTTGAAGTCAATCTGATTAACCATCTTAGAGCAGGACATCACAGGGTAAAACTATTACTTTCTGTTGCCAGTAGGGGGGGCTGTAATCATCTGTCAATATTGACATGTGGACATGTTCAGGGCTGCTCTCATCACACATGAGGAATTATTTGGGATAAATTGGACAATGTATACTGAAGCTAGAGCACTTAGAGTGGTAAGAGCGTGACTTTTATGTGTCATCGAAATTTGCCGTGCCGCCACACCTACACTGTTGAACAAAAATACACAGTTTTCTCCAAAAAGATCCATTTACTTGTTGAGGCTTTTCTCGCCAAATTTGAAGTGGATCAGGTGAACTTGTTCGAAGAAGGACATCAAAGAGTAAAACCTGGAAAATGCATGTTACTGCATGTTGCCAGCGGGAGGGGCTATGACTATTGCCCAATATGAACACTTCGACAGGTTCAGCCCCAGAGTCTCATCACGCATGAGAAATTTGGGATGGATTAAACAATGTATGGCAAAGTTGAAGTTGAAAATGCCATATTTCGCCGCCATTCCCCGCCCACATACTTTCAAAAAAACGAAAACTGTAAAAAAGTTTTAATCAACCAGGTCTTAAGATAGGACTGACCAAGTTTGAAGTAATTTGGATCAAAGCTGTAGGAGGAGTTTGTTCAAATACAGAGCCTGGAAATGACCGAAAACGGCCAAAAACCGATGTTCGGGTCAAGATGGCCGACTTCCTGTTGGGTTTAGGGTATGGCTCCAAGAGGCTTTTTGGTGCATCTCCCCATGGCACATCTCTGTACCAAATTTCGTTTGTTTTGCGTGAATGCTCCCCATGGGGTGCCGCTCCATTTTAAATTCTAGGGGGCGCTACTGAGCCATTTTGCAATGCCCATTCCTGCGAACAGTAGAATATGTAAATTCTTACCAGGATTGACGTATATTTGTTTGGTGAGTTTTTGAATGTGATTAAGTCCCCAAAAAGGGAATTAATTTGCCTAATTAATAATAATTTCAAGTTTTTCAATAGGTGCTCACGCCGTTGTTGCTCGGGCCCTAATAATGAACAGAGAGATTTCAATAGGTCCTCGCACCGTCTGTGCCCGGGCCCTGATAAAAAAGTGGTAGTGGAGCAGGTCAGGTAGATAGGAAGGGGCCTGGTGATGAAGCTTTTTGGGTCAGGAGGAGGACTTTGAAGTGAATGCGTTGTTTGATGCGGAGTCAGTGGAGGTTCTGGAGGACAGGGGTGATGTGGTCTTGTGAGGGGGTGCGAGCTGGACTTGTTGAGGGGTGTGAAGACACTGTCCATCACTGAAGCCTCGAAACATTATGTTAATGTCACCAAACTAGACTTACTGTAGTAGAGTTACTGTATGTATCATAGCATGCAATCTGCTGATGTGTGAGGTTGTTGTTTCTCACTGAACTACTGAATAAGTTTATAGTGTTCTGTGGACATTTACCCAGTCTCTAACATGACTCTCCTATAAACAAGGAAGCAAACATTAATACTTCACTGTATTATTAATCAATGTGTTAACATTAATACTTGACTATATTATTAATGAGTATGATGCAACAAACTACGTTCAAACCCTCTTCATTTTGCAAGTACCCCTCTCACATTTCTGCAAATATTTTGTTATATCTTTTCAAAGGACAACACTGAAGAAATGACACTTTGATACAATGTAGTCAGTGTACAGCTTTTCTAACAGTGTAAATTTACTGTAATAACTGAAGACACAGCCATTAATTGCCACTCAAATGTTGGCAACAAAAGTGAGTACCGTATTTTCCGGACTATAAGTCGCAGTTTTTTTTCATAGTTTGGCCGGGGGTGCGACTTATACTCTGGAGCGATTTATGTGTGAAATTATTAACACATTATTACCGGTTTATCATTTCACATGTTATTTTCACACTAAACCGCAAGAGGGCGCTCTAGGCCTGTGTTGATAATTTTTGATAATGAGTCTGACGTAAGCGACATAGAAGAAGAAGCGCCGCATCTTCTACCTCCGGAGTTAGCAGAGTTGTTTAAAAGTGACACCGAGGATGAAGATTTCATTGGATTTTAGTTATTTGGAGTGACACGGATGGTTTGGTAAACTTCTTAGCATGTTATTTATGCTATAGTTATCTGAATAACTCTTAATATGTTATGTTAACATACCAGGCACGTTCTCCGTTGTGTCACGTAAGCATACCGTACAATTATTCAGCCTGTTGTTGCCTCTATTCTATTTTTATTTTAAATTGCCTTTCAAGATGACATGTCTGTTCTTGGTGTTGGATTTTATCAAATAAATTTCCCCCAAAAATGCGACTTATATATGTTTTTTCCTTCTCTATTATGCATTTTATGGCTGGTGCGACTTGTACTCCGGAGCGACTTATAGTCCGGAAAATACGGTACACTCCTAAGTGAAAATGTCCGAATTGTGCCCAATTAGCCATTTTCCCTCCCCGGTGTCATGTGACTCGTTTGTCATTCACTCATGGTCTCTAACATCCACCAGCTCTGTGATGTCGTCATGGAAGAGTGGAAGAGGATTCCAGAGGCAATCTGTGAAGATCTACTCCATGCTCAAGAAGGTTAAAGTAGTGCTAGGAAATACTGGTGGCCACACAACATACCAGACTGCTGTGGTGAAGGTAAGCTGCGCTGGATGGAAAAAGTCATCCTGTGTCCCAGCCCTCACCTAAAGTAGCTCACAAAAGTGAGTTCACTTTGGACACAATTTGGACATTATTACTTTGGAGTGTACTCACTTTTGTTGCCAATGGTTTAGACATGAATGGCTGTGTGTTGAGTTATTTTGAGGGGGCAATGAATTCACACTGTTTTACAAACTGTACACTGATTACTTTACATTGTATCAGTCTCATTTCTTCAGTGTTGTACCATGAAAAGATATTATAAAATATTTACAGAAATGTGAGGGGTGTTCTCACTTTTGGGAGATACTGTATATAAGTTGTGGGTCATGCAAATTTCACAGATAATGGTGCCTTCACACGGGGGGATTCTGAAGGAATCTGACCCAACCCTCTCCCACTGGATTTGAACCGACTCCCCACTTCCCAAATAGAAGTGTATATTAGTGCCAGCCTAACACTTTCCAGCATAGTTTAAAAACAGCCAAGGGAGGTGGTTTGAAAAGAAAACAGAATTTACAGCACGATACAGGGCGACCACTGGGTCAACCCAGTAATGTTATACACATGAATGGACCAGAAAAGATCTGAAAAACACACACACAAACATACTCACAATTTCTTTCCCTTCTCACCAAGATGCGAACGGGTAAGGCAGAGCAAACCAGTATAAATGGAAATGCATTTTCAAGTGACTTACTGCTCTATTTTCTCTCATGCTTTACTCTCTCTCTTGTTTGAGTCTGAATCCGTGTCAGTTAAGCAATACTGCTAATGTTAATACTGCTAAAATATTTCTGTTAAGCTGATCTCACTCTTATAACAGTATGACACAAAATACTTAACATATGACATTGTAAATTCAATACAGTTTACACTATATAACAAGACTGCCACCTAGTGGTGGTGATGTTTCTGACTATAGTGATTCTCTCAGTGTATAGAAATGATGTTTCTATTAGTGTTATTTAGTCAAATTATATCTATATGTCATCCTCATCACCATCATCCTCACCTCTTGATACTTTTTATCTTTGGGCCACAGACTGACCACTGGTCCTCTATCCATCATCTTGGCAATGGCTGACATGTTGATGTACTTGTCCAGCTCTATGACCTTCTCCATCCACTGGAGCTTTGTCATACCATGGTCTGAAAATAGCATAATGTTCAGCTGGTTCACCATGTTTTTCTCCTGCAAGAGAATCACAAGCAATAATGACCAGTCGAAAAACAAACTACATCCCAGGAAAACAGTACAAGCTGGAAGTGAAATAATAGTAATGTAAATACTTACTTTGATTTTGTTGTTGAGTGTCTGCATAGCAAGATCCAGTTGTTGCACAGCTGTTCTTACATGAGGAGAGTCTGGACCAAAGTGATGTCCCTCCACATCTATTTTCTCAAAATATATTGCTGCCATGCTCGCTTGGCCTGACCTAAACACACACACACACACACACACACACACAC
>CAFUXE010000846.1:123938-145316 GCA_903364295.1 Serranus cabrilla | reverse complement strand
AAAAAAAGCTTATATTATTAGAGAGTACATTAGATCCACATCCACACTGTGGCAATGGGGTATATATTCCTTAATTACCAGGAACAGAGTAGTTTTTATTGCGGAAAAATGTATAAGAAATAAAACTATATTATTAATGTTCTGTGAACCCGAACCCATTTTTGTCATTCATTTTTAGGGATATACTGATATCATATGAAACTTGAAGATCTAAGGAATCTTCCAACCATGTCAGGATATCATGTCGGGAAGCTGCCGAAATAATGCTGCAAAGTGAGGCTATTTTTTATCAATATGTTATTAACATTGTGATTTTCACAGCGGTCATGTGACCTCTGACATCATGCTTTCTGAATAAAAATGGGCTATATGTGTTCCCACCTTACAGTCTATGGTTCCCACAGATCTCCTCTTTATGTACATGGTTACTTTATGCTGATGACATGTAATTCAAGTAAAAAAAACACATATGGTTTCTTATGCAATAAAATGTGCTATTTCTGACGACTATTTTCATATTTCTGCATACTGGGGTCCCTAAACAGGCTTTGAATTACATAAATTAGGTATCACTGGAAAGCGGAGTCTCTTGTGGATTCAATGAGCCCAATTTTCTTCATGTGGGATGATGTTAGTCGCTGTGGTAGCCAGTTCATTGCAGTGAGGGCATTTATTGAGTCTCGACCTCACTGTATAAAATGTGCTGCTGTGACCTCTGGGATAGCCACAGCCTCATGAAACTTTACAGCCACAAACTAGAGACCTAGAGCTTTCAGAGGATGTATAGCTGTCCTGTATATATTGACAATAAATGGGTTTCTCAGCAGTCTAGATAACAGAAGTGATTGCCATTGAAACACTGAAAATACAGAATTCTCCAAAATGACCAAAGTTTTTGAGACCAATCACAGCATGGATTTGTATGTGTTGTTCCAAAGATCATGGCATATGGTTGTGATATTCTGGAGGGTTTTTGACCATTTTTATCAATTTCTGATATGAAAAAATAGCATAATTCAGTATGAAATGTGTGTATCATCCCCAAAGTTGCTGCAACAACTTATGGGACATAGCTGAACATGGAAATGGACTTCGGTATGCCTGAATATTATTATTCTGAACTATAATAAACCTTAAATGTTTAATTCATTAATTAATCGATCACATCATGTTTATTAGAGATCAACAGAACATTAACAGAACAACTTGACACATATTGCTGAGCTGCATTTCAAATTAATCTTCAGGTTAAAAAGATGAACACCACTTTCATGTGGCATTTATTGTTGACCTGCTATCTTCCCTTAAACATCCACTGCACACAACCCCCAATTCTCAAAAAAAGGAGGGCTCGTATGATGGGCATATATACCTGTGAGTTTTTTTGGAAAACTGCCTCTGTAAGAATAGCAAGGCAGACTTATGAGATGTTGGTTTGATCTAAAGCAAATTAATTGAATTCAGGCAAAAGCAAGAAAGTCAGCATCAAGCAGGGCAGCCTGGCACATGGGTAAGGGGTGGTGTCAAATGAATTACATGTCTATGTGTGTCCAACCAGTGATCTTTCAACAAGAGGAACTTATGTCATTACTTACAAATTGTGATAGTTGATAATATAGGAAAATGTTCTGAAGATTGTCAGAAAATTGCAAAATTGCTCAAGTTATCTGAGCAAGCAGTGACAACAGCTATTAGTTAATGAAAAGCTGTACCATAAATATGGGTCTTAAGAAGAGATTTAAAAGAAGATAATGAGCATGCCTGAGACCCTGGGGCAGGGAGTTCCACAGCTGAGGGATGTCATGGCAATTTCTGAAGAACTGAGGACTGACAACAGAGCGATCTTTGTGGTTTATTAAAACTGTGCTGTTGGTTGATGCATCCTCATGAGTGTTGAGGACTGAACAAACAGAACCTGTTCTGCGGTAGCCTTTTAAACAGTATATGGTCACTTCAAGATCACACAAAGCTGTAGGTCATAAAACATCACTTGTGAAATATTCACTCATCCACTGACAAAGGCCAAATTGGGATTTGGGGTCAGAGGAAGTTGTGACTGTAACCAAAGGGAGTGATATCATAAAAAGGTAATCAACACTCAAACCATCAAACAATAAACCCCAACACAAGTATTTAAAAAACAAAAAAACAAACTCTACTTCAGAATTACTAGATGGTGTATCAGGTGGTGTTCTACATGTGAGCCATTTTCACATCGCACTCCACCCTATTGAGTGCAGTGTAAAAACATACATGATTGTCACATTTGTATGTGACAATCCTCCGCGAGGACCTATTGAAATCCCTTTGTCTCGTCTTATTATTATTCTCCAAAGGAATTGCTATTTTGGGGGCTTTAGCATATTAAAACCTCAACAAACTTGGAATACACGTCAGTTTCCCGAAAATTACGAATATCTTCATTATTTCCGGGTTGCATTCTTTAACAAACTCCTCCTAGAGTTTTAACGTGATCTACTTCAAACTTTGTCAGTACCATCACAAGGCCGTACCATCAAACGTTATTAAAAGCTTAACCAACTGTCACACTATGTGGGCATGGCAGCAAAATATGGTGTTTCACCATAAAAAAAAGGAAAGACGTTTGCAAATATTGATTATATCGAATCGCAATACTTGTAGAATCGCAATTATAAAGAATCGTGATACAAATCAAATCAGCACCTTAGAATCACACAATCGAATAGTGACCAAAGCATATGTCCCACCCCTAATGATAATACTTTTCTTTACTGTACTACTTTTATTTTTGACAGGACTTTTATTTTCATGCTTCCGGTCTGTTCGCCATCATATTAATAAATGAGAAACAAAAAAAAATGAAAAAAGGAATTTGCAAAAAACTAATTTGGGCCATTATTTCATTTTGGTTTTTTTCGCTATTTCATTTTTTGATGCTGATAGCAAAATCAGTACAATCTGTTTTTCTGTCAAAACCAGAAAATGAAAATACTTTGTACTTTGACGCCCAGACCCGACCCGCTATCAGAGGGCCAAAACTAAAGAAGAAGTAATATTGTGTGTGTGGCCTAATTTAAAAAAAATGATTTGTTTTTTCTTTTTTGAACAAAAATTCTAATCAGCAAAGACAAAAACGAAAAAAACTTTTTTATATTTTCTGACCGGAAGTTGCCGTTTACACAGTAAGAGCACCTATGAGGACGGTGCTGTGTCAGAGAGAGATTTAAGCTTCTGAGGGGTATGACTATTGGTAGTTGTAATTAGTTTTCTTTGGAATTGCCATATTTTATCTTTATGGTTCATTGTTGTTGGAAACTTAGGCTAAGCTAATGTCAGCGTGTTCTTATTGCCATAGCTACGGTAAACATTCAGGTAATGTTATTGACAGTGATCAATTTATAAATAAAATACAGAATGATGTTTTTTCAATTATCTATAGCGCTCGTCAGCAATAGTGACGATACATTGTTGTTCTTAATATCTGTTGCATGAATCCACAACACAACAAATTCAACATCAATTTAATCCTTAAAGATTTTGTCGTTCAGTTCGCTCCCAGCCTCGGTATGATGCACTGTTTCAGTGGCAGCAGGAACAATTGTGATCTGTTTCAAAGTAATATTTCTCACTAAAATATATAATGGTTGGTGGATCAGATATACGCCGAATTAAACACACACTCAACACAGTTAATTCGCCGTCTATTGCCTGTGTGTGTGTGTGTGTGTGTGACGGTATTTGTGGAGTTTTTTTTTCTGGTTAAGGCTGCAGATGCACAAACAGTGCATAGCAACCCAAATTATCAACTAAACGTGTATTAATACTAACACTGTACAGTGTTTTGGGATTACACATAACTTAAATTGTTATATAATGTTCACAGCTACCGAATGACGTATGGAACAGAGTGTTTGGATCAATTCTGATGGGTGATAAGGTGATAGCAGTAACTAGCACTGAAGCTACAGGCTAGCGTGAACAGGAAGTCAGATACCGGATTGTGTTGAGATGTAACAGGAGAATTTATATAGATCAAGGGTTACTGGGTCAGAGGCTTCACACAGCTCGCACAACTAGGCCAACAGTTGTGTAAATTCTCCAAGTGAGCCATACACCTTCATTTTGAACATACATGTGATATAAAATAGACTACTGATATTTATTACTAATGAATTGCCCGAATCATCCGCTGCACAGCACCTTCATGGACCGGAGAGGCAGCAGTGGACGGCTCCTCTCTCTCCGCTGCAGGACGGAGAGATTTAAAAGATCCTTCGCTCCAACAGCCATCAGGCTGTGCAATTATAGAGTCAACAGACTAAATGAATTTCCCCTTGGGGATAAATAAAGTACTTTTGATTTGATTTGATTTTTGATTTTAACCACCCCTACTGTATCTAGTCATCTAAATGTCAACTTATTAACAACTACAGTAAAACAATAAGTAGGATTCCATTTCATGCATTATGCATCATTCTGCAGTGTTTCACAATGTCCTCTCCCTGCTCTGTTAATGCAGCAGTACAGACAGTTTCTGTGATCGTTACTTAATATTCTTCAGAAAGTTCCATCAGCATCGTTTGCTTAGCCACAGAGAAAAAAGCAGCGCTGCTTTTCACGTCTTTTTGTGACATCTGATTGGCTGTTCCCCTCTGTTCCACGATTGATTGATCTAGGCTGCTTGAAAACTCCGTCTTACCAGCTTGTATTGGCTGGATTGAGGTAGCGTTGACTAGACCCGGCTTAACAGAGTTAGTGGAACAGTTTAAGCCTCAAGTGAAAGTTGATGCTAGTTCTAACCAGGCTTATTCAGTTAAGCCCCGGTTTCATTAGCTGTGTTGATGGAACACCCCTAAGGTTGATTAAAACTTGTTTACAATTTTCTTTTTTATTTAAGTATGTGAGTGTGGCATTTTGCCAAAAGTAAGTTGAATAACTTCAGCATACATTGTTTAATCTCTCCCAAATTTCTCATGCCTGATGAGACTCTGGGGCTGAACCTGTCAATATGTTAATATTGAGTGATAGTCATAGCACCTCCCGCTGACAACATGCTGTAACATGCATTTTCCAGGTTTTACTCTTTGAAGTCCTTCTTCAAACAAGTTCACCCGATCCACTTCAAATTTAGCCAGAAAAGCCTCAACATATCTATGTATCTTTTTGGAGAAAACTGTGAGTTTTTGTTTAACGATTTAGGTGTGGCAATAAAGCGAATTTCGATGACATGCCAAAGATACACTCTGACTACTCTTAAATGCTCTTACTTCCGTATCTATTGTCCAAGCTGTACCAAATTTGTTATGCGTGATGGGAGCCCAGCCCAGGGGCCTCATGTATCAAAGAGTGCGTAGCTTTCATACTGAAAGATGGCGTACTCCCGAAACTAGGAAAGTACGTACGCACATTTGTTTTCACATGTATCAAACTGTGATTACGCCAGGTTCTGCGCACCTTTCCTTGATACATCTCAATCAGCGTGGAATTAAGCGCACATGCTGCAGTCACCAGCCACGCCCCGGCTGCTCCCGCAAATGAATATGCTGAATATGCTCCCACATACTATGTTGCACATTAAAAATTCCAAGATACAAGTGTTCACTGCATTCAGCTGAATCTCTATTATAGGCCACGGCCACTTTCGCCTGGAAAGATTTTTCACAAAATCGTGAAATATGCTGTCTCAGCTTTTTCGAACTCCTCCGAGGCCCTTGGTCGGATCAAAACGAAATTTTGGCACACAGACTCTTTAGAATGCAAAGGTGAAAAGTTATCAAAATAATTGTTATAATCCAAAAACTGTGCAAGTTACAGAGGAACAACTTTCTATGCATAACAGTCAAAACTGGAAGTGGTGCATATCTTGGTAACAGTCTCACCTTTCAACACCATACTTCGAAAAAATGTTTCCCATATGCGCCTGAGGATGTCTGCCGAATTCCACACATGTCCATCAACAGGTGGCGCCATGATCAATGTGAGAGCGTTTTGACTTGTAACTCCTGCATACCATGTCACACATAAGATATTTTCACATGTATGCGTTAGCGTAGATTTGCTGAGTTCTGACTTGCGCGGGAGGCTTGGACCCCTTTGATACCTGCTTGCAGGTTTAGTTTCAGAGTTCTGATCAGTTGATAATAAATAATGATAATGATGTTTTGTTCTTAATACTGTTAGAGCCGGGGCCCTCAAAGCCTCCCCAGTCTGTCCAGATCTTTACTCTATACTTGGCTTTTACAAAAAACTCAAAACAACTGAACAAAGTTTATCCTTATATTGAAAGACTAATAACCAAACCTAATGAACAGCACTGGATTCTGCAGTGATCATGCCAGAGCACAATACAGATTGAAGAACAATTTCTCTTCCACAGTTTTTCTTCTGGGTTTAGGCCAAACCCTGACAATAGGTTGGACTTTGCAAGTGGGCAATTTGGGGTGACCCAGCAGCCAACCAAAGCTTGTCACCTAATGTTAGGTGCGTGTGATCCTGGGGAATGTACTTTTTAAAACCACTGGGATCATCGGTGACACCGCGGCGCATGTATGTATTTCAAATTACCGTAACTCCCCGCCACTTCGTCCAATTTTAATCATTCAAACTGCCCCTGAAAGCTGTGAAACAGGGCTTTTTGATGCTATTACATGCCTTACAGTAATGACTGAATGCCGTGTGGGGAGAAGAAGGAAATGAGCAGCAATCGCAGGCGGCGTTTGTGTGACAGAGTTGGAGGATTCAGTCGAACTTTTGGTGCGATTTCTTGGAGTTTAGCAAAGTTTTAAAGGTATATTCTGTGTAAGTGAATCCAAATCTTGTAAATAATAGTTTTAGTATTTTTTCCTGAAGTAATTTTATCATCCTCCCACTCAAGGCCACTTCCCTATCCCAACCAACACAAATGAGTGCACAGACAAAAGGAAAAGTGCACTCTGTGCCACAAAAGCACACCGTGGATGTGTGTGATGTGGGTCTCTGTCTTCAGGTGGGCAGGAATTGTTTCAGAAACTATCACTGCTAAAATAAAAAATGCCTGGCTATTGACAAATATAACAGCCTATAACATGGACTCACAAAGCTCCAGAAATATAAAACTGTCTGAGTTGTTGTAAAATAGTTTTAATTAGATTTTTGCAATCTCATAAATGTTCAATCTGCACTTTTCAGGAATTTATAAAAAGGAAGTTGAAGAAAATTCAATGCCGTTTTGTCCTTTTTATTAAACACAGTTTGAGGTATTTAATTACATAAGAATGGGAAATGGTAAAAACGTTGTACTTCTGGAAAAAAGGTGTAAATTTTTTACACAATTATTGACCAAAATAGACAAAAAGGACATATATAAGGTGGCGCACCAAATTGCTGAGTGCAAGAAACCCACACCATAGCAGAGGATAAGGATAATAAGGATAAAATGCTATGCAGAGGTGTACTTATAACAATTAGACAAGTGTGTAGACATGTCTAAGATTAGAGGATAGCATACAAAGTGTTATGTTGTCAGCTGTAAAAGGCAACACAAGTATCTCTTTTCTTTGCCAGCGTTGGGAGAAAGAAGGACCCAGTGGCGATATTTGATTTACAATGGCAATGTTCTATTTGCGGTTTAATAAAAGCTATGTGCTAGTGTAGCCTCATAGCCTGCTGTTGTTGCTAGAGACTGCTTTGGCCACTCTCACTACGGAATATTCTCGATTGAGCCACTATTTGCGGTTTAATAAAAGCTAAGTGCAGTTAGCATTAGCGTAGCCTCTTAGCCTGCTGTTGATGCTAGCGTCTGCTTTAGCCACTGTCGATACAGAGTATTCTCAATTGAGCTAAGTAATCATTCAGCTTCTGTTGGAATAAAGGGACATGGCATTCAAATTATGTTTGAACTGTCACCGAATGCCATTAGGTGTTTGTGTGTTTACGTCGGTAAATGTCTAAATATTCTGTAGAGTTTATACAAAGGACGGCTGATTAGCATTTGCGTCAGCGTGGCATCAGAGTCTGTCTGTTGATGATAGCGTTTGCTCTAATAACTGTCACTACTGAATATCATCAATTGAGCTTAGACATCATTCTGCTTCTGTGGGGAGAAAGGATATGTGTGGTATGTGTATGGTTGTACTATATTTGTTTTTGTTGTCTCTGTCTCCGGAACGCCAATGTAACCCTAGCGGCCAGGCAGTGCCTCATTAACATAGCCTCCACGCCAACTCAAATCACTGACACCTAAATAAGGCAGAAACTGCTGAAATTGAGAGAGCTCAAACAGGCTGGATGTTTGTGTTTTTTGAGAAAAAAAAGTTCATAACCTTGATTTACACACCCATTGGACATATTTAAAACAGTTTAAACTTGCATAATATTTGACCTTTAATGTCCATTGATCTGTACTCCTGACATTGAGTTTTTGTCCCTTCTGTACATGCAAACTGGAAATATCCCCTAAATAACCTTCTCTTTGGCTGGTGCCGTCAGCTGTGATTCAGACAGGCACTGTGCATTCTGGTTTAAGGAAGCTGCTGGTTCAGCTCCTGACAAAATGTTCATAAGGGAACGCTGCTGTTGCTGTGTAATTATGCATTGTCAACATTCTGCATGATTGGTCACAAGAATGACTGTATTGTCCAACACAATTAGTGTCACTTCATTTCAGTCTAACTGACCAAATACACACGGCTTTTAATCTCTGTTCTCAGCCAACAGCTTTAGTTCTCTGAACCATGTTCATCCATCCATCCATTTTCATCCACTTATCCGGGGCAAGGTCGTAGGGGCAGCACACTAAGCAAGGCATTCCAGCGTCCCTCTCCCCAACCACAATGTCCAGCTCCTCCTGGGGGACCCCAAGGTGTTCCCAGACCAGGCAAGAGATATAATCCCTCCACCGTGTTCTGGGTCTTCCCAGGGGCCTCCCACCAGTTGGATGTGCTCGGAACACCTCACAAGGGAGGTGCCCGGGAGGCATCTTCACAAGATTTGATAAAGCCCAAAGAACCACATTATCTGCAAAAAGCAGAGATGCAATTCTGAGATCACCAAAACAAAGTCCTTCCTCCCCCCAGCTGCGCCTTGAGACCCTGTCCATGAAAACTACAAACAGGATAGGAGACAACTGGCAGCCCTGATGGAGGCCAATACCCACTAAGAATGTGTGTTATATGGATACGGATACCCTATATAAATCCACAAAACACATGTAGAGTGGATGAGACAAATCCCATGTCCCCTCCAGCAGTCCTGCGAGGGTAAAGAGCTGGTCCACTGTCCCATGGCCAGGACAGAAGCTACATTGTTCCTCCTGAATCTGAGGTTTGACAATCGGCCAGAGCCTCCTTTGCAGTGCCCTGGAGGCTGAGCAGTGTGATGCCACAGTAGTTGGAGCACACCCTCTGTTCCCTTGTTTAGAAATGGGAACCACCACCCCGGTCTGCCCTCCACAGGCACTGTGACCTCTACGCGACAAGGAAGAGGTGTGTTAACCATGACAGCCCAACAGTGTCCAGAGCCTTTACGGCTCAGGGCGAATCTCATCCAACCCAGGCGCCTTGCTGCTTCTTAACTACATCGGCGACTTCTGCCAGGGATAAAGATGAGTCTTCCCCTGAGTCTTCAGGCTCTGCCTCTTCCACAGAGGACATGTTGGCTGGATTAAGGAGTTCCTCAAAGTACTCTTTCCAACAATATCCCCCAGTTGGGTCAGCAGGTGAACATAGCTTAGACTAAGCCCTGTTGTCCCTTCCTGAGTCACCTGACAGTTTTTCAGAACCTCCTCGAGATCGACCAAAAGTACTACTACATAGCTTCACCAAATTCCTCCCACTTCTGGCCGAATGGTAATTATCTGCTGCTTCTGGAGACCCCTGGGCCAGCCAAGACCGAAAGGCCTCCTTTTTCAGCTTGACGGCCTCCATTACCGCTTGTGTCCACCAGCGGGTATAGAACCCGCTGGTGGGTTCACACTGTGTATATGTATGAGTGAGGAGGTGGATACATTTGTTTGTGTTTGTATCTGAATTTTTGCAAACGATTTGCTCAATTGGCAATGTCCAAGTGTGGCACCATGAGAAGTTATGTTATGTTTCTTTATGAGTTTGTACAACTAAGATATTAAGACTTGTACAGGTCTGTTTCTTTACACATATGTTGCTACAAAAGATAGAACACAAGGCAAATATCTTTTTTGATTTTTCAAAAACATGAAATCTGAGAAGAATTTTTACATTTACATTACATTAAATTTGATCATGTTGTAACTTGGTGTGTTTAATATGTTTTTCTAATACATCACTTAATAATTTTATTTGGATTATAATGTAGATATGAAGAGCTGGGGTCGTATTTGGTGGCACTTAGGTGTTCCAGCAGTACAAAGACATCATTAGCATAGACACTGAAACAAATGTAAAATGTATGATGTTTAAGAATCAAAATACAGAATAATACAACAGAAAAACCGACAACATTACTAGAAAACTGTTGGGCAAATGTGCAGAAAAGCTGCACAATATTTACTGTCACCCATTTAACTTGTCTTTCAAGCAACAGTCCCTACAATATTGAAACAGTCAACTATTATCAGCAATAAAGAAAATTTAAATGTAAAATATCACTGTTTTGGGTAGGTGGGTCAAAAAGTGACCAAGCAGCATAAAGAATAAATTATTGATTGCAACTGAACATTGTATACATTGTACACAATCATCCTCCTTCCCATTTTCTCTTTTTTCTCCCTGAAATACAAAAAAACACAGACACACACAAGCCCCTTTTAGACTGCCGTTTCAAGCCGCAATATTTACTCCTGTAATCTGAACGCACCAGAGGCTTGATGGGGGGCTTGATATTCTATTTATATATTAGCAATATTTAGCAGATATCATCTGTACTCACTGTTACTAGCTTCTCAGCTGAGCTAATTACCCTACTAATGCTGCCTTTGATTATTTAGTCTTCATTGCTAATGGTAGCGTATGAAAGCTAAAATTATGAGACCAGTATACATGAGGATGCACCATGAAGATGTTCCAGACCATAATGAATTGACCGAATTATCCGCTGCACAGCACCTTCATGGACCGGAGAGGCAGCAGTGGACGGCTCCTCTCTCTTTTAAAGAGAGATTTAAAAGATCCTTCGCTCCAACAGCCATCAGGCTGTGCAATTTTAGAGTTAGAGTCTTTTAGACTAAATTAATTTCCCCTCGGGGATAAATAAAGTAATTTTGATTTGATTTGATGATTGAAGACATAAGCAATAGAGAAGTGTGATCATTCATTTATGCTGATAATACTCTTGTTAAAGAGGCATCCATGCCAGACACAATATTTATAAAAAACAATGCTAAACTTGGCTTCTACAAATAGTGTCAAACTGTGTTTTTATGTTGTGTATCAACATAAGCATTCATGGTCTTTATTAGACAGAGACATTGGTATGAGCTAATTTGATACCATAAGTCATATTTCAGCCATATTATATTAGGACTTCCTAAATAGTAGCCACTAGACTTTCTATTAACATAGGAACTAACGCTCTCATTTGTAGTACCACCATGACGGAGTTTGTTGATAAACTATATACTTCACCGTTTTACCTTGACGATCCACTCGCCATTTCCAAGAGAGCTGCACCCGGTACCTCATCTGAGCTAACTAAGAAGTTTCACTGTTGCTGTGAGCCCTTTTTTTCCCCATAAATACCACATTTAAAGTTTTTTCTGGGCAACCATTTTGACTAACATCTGTGAGGCTAAAATGCCCTGAGCCATGACTAGCAGACCAACCAACTACACCACTATGTACCTGTCTTACAGTGACACAATGTACATTCCCATCCTATTTTATGCAAATTTCAGTTTGTGTGAAAAAAAATTGAGAAAAAAAGGGTGGAAATGCTCTAACTTTTAAATATAAATAGTGAAATATCACACAAAGTTTTTACACTTTGCTGAGGTGGAAAAAGGGGTGTGCTGAAAAAGAATGTGACAGTGCAATGGAAACAAATTTAGCAAGTAAATGATGGCAAACATGAAGCATGTGCAGTCTTTCCTCTGAAATTAGACTGAAAGGGGGTGAACCCTGGCTGCTGTGTTAGCAACATGAATTCAGCCAGCATAGACCCCAGCACTGGGGTGTAATCCCAGACCTCCCTAACTCGCTGCATCAGCAATTGCTTGCTGGTTAGACCCAACGCTGCTGCTGGCCACCAGCCTGCTTTGACACTCCACAGAGGGAACTGTGCAAATTCAAGTAGCTAAAGCCGCAAACTGGAGGTTTAGCAGGCCACTGTCTCAAGGGGCAGAGGGTCTGTGGGGTGCATTAGTAGGCTAATTGGTCTGATAAACAGAGGGAGAACAACAGCTACTTTGATTTTCATCATCTGAGTTTTGACTTACTTTTTCAAAGATGTCATCTTGTTGTGGCCTCATCTTCCGTAATGGTAGTTTTCTGACTAGAGAATTGGGGCCACCTACTTCATGAATCAACTCCTAATTGTCACAGTAACGTAAAGAAACATTCATTGACATTATTTTTGTGTGTTAAATACAGAGGACAATTCACTGCTGTCTATTTTAGTATGTGTGTGTAAACCTGAATCTCAATATAAACAAGGCAATCAGAGATGGCAGACTTCACCCCACAGTGCCCTCTATTGGCCAGAGGATCTATATGCAGCGGACACACAGATAGACAGACAGACAGACAGACAGACACCGCCACCCAAAACAATACTTCACTCCCACTCCATGGGAGTGAAGTAACAATAGTTTTGCCCTTAAAGGGAGTGTGACTTTGGGTACACTAAAAAATAATCTTATACATATGAATGATGACTTTGTTTCAGGCTTGTAAATCACAATAAACTGCAAAGTTAGTTCGCTAACATGCATGAATGATTTAACGGCTATGTGAGTGCTTGTGAGACCTGTCGAGAGAAGACCCAGACCTGGACTGATCTGGACCTACGAGGATGAAGACAACGCCTTACCACAAGAAAAAAAACTCATGTTCGGAGAAGGAGGAGTTAATCCTATAAATGGGTCCAGGATTATCTGGTGCTAATATGGTGTTACAGGAAATGGCATCTACTTAATTGAAAATGAAAACTCCTGGAGATGTATTAAATTATTTATTTATGTGTGTTCTTCACAGTCCAATGTTTAGTCTTCCCAGTTCTCGTGGATGCTGATCCTAACTACAAACCAGTAGTCTGTCTAGTTAGTCTGTTATAAGGCTATATAATGTGCCATTTGTATAACATATGAACATGTCTAAAGTGCAATTGAAAACACACGGAACTTAGTGCCCTTTTCAGAGGCGAGAACGCGCTGTATGTGCCCTTTTTTTCTTTTCGCCCCTGCACTTCAAAAAGTCTGTACACGTAAACAAACGAAATTTGGTACAGAGATGCATCATGGGGAGATGCACCAAAAAGCCTCCTGGAGCCATACCTAAAATCCAACAGGAAGTCGGCCATCTCGAACATGGCCTTGACTCAAACATCGTGTTTTTGGCCATTTTTTGCCATCAGTACGCCTCGTACTTTGACAAACTCCTCCTAGAGATTGAATCGGATTGGCTTCAAACTTGGTCAGTAGATTCATAAGGCCTTTGGGATCTAAAGTTATTAAAAGCTTTATTGGTCATCCCAATATGTGGGCATGGCATAGTGGCGAAATATGGCGTGACACCATAAAAATGATATTGTTATATCTCTGCCATACTTTGTTGGATATTGTCCAAACTTTTCATGCTTCATAAGACTCCACTCCTGAACAGGGCTGGGTAACAATATTTTATAAAGCCCCGCCCCTTATGCTTAAACCACCATCTGTAACATCATAAGGCCTTTGGGATCAACAGTTATTAAGAGCTTTACAGACCATCACACTATGTGGGCGTGACATAGCTGCGAAATATGGCGTATTTCCTACTACAAACGAGACCTTATAACTTGACCATACATTGTGCAATCTGCCTCAAACTTGTCATGCTTGATGAGAGTCCTTGATGAGCCCTTAACACATCTACGAAACAATATTTCATAAATTTGCAGAAAGTCCGTTTAACGACTGATTGATTGTCCCGCCCCTTGCCACAAGCCACGCCCCTTTCTATAACTAATTAAAAGCTTGTCTTAGAGACTTGTATGAAGTGTCATGGAACTCAGTAGTGTCCCTGTTTAATGACTGACTGATTGCCCCCCCTCTTTCATTAACCACGCCCCTTTTCTATAACAAATGGTCTACGTTGGTCGTAGAGTCTTGTATGAGGTGTCAGCCTACTCAGCAGAGAGCCCTGTTTAATGACTGATTGATTATCCCGTCCCCTTACCCTGGCCACGCCCCCTTTCATAACTCGTGACCTCTTTGCCGTAGGTTGCTTGGGGGGCGGCCGACGATCGCAAGGCCTGTTATAGCTGGCTCCCCGACTGCTCCACTCTGCTCGGGCCCGTTCATCGCTGCATGCAGCTTTAATGTTTTACTGCCTTACTTGTTACTCTTACTGCAGCAAATATCAAGGGACATTTAAAGGTCCCATATTATGAAAAACGTGTTTTTTCTGGCCTTTACATATATTCTTTAGTCATCCTTCAGCCAACCAAACCTGAGAGGATGGAAAATCTGAAGCCTCTGCATTGTTGAGCTTTGTCAGCATCTTCTCTTTTTCATCCTCCTACAGTCCGTTCTGGATAGGAGCCCCCTGGGACGTCACAAGGGGTGAGCTATTTGCATAGGTCCCACCCAAAGTTACGTCCCTCTTTTCTCAGGGCCTAAACTGACTAATAGATACAGTTAGCTACCGTTGCTAGACATGTCTAAGCTTAGAGCAAAGCATACAAAGTGTATTGTTCTGTCTCTTTTCATTGCCAGCATTGGGAGAAAGAAGGACTCATTGGCTAGATTACAGTTTAATAAAAAGCTGTGTGCCGTTAGCGTTGCCTTAGCGTAGCCTCATAGCCCGCTGTTGATGCTAGCATCTATTTCAGCCACCGTCACTACTGAATATCCTTAATTGAGCCACTTTTTATAGTTTAATAAACGCTCAGTTAGCGTAGCCTCATAGCCTGCTGTTGTTGCGAGCCTCTGCGTTAGCCATGGTCGCTATGGAATATTTTTAATTCAGGCACTATTTACAGTTCAATAAACGCTATGTACAGTTAGCATTAGCGTAGCCTCATGGCCGCTGTTGTTGCGAGCTTTATCCACGGTGGCTACAGTTCTTAATTGAGCTAAGTAATCATTCGGCTTCTGTTGGGATAAAGGGACATGGCATTCAAATTGTGTTTGAACTGTCACTGAATGCCATATGGTGTTTGTGTTTACGTCGGTAAATGTCAAAATATTCTGTAGAGGTGAATCAAAGGATGGCTGGTTAGCATTTGCATTAGCGTGGCCTCAGAGTCTGTCTGTTGATGATAGCGTTTGCTCTAATAACTGTCGCTACCGAATATTCTCAGTTGAGCTCAGATATCATTCTGCTTCTGTGGGGAGAAAGGAGAAACAGCCCTGGTCAAAATCACCAACGACCTCCTCCATGCAGCTGACTCTGGACTACTCACCATTCTCATCCTCCTCGACCTTAGCGCAGCAATCGACACAATCTCCCACACACTACTCCTGGACCGCCTGACTGACATTGGAATCACCGGTGTTGCACTTTGTTGGTTCAAATCATATCTCACTGACCGCCAACAATTTGTCCAAATAACGGACCACAAGTCTGGGTGTTCGGGTGTTTCACTGGGTGTCCCCCAGGGGTCAGTCTTGGGTCCACTCCTCTTCATTATCTACCTCCTCCCCCTGGGCACCATCCTCCGTCATCATGGGATCCATTTTCACTGCTACGCCGATGACACACAAGTCTACATCTCTTCCAAACCCACCGCCAGCATCCCTCCCACCTCCCTCATCACCTGCCTGGAAGACATCCTGAAGCTTAACGGCAACAAAACCGAAGCCCTGCTCATCGGCTCCAAATCAACTCTCACCAAATCACAACACACCCCAACCCCACCCATTGTCATCCATGGAACTCCCTCCCCCAACACATAAAACAGTCAGACTCCATCGCAACATTCAAATCCAAACTCAAAACCCACCTGTTCAAACTGGCTTACACACTCTGACTGGACACTGTGCACTACACTTGTCTTATTGTTTGGTTTTTAATTTTGTTTTAATAATGGTTTTAACAATGTTTTCTACTAGTTTTAATACTGTTCGATGCCTGTTTTTTTAATGTTGATGTTTTTTATCCTACTGTAAGGTGAACTTGGGTGTCTTGAAAGGCGCCATCAAATAAAATGTATTATTATTATTATTATTATTATTATTATTATTATTATTATTATTATTATATGTGTGGTATATGTATGGTTTCACTATATTTGATACCGCTCCAGTTGGTCTGGCATGCCAGCCATGCTGCTGTTTGCTTCCCTATCGACCAGGCAGCCAATGACAGCAGTGCAACATTAACATAGCCTCCCCGCCCACTCAAACACTGAAACCTAAATAAGCTTGCTGCTGAAATTGAGAGAGCTCAAACAGGCTGGATGTGTGTGTGTGTTTTTGGAGAAAATAGGCTCATAACCTTGATTTAGAGACCCATTGGACATGTTTAAAAAAAAGGTTAAACTTGCATAATATGGGACCTTTTAGCAGCAAAACTAGAACCTGTACACTTAATAGAACCTAAACTTTAAGCTTCTGCACACAGCCACTCAGCACTTCTGTCTGCTTCACATTTTAGAGAACTTCATTAATACTTTCCTGGGGATGACGCATTATTGCACCTATCTGCTGTTAATCAGTCACATTAATCATCAATTACTCACAAAGTTATTTCTTACTGTGTATCATTACTTCCCCACAAACATTTATTTTATTTTTCATGCAGTTCTGCTGAAAAATGCAGCTCTATATGCTCTTTCAGCTCTTTCAGCTTCAGTCTCGCTGTTCACCACTCACTCTCCTACAATAGAGCTGAAACTTTCTATACAAAATGAAATGGAAGATGCTAGCGAGCAGAGCTGCGATCTCAAGCATCTGAGACTTATTTGGAAGTATTTTGGTGTTCACTGTACACTAAAGATGGCAACATAAATTCTAACACAGAAACAAGTCTTAAGTAGGCAGACTCCATTAAGACATATATCCAACAGAACCAAGGAAAAATTCCAGTTACATTACACATTTTGCTATGTCTATCTCATATCACATTTTTGCTTAATATGCCCACTATTTTGTCATTTCAACACATTAATACTAAGCATTCATTGTTACATGCACATGTTATTTAAATAGATAGATAGATAGATAGATAGATAGATAGATAGATAGATAGATAGATAGATATTACCTGTCATTAATGAGTAGTAATTAGGGAATGATAAACTTGGGAATTCCGGTGTCATGTAGTCCACCTTCACCCCATTGCCCACGAGCTCGCTAAATCCTGGCAGAGCGTGCAGGTCATCCATGTAGTCATAGCGGAACCCATCGATCAGGAACACGAGTAAGGGACGGGCTGCCAAACACTGCCGTCCCGCTCCGAACAGGAGCAGCAGGAGCACCGGGGGGAAGAGACGCAGGGTGACCGCGGCTGTGTGTCTATGGGACATGCTTTGCTGTGGTTAAGTAGTGATGACCCGAACAAGTGTTCGTCCTGGAAATGATCGGGGAGCTGTTTGGAAATGTGATTCCCAGTCCCAGCCCTCTACTGTGCAGTGGGTGGGCTCCGTTGTTCCATGGATAGATGCATGGACTCTTTTTTTTTTAAATGAAAGGAATCCCGTAGCCAGGGCTCTCAAGGCTCACGCATTGAGCGTGACAGTCACGCTTTTCGGTCTTCTGTCACGCACTCCAGCCACACATTGTATTTCTCACGATGAAACAAAATACTGGTAAATTTCTCTGGTGCGCCGTTGCTACGGAGCCGGGAGGAATCAAGCAGGTCTGCTATATATTCGAGCTTACCTGTCAATCAAAAAAGGAAAGGGGGCGGGCTAAGATAACGCACCAACCGTATTTAACAGCGTTTGTGCATGTCTAAATAATAGGAACAATAACAGAGGCACGTCACTGATTCGGCGCCCCTCCCCTTGGAAAAAGTTCGTTTGGACCCCCCAGATTTGCCATTCAAAATATATATTGCGTGACTGGCGTTATTTTCATTGCTTCACAATTAAATCCTTTCCACTTCATGAGTAGGGGTTTGCCCATATCTACAGAAATACACTCCGCGTTTTACTTCTGATTTTTAACACGGCAGCAGCATCATCAGGAGACGTAGTATTCAAAACATTCAGACCGAGGCAAGCTGATGTTGGCACAAGATGGATATGAATAAGTTTTGTAAGAGTAATTAAATACAGTGACAAATAAGTAAGTCAAAGTCATCCAAGTTTTCCTGTGAGTGACCTAACAGCAGAAGTGCGTTCTTCCATCACAGCCAGCTTTTCTGATAAGACCGTGAGGTCCCTTATGAGACATTCTCTGTATTAGCAATGAAAGTAGCAACCAAATACGAGCGAGATCAGCAATATCACACTAGCAGTTTTGTTAAGCAAATTGCCAGTCATTTGTGTCTGCAAATGACATAAGAGGTCACACTTTTGGAGCCTTTGTATGATGTCTTATGTTCTAACTGTAGACATACTGCTGAATGGTACAGATAATAGAGGAGAAATAGAAAGAAAGAAGAAAGGGCTATATGTTGGCTCCAAGTTACCTCATTCGTTTCGAATTCACTCTTTGATTTTCTTGAATCTTCATATTTAATGAACTACCTAAGAAGTGCCAAAATAAAGTTGTCAGTGTCAGTCCTCTGTGAATTAAACCAAAGCATGATAGTATTCAGTAATTGCAGACCATGCTAGGTTCAAGGAAAAACAAAGAAAGAGGGAGATTATGTTGGGTATAAAACACACCAAAATGCAGGAAATTTAATCTACTATTTCAAAATTTTCTGGGGGAGGACCCCCAGACCCCCAAATAAATGTGTCCCCCCCCACATTTAAACAGCTGCTGATACCCATGAAGCTAAGAAATCGAAATAACTTTATTTATCCCTGATGGGAAATGTAGTTAGTATGTGGGATCATGAATTAGTCAGCCTGATGACTAGGTAGGAGTCAGGTAGGAATAATGAAACTAGTGAGGTCACAAAAACCTACAATAGTAATAAGTAACATTTATACACGTAAATATATATTAAGAAATTTCAAACAAATTTCAAGTGTAAAAAATTTGAATCATAAAAATTAGAGGTGTAAAAAATTCAGACATTAAAAAATTCAGATACACAATTTCAGTGCAAAAAAATTCAAAGTTAGAAATTCATCAGACATAAAAAAAAATTCAGATACACAATTTCAATGCAAATAAATTCAAAGTTAGAAATTCAACAGCTTTTAAAATTCAAAATCCGATGGGTCTGATTTTCTTCCATACATGGTGCAGTGACAACAACCTCCTGCTCAACGTCAGCAAAACCAAGGAGATGATCTTGGACTACAGGAGGACGCAGCAGTAGAGAGAGAGAGTCAGCAGCTTCAGGTTCCTGGGGATCAACATCAGCGAGGACCTCAGCTGGACTCATCACACTGACCTGGTCTGAGGAGGTCTGGCATGAACTTCCAGGATTCTGTCAAACTTCTACACATGCACCATAGAAAGTATCCTGGCTGGAAACATCACAGTCTGGTATGGCAGCTGCACTGCCCTGGAGCACAAAGCACGACAGAGGGTAGTTAAATCTGCCCAGCGCATCACCAGGTCAGAGCTGCCAGCCCTCCAGGACATCTTCAGCCAGCGCTGCAGCAGGAAGGTAAAGAGGATCCTCTCTGACCCCAGCCACAGACTATTCATGCTCCTGCCGTCTGGCAGGCGGTTCAAGAGCATCCGGACTAGAAACAGCAGGTTCAATCACAGTCTTTACCCTCATGCCATCAGACTGCTGAGCAGTTGATCTGCCACACACACACTCATACTCTCACACACCAGCTCATGCTCACTCATACACTAACACTCACACACATGCACTACTCACTTAAAACTGTGAAGGTCCTTTGCACTAATTCTCTTGTTTGAATTTTTATCCTATTTCTATTGTATTCTAATATTGTAAATACCTTATTCTATTTTGATTTTTACTTTATTTATTTTTTTAGATGGACATATTTACCATAAATAATGCACCGTGAAGTTGAGCTGGCACTAAGTAATATGAATTTCATCACTGGTGATGATTGTACGTTGTTACGAGTGCATGACAATAAAGAATCTTGATTTTCTTGAATCTGGAACAGTTTTCCAGAAGATGTGAGAGAGGCCTCAACTCTGACAATGTTCAAATCCAGGCTGAAAAACCTGTGCATAGCACAACCGAAAGTATCTGTACACTGTAAAAGATTTTACTGTAAAATTACAGTAAATTCCTGGCTAATAATTGCATTCATTTCACAGTAATTCACTGTAAATATTTTCACAACAATTTACTGTAATTAATTCACAGTACTTTACTGTAATTATTCCACAGTAATTTACAGTAAAACCACAACACTTTACTGTAAATTCATGGTTGCCATGCCCAAGGAATTACTGTGATATAGCAGTAATTTGCTGTGGACTTACTGTAAACTACTGTCAAATAAAGACAGTAAATTGCTGTGAAAATATTTACAGTGAATTGCTGTGAAATGAATGCAATTATTAGCCAGGAATTTACTGTAAATTTACAATTTAATAAATAGCGTAATATATTGTAAAATCCATTTGTTAATTGTAATTTTACAAAATGCTCAAAAAAGAAAACAGAACAAAATGATTATTTGTTTTCATTTTTTAATCAAGCTAGCAGTAAGTGCAAAGTGCAATAGGAACATTCATAGGCAAACATGATGCCAACATATTCGTAAGCATACAAACACCTTTAAAAAATATATGCAAGTATAAAATGCGCAACAGCAAAAATGTACACAGTACAGTAAACAGTAAAACCATTCACAAGATTTTGGCTTTTACATAAAATCAAATACAGCTTTAAAGATTAACAAATTCAAATGTGCAACAGTAAAACTGTACAAAAGTACAACCTCTACAACTGCTATGGAGGCTAATGGGATTTCTTGATTTCCCTATGAGATAATAATGGAATGTTATGAGACGGGGTTGTTTTTGAGGTAAAAAGAGAGACTCGTAACAGCGTATTGTTCTATTATTATCTCATAGTGTGGTGATTGTAGAGGTCACAACTTGTCCACCAGAGCGTTTTGGAGTTGTAGGATTGTGTATTTGATGAGTTTGATGAGGGAAATCAAGAAATCCCATTAGCCTCCATAGTGGTAGAGCAGCTCACAGCTCTTCTTCACCGATCTAAAAACAATTAAAGGTGCTCACAT
>CAFUXE010000846.1:93448-108240 GCA_903364295.1 Serranus cabrilla | reverse complement strand
TCTTGTGTTGCTCTCTCCTGTGTTGAATCTTGTGTTGCTCTCTTCTGTGTTGTTGTATCTTGTGTTGCTCCTTTGTGTTGTTTTATCTTGTGCAGTTGTCTCATATGATGTCTGTCTTTCTCTGTTGGAGGGTGGAATCATTAAAGTGTATCTCCTTGATTTGAGCATTGCAAAGCGGTCTATGACCTGGTTGTTATCTGTGGCACACACAGTTTCTCTCTCGATCGACATCACTGCCAGGTGATTGAGCCGCTCTTGGCCCATGGTTCTTCTCAACCATGTATGCAACCGGCGAAGAGCACTGGAATTGTTAGTGCTGCTTGAAAGACAGAGCTTAGACTTGGAAACATGTCAGGGTCAAGAAGCTTGTACATGCTTCCCATGTCTGTAATCGACCCTTCCTCTTTTCTTCTGGCTAGGAAGTGTTTTGCAACCGCAATCTCCTCTTTACTGACTTTTATCTTGTCGTGTTTGGCAATGAGTTGGAGGGACTCTTCACTAAGGAAGTCATCTGCTGCTGGATCGCAAGCATGAATGCCTTTCATCAGCTCTTCACCCACACCACAAAACCTTCTAGTGAGCTCACCTATCATCCTGTCAAGACATGGGTAGAAGATGTTGTGCCTTAGCTCATCTCCAGTACACACATGAGCCCTTGACCCTGAAGATGACTCCACCACATAGTCCCCCAGTCGCCTCTGCTTGCGCCTGTGAACAGTTGGGTTATCTGACAAATTCTTGACCTCACAAATTGCTTTTGCTTCCATATAGATGTTCTCTGCCATTTCATTACTGCGCATTGCTTTCAGTGTTTCAAGGACAGCATTTTTCTACAGTGTTGCTTGAGCCAAGTCCACAGTCTTCTTCTGAAGGTACTTATGGAGCCCCTCTGTAGTGAATAGCATACTCCTGAACATCACAAGCATATACACAGACACAAATCTGGAGAGTTTTGCAAGGAGCCCAACTGCTGTAGATGTTGCAATCTCTTCCAAGCACCTCAAGACCACTGTCAGGTTAACAATCAAAGCTTTGACAGAATTCAGCTGGCATGCCCATCGAGTTTTTGAGAGCCGGACAAGTTCACTCTCCCCTAAGCCCAGGACTTTCTTCATGTCAGAAAAAACAATACACACTTTCCAGTGTTTCGAAGAGCTTATTAGCTTCTGGCACAGCTTTGCAAGTGTTGCAGAGAACCAAATTTAGTTGATGTGCATAGCAATGCACATACACTGCTTCAGGATGTCTCCCACGGAAACGAGCCTGAACTCCACCTACAGAACCACTCATTACTGATGCACCATCGTAGGCTTGAGCCACACATCGAAGTTGATTTATTCCATTTGCTTCTAGAACATGTTCAATTGCATTTGTGATCTTGTCATCTGCATCAAAACCTTTCAGGTTACAAAGTTATCGCAAGCTGCTCAACATGGCCATCCCTTGCCTCATCAGCCATCACTGCAAACATTTTTTCTTCTTTCATTTCTTTCATAATGCTTGCGGTTGTTTCACCTGCACAGCACTCAATCATTTCATTCTGTGAGGAAGGGGAAATGTAGGTAGAATGACCAGGAGGTTTGTAGTTTTTGCAGAAAGGGCTCAAAATCCTCCAAGAGTTTCATTATTTCAATGAAGTTTCCTTGATTGTCACTGGACTCTGATTCATCATGGCCGCGAAATGCAATGCCTTGCTTCCCCAATAGCTTACTGGCAGCCACAATACGACACAGGTATTCTCTTCTCTCAGCAATCTGACCAACATTTGCCACATTCATCTTCTCAATGACATCTCTGTGTATCAAACTTACTTTGTAATTCTTCCAAGTTATCATTGACGCATTATGTACTGTGCTTTTCTCATGCTCTCTGAAGCTCTCCAAAGCTCTTTTCCAGTTGGAAAATCCAACTGTGCTAGAAATAGCGTCTTTGTTCACTCGAGCAACTTGTTTCCCAAAAACTAATAGAATACTCTAGCCACTCAAACAACTCAAACCATTTGTGTTGGAAGGACCTTCTCTGTAGTCCAAAGCTGGTGAGGGGATATTCTTTGCATTTTGCTCTTTTTGGACCCGTTTCTGGGGTCCCTAAATCATCCACCACTTCGCATTTCCTCAACTAAGACCTCCTCTTTCCTCCCTGAATAATCTGTGATGCAGAAGAACAGATGTAGGACATAATTGATCACATTTTGGTTTCTAAGAGAACACGACCAATATACAACTTTCTGTGAAAAAAATTCTGACATCAATATGTTGGCCAATATACTGTGCACACTTTTTTTGTATGATTAATATGTGGGATTTGAGACAAAGAAGTGTAATAAAAGCACAACATTTTGTAGCTATATGTTATATATATGCCCCAAAATAGTTAAAAAAATAGTTATTACCAGTTTCCTCACCTGATCCTGACTCAGCTCCTGCCGCTGCTGCTGCCGGCTCTTCAGTTTGTAACTCATCTTTGCTACTCTCTGCAAAACCATAAAATCAACTTTAATTTAACTAGTCATATAACCTGTCTTATATACCATCCAGCCTGTCCTATGCTTTGAGCACAATGTTTCCTTTAATAGTACAAAATACTGTAATACTGAAATGGGGGTGTGATGTGTTATTTTCAAGAAGTAGAAAATGCTAGACTTTTGTGCTACTTGTCCAATACTGAATTAAGCTAATCTCTCAGATAAAGAAAGATTCCCTTTTGTGTTACTGGTATATTTCAGCAAGATGCGGAAATTATATTTACCGACTTGTCATCAATCTGTATAAACATGAATGAGATTAAAGCCGTCATATATGAATTAGCATAAAAACATGTATTTATAAATGTAATGAAAACTGAATCGTGAAGGCTTAAAGTAGGCTACTGAACTTATTACAGGTTGTAAAGTTAATGTTATATAAAGGAAACACTTATATCTTCTTATAAGGTGTTTTCAATTATCTTTACCCAATAGCTTATCCTGTTTTTCAAATAAATGTCCGTTGAAAACAGTTTAAAATTCAGAGGGTTATGATTATTGCACTTGTAGTAGAACATCTGACTGTTTTTAGGAGGCACAACTTCACAGTTGCCTACACTGGTCTGGATCAGACGACCGCTAGCTTAAATGCACCTATAGCCTACATTCAAATCCTTATAAAGACTGACTGTCGAATATGATTCATAATATAAATCAACAGGTAGGTTTAATCAGCACTGAGACGTTACCACACAAGGCTCACAGCTTTTGCTTACCGTTTCGTCTCTTTTGGAAAAATCCTAAAAGATTTAATTGTTTAACTCGTCCCTTGTCTGCCATCTGAAAAGCCTGTAAGTATTACGACCATCTCCCGTTGAAATTTGAGTAGCTGTTTGATACGCTGAGCGTTGACGTAACGTCACTCACTCACTCAGCACTGACAATCAGACCTGGCTCCGCGCACGCACACACACACACAGACAGACCTGACAGAGACCTTTTCCAATTTTGACCGACTGTTATGTAATGTTACCAAGACTTTTGTAAAAAATTCTAAATAGGTCTTGATTTATTAAGTAGTATCTACCATCATCCGCTATATAAAAGAAAAAAGAAATAAACAAAACATATTATAATGCTCACTGCTCTTACGTGACATTTCAGCATGTGGGTGTGAGTGTGTTTGAGTAGGTGCGTGCACGCACGTTTGTATGTGTGTGTGTGTGTGTGTGTGTGTGTGTGTGTATTTCTGTTTGGGAAAATGTGTATGTGTGTGTTTATCAACAGAATAATAAGTATCTTACAATGCGGACCATATTTAAATATTTGAATACAATGTTCACAAAACTCGGCATTGATCCTGCATTGGTCTTTGCTTCAACTGTTAGCGCAGATTAAATATAGCAAAAGTTTCCTGACTCAAGGAAACCAAAACTAGATCTTTGAGAGGCACAGCGGGCTGATTTCGACTACCGTACATGATCAGTGGTAGCTTTTGCGCCAATTCAACATGTCATCGGTGCCAAAGCTACTGCCGACCACGTACAAAGCCCAGTATGACAGGGGCTTTGAAGTCCTACACAAAACTAATATGAGGTAGTGGTGTAATGTAATCTAAGAATAATAATAGGCAACCAACCCTCATTTGCAGGCAAGTTATCCGGATCATCACTATCTTCATTTTCAGACGATTCTAAACACAATTAGAACAAAACACATGAAAAACACTGAATGCAATTTTTGCAAAACTCAGAATTAATCTTGCATTTGGCTTTACTTTGACTGGCGACATATCAATTATATAAACAGCTTCCTTTCTCAAGAAAACCAAAACTATATCTGCGACTGTCTTAGATCTTACAGTTCTACACAAAAACAATATGAGGTAGTGGTGTAATGTAATCTGAGAATAATAGGTAACCAACCCTCATTGGTGGGCAAGTAATCTGGACCATCCCCATCTTCATTTTCAGATGATTCTAAACACAATTACAACAAAACACATTTAGTTCACTGAATGCAATTTTTGCAAAACACAGAATTAGATCTTACAGACCTACACAAAATCAACACAGGGCGGTGCATGTGTAATGTAATCTGATTATAAGAACAATTAGAACAAAAAAAAAACATTTAGAACACTTTGCTTTAACTGATCTTAAGGTCTTTCATTAAACGAACATGGGATTATGGAGGTGTAGGTGTTGTTTAAATAATGTGATAATGATAAACCACCAACCCTCATTGTCTGGCGTATCCTTGTCAGTATCAGAGTCACTCTCAGACGAAACTATGAACATAAAGAGAACCACGTTAAGCGCACTGAATACCATGTTCACTTTGATGCCCTGACTGACTCAATCCTAGTTTCTAACAAACCTTTCTCTCTGCTGACCCTCACGTTCGCTTCAAGTGCCCTAGCATAGCTAACATTCACCTTCTGACAAATCTCCTTTAATGAGACAGACTTCCTGAGGGGAGTGAGAAAAACACATAAGAAAGTTGCAGATCAGTAGCACTATGCATAGTAGACAACGACTTAAATACTCGACCAAGATAATATGGACGTCAAAACATGGTCTCTAACAATGATGGCATAATCTGTATTAGCTAACTTTTAAGGACAGTTGTAGTTAAACGTAGAACAACAGTACACTGTCGCGAGCAATAGCTCCTGCCAGAGAGAACGCCATTTCCCCCTGAAATATAAAAGGCAATTGACGGTTACGTTCATGTCCGTAACGTTATAGGTATCGTTGATGGCGAAAATACATGTTAGAGTGAATCTCATATTAAAACCCAAGTTGTTATCATATTAGCACTGGCAGCTAGACCGAGTTTATGACAGTATTTTAGCTAGTCAGTGCTACGGAGAGCTAGGCTATATCACGTTCGTCAGCTAGGCGCTCAAAAAGATACTCGGAGAAAATACTTCGTCTAAACCAAAAACTGCGACCATTATGAATGAATGTCAACTAGAGAGAAGTTGAAACCAGTTTGCAACAAACAATTGATAATACTTTACCTTGGTAATTGTAACTTTATGCTTCATCGTTGTCGCAGCTGAAATTATTTTCTCTCGGCTTCACTATCTTTCGTGTGTGTCGCGAGGCTTCAAGTTTCACCACAACAGGGAGATACGCGACTTGATTGACAGCTTCGCTATCCAATGGAGGTACTTGGAAATCAGATGGCGTAATTTCACATTTTTCCATTGTTCAATTTTTTACCCAAAATTTACAGATTACGGAGGCAACCACGGACATTGTATCAGTTGGAAAAACTTCACAAAATCAGAAAAAATGGACATACGCGGTTTGTTTGCGGACAGCGACGATATGTATATATTGGTATATACTCCATTAGTAGCCGACAAAAAAAATTACATTGCAGTCTGTCTGACCGCAAGCTAATTTGTTGTTTCACATTTATGACAGGGCTGCTGAAGACATCTCATGGTTGCTTTGATTCCTAATTGTTGATGAACTTGTTTTAATGTCCTCTCAACCTAGTTGGGGCCGCAAGTGATCATCAACTGCTTCAATTTCCAATCTTGTATCCACTTAATTGTAGCAGATTCTTTTTATATCATTGGTACTTGGTTGCCATGTACTTAAAAATTCTTCCTGATTTGAATGGCAAGGTAAGACAAATGTGATTTGTTATTCATTTCATTAATAGTGGTTCTCAAACTTTTTCGGTCATTCCCCACTTTGGACAAGGGGGAATTTTCAAACCCCCATTGCCCCAACACAATGCTAATGAAATACCCCAAGCTTAACATTTTCAAGCAACATCATGTTGTATCAAAATTCTAACTCAATAACATCAAATTAAACCAAGTTTAACAATAATATATATTAATGAAGAGCTGTGATTCACATACAGTAGGGGATTAATGATTTATAATAATTTTTTCTGAAGTCATGAATCCCCTACTGTATGTAAATCACAGCTCTTCATTAATCAAATTGAAGAGTTCCTTGTCGCATGTGTGTATGTTTATGATGAACATTAACTTTTTTTGTGTGTGTGTGTTTTTTAAACAGTTTTTAGCACTATTGACCTCAAAGAGATGTGCTGGACTATTTATCTTTAAGTCACGCTTCCTTCTTTTCAATTCCATAGTGAAGGATGGAGTATTATGTGCATGCTCAGCTGAGCTGAGTTGAGTTCCAGATTGCAGCCTGTCCCCAGTACTCTTTTTCTTTCTCTTTACTCTCCTTACACACAGACACTCAAGCAAACAAAGACAAACTGTACACACTTTGTGCCCTTAATACATTCCAGCACTGTTCCAGCAATGGCAATAGCAATGTGTCCATTGTCTGTGGATTAGGTTGAAACTTGTTCATGTGACCAATCAGATTACAGTCTGCCTCAACAGATGTGGACTGCAGAGAGAAAAGCCTCTTTGTGATGTGAATCTGTGACATGGCTGCTTTCATCTGGTAGAAATGTTCGAAAATAAACAGGTTGTGTCGGCTTTTAGAAATTGTCTCGTAGCTGTGTTCGAATATGAAAGACTGTTAGGAATAAAGCACATATTATCAATAAAGGTCATATTTAATTTCTTGTGCAAGAGAGGAAGAAAGCCTTGGTGTGCTTCAAAGGAAATGGGTCATGTGATGTGTCACTGCTAGGGCTGGTTCTAGGGATGGTCAGTCAATGATGGCTAATAGTGGTCCTGGAGACACGTACTGTTGCAGGAACTACCACAATAGTGGTTCTGAGTTTATATTTCTGTCTGTCTTTGGACAGACCGCGCAGATACGGTCACAAAACTTATAAGAAGTGTACGTTTGAATAATGATAATCGGTTTTCAGATCAGTCAAAAACATATATTGTTTTATTTCTCCATTCAGGGTTCCCGAAACAGTCCTGGAATTGCATAAATTGGAAATAAAGCTGAGACTCTTGTGGATTCAATGATCCCAATCTTACTCGTGTATGACAATGTCAGTCCCTGTAACAGCCATTTCATTGCAGTGAGAGTATTTCTTGAAACTTGACCTCACTGTATGAAATTACCTGCTCTGACCTCCAGCATAATCACAGTCTCATGAAACTTTACAACCCCAAACTACACTCACTGGCCACTTTATTAGTAAGCACAGTGTACCCAATAAAGTGGTGCTGTGGTCTTCTGCTGCTGTAGCCCATCTGTTACGAGAACCTTTCAGACACCACTGTGACCTTTCACCTTCAATCTGAATGTCCCAGAGGCATAATTGGGGGAGCAAGTTATCCCAGCTCTGTGCCAGTTACAAGTAAGTAACAAGGGGGTTAAATTGGCAAGGCTGTTCAAGGTGGGATCAATGTAAACCACCAGAGTTGGCAAGATGGAAAATATGTGATGTACATTATTCATGTGACGAACACCCAGGTTATAAAAAAAGGAAGAGGACCTTATCATCAGAAACATTCCTCTAGGGCTGCAACTAACGATTATTTTAATAATCGGTCGATTATTTTTTTGATTAATAGATGAATCGGATAAAAAAAAAAATCATTTTTAATTTCCACCTTTTTATTCCAAAATAGATCATTTGGACTGACAGAGGAAATAAGTGCACAAAAAACAGGTTGCTGCTTGAATGTTCTCTTACGATAATAGTAAATAATAATAATAAAAAACCTAAATGTTTGTCAAATAGCTTCAGTAAAAAAAATAATAGATGTACACATTAATGTAAACAAATGTCTGCTATACCAGTGTTCCACTTAATTACAGTCTCAGTCTCATTTTTGGCACGTTGCATTTTCATAAAACTACTGAAAGTATTCTTAAACTATTCATAATGTAAAGTTATTTTGCGTTGTGTTGCCTCATCAGAGTGTCTGTCACCTTGTCAGTCAGTAGCGGCTCCTCCCCCTTCCGAGACATGCGCGCGCATGAACACAGTTACGCGCGCACTGAACTTACCGAGCTCTAGGTGAGTAAAGTCAAAGCTCACGTGCAGTCGGCTATTGCAGTAGGCTATATTATTTTAGTTTCTAATAAAATAGTTTAGATTAACAAGTGGCGATCTTTTTTTACAGTCTATGGTCGCGATTCACGGCGGCGTGTACATTTTACACCCCACTCCTCCGCTTCAAAATAATGCCATCACGATAGCGAAACGTGCCCATCTGTCTGTATCACATGATCTCTACGTGTGTGCGAGCGCGCCAAAACTAAATGCGTGCAATCTGTACCGGCCGGTAAGGCAAAGCTCTGTGGGCTATACTGCAATGTGTGTGTGTGTGTGTAGGTAGGTGTGTGTGGGTTTGGATTAACTTGTCACAGTAGCACTGGTCATTTAACACAACTTTACACTTTATTTTAAATCAGGGTCCATACAGCTTTTATACAAGTAAGATCAAAACGTATCACTGGCACTTTCAACAATTTTAGTACCCAAAATCTCAACCATCGTGCAAAAGCGGCATTAGAACAGTCACCTTTTCTCTTATGTTGTTTAATTGGACAGTGGATGTGTTTACCTCACATCTTCAAGCAATGCGCTCAACAGGGAGAAATGATGATGGATTGGAAGTGTCTGTTCCCCGCAAGCTCCAAACTTCTACTGGCTTTCCATAAAAATGTCTGTCTGGATGGGGATGAAGCCAGGAAACTCTTGCAATGACATGTCTTAATGTAGCACTTGTAGACATGGCATTAATACCTATGAACTGCTTTATAATGGCTGGTCGTGGATCTGACAGAGGGTCAAGGATGGGTTCCTCAAAACTGTTGGTGTTTGCACACCACCTAGCACATACATATGCTGACCTTTCTGCTCTAGATTCGTCTATGGAGTAAGTCACATTCATATATGTTACCCTTTTGCATGAAATGGCAAATGGTCAATGGCAGTTACGCAGTTTTCAGGGTACGTCTGTTGATACATGGTCAACATTGCATGTACATCTACTTCATCCAAGACAATACGTTTGAATGGAGAGAGTGGCACCACTGTATAGTTTTCTAAGAGAAGCCTTTCTGCAGACGCCAAATTACTGTGCTTCACATAAAGCATGTCAACTGAGTCATCGTGTGATAAAGTCCCAACAATTTGTCCTCGCAAAATACGACCAAATTCATGGAATACTAAGCTGTTGCCTCGGCTGAAACTGTCTCATAATTTGGACCTCAATTACCCTGTTGTTGTAATTAAACGTTCCAAGGATTCCATTAAAACGTTCAAATGAAAAGCACTAGAAAGATTAAACTGATCCGTAGTCCAACATGCACTCTTTCAAAATGAAGATGCAAATGCATGTTCGGGGTGCAGTGTGATGTGCCAAACAGCTCCACAAATTTTGACAGAAATGTCTGCAGGTATCCATCTGCTTCTTCGAGTCTCTTGATGGTTATGACTCTGGAGCATAGTATGATACAGGCCTGCACAAAGTGAAACCACATATACTGTTCTTTGTTGATAAGGCCCTTCAGGCAAAACAGGGAGTAAATAGTTGTCCACAAAAACCTGATGAAATTCTTAAGGGAATTCTTCCAACCTCATATGGTACTTTGATATTTTCCACTCTAATTTGAAGTTCCTCAAGACTCTTGGCTGTTAAAATTCCTAGTTCTGTCCACAATCGGAATACATGTTTTGCTGTGCCAAGGAGAAGGTTGTGCATTGGATCGATGACAGCGAATCTGATGGCATCGTAGTAAGGCAGGCGGAATAGTTCTGACCACCTCGCTCCATAAATGTGTTCAATTCGTTTCTGTTCGGCCTTTGTTGTTGCCCGTCTGGATAACCCAGCGTAGTTTATGTGATCATGCGATGTGCGTGATTCCCATGAAGACCGCTCAAATCCTGAGTAGTCCATCTTTGTACCAAACTTTGTCTTGCTGAAGGTCTTCAAGCACTTGTGGCATCCTACAGGTGTAAAACACAAACACAAAGACTTATATATTACAAACTACATATTGGAATATTTTGATTTACCTCTGTATGCCCCATGTCCGACGAAGCCACCGCATTTGCGCGTTGCAGGGATATCCAATGACAGGCAAAGCAGAGCTGCTCTGTAAACTTGATATCCTGCGAATGAGCTGTCCTCCAAAATTACACCATGCCAAAGTTGCAAAGGGTCTAAGAACACATTTATGTTTAGTGATGGCTCCTTTGGGCCAGGTATTAGTCCAACAAGTATCATATTGTCTTCCTTAAAATGGACCTCGCGAGGTAGATTCAAAATAACCAAGTAGATGGCTCCAACTGAATAAGTTGCGTTTTTGAATGGTTGGAACCAGTCCACATTTAACATAAAGGCCAAATTATTTGGCTCTGCTAAAATCGGCTGGCCATTCACATACTGGTAATCCTGCCATACTTTTCCATCATATACATCTCCTAACACACCCTCAGGTATTTTACGCTTTCGCCATTCCTCACATTTCGCTCCGATTCCAGGTCTTTTCATAATAGCTTCAAGAGACCGTACCACGCTCTTGTAACAGTATGGTCGTATTGGATAGACATATTCTTTACCACAGGAAGATTTTGACTTTCTTAACAAGTCAGAGCCACATTTGTTCCTTAGTCTTTTCTGTGGGTGGTTATAAAATGGAATGTATCCACAAGGCTTGCATGCCTTCGTACCATCCCGTCTTAACTCATAAGTCTCATTTGGCGTGTATGCAGTCATACATCTTGGGCAAACCACATCATCACGGAGGATGCCTGTCCATTTCCTTAAGGAGAATAAAGTCTTTGGGATACAGCTTGCAAAGGCAGTGAGGGATTCAACACCAAGGACGTTTCCGATTATCCACTTGAACTGTTTGATGCACAAAAGAAGTGATGTGATGGCATTGTCAGAAATCTTGAAGGTTGCTTGCCATGACAAAACCATCATGGCCAAGATTTTCATCAAACAGTCTTCTGGTTTTGTTGAAGTCTGAGCACTTCCATGTCCCTCTGTCTCCTGCATGGAAGGAAATATTTCACTCTGCTCCTCTGCAAGGGTTTCCCCTCTTCATCCTCCTCAATGAGAGTTCCATCCTATGCAAACAGAAAGAAGAAATAAATGTCAAATCATTCAAAACCATTTGCAAGTCAGAAGCCACCAGTATGTGCAGATTCACCCACAAACTGCCTCAATCTAGCATGTGGATATAAGCATTTACAAGACAAAAGACAACCGTATGTGCAGTTTAACCCACAAACTGCCTTAATCTAGCATGTGAAAATGAGCATTTGCAAGTCAAAAGCCACCAGCATGTGCAGATTAGCCCTTAAACAGCTAGCTTTACAGCAAAGAATGTGGTCATTAATAACATTTAAATCTTTTCTGTGAAAATCAAACTTTAGGAACTCACAGGTAAATCATGTATGTAACTGTAGCTGTGTTCAGAGTCAATTTATGCTTACCACATAACAGGAGATGTCTGCTTTATCATCCTCCACTGCATCCGATTCACTAGAGTCAAGGAAAAGATGAATGCTTTGGTTATCTGCCATTTCGTCTGAAAAAAATGCATACAAAGACATGAGAAGACAAGTCAATGAAAAATTATAAACATTTGTAACTAGACAATATACAACTTTCTATGGCTATCAGTGTAATGTATTCAGTGTACGATTTTCAAGTACATGGTTATTACTATTTATAATGAGTATACAGTATTAATTTTCAGCACACTATCTATTAATATGACGTGAAATTGTGTAGCCAGCTCACTGTTGTCTGAAAGGTCAGTTGGTGAGGGTGTTTTGTCCATTGCATCACTCTCTCCAACAACATGAGAGCTCAGGTCATCTGTGGTTTCAACCAAAGAAAATCAGACGAAGCCATGTAAAAGATCAGGACAGTGGCCATAACAGTGAAAAGTTAACACATCCTCAATGAGAAAATATAACAAATAACTGTAATAACTATGTATCACACTATATTCATCCTCATTCTCTGAATTACACCTCAAAAAGTCACTATACTTTACAGAAATTGTAGGTAATATAACTTGTTGTGATGCTTACCATTGTCTGATGGATGATCATTCAGTGGACGTATTTCTTCAGCTCTCTCTGTATTGTCATTGGACCAGGGGGTGTCATTTACAGTATCTGATCTAGCCCTTTTTAATTGTCTTTCCCAAATGCCATTTATAAAATAGCGTGTTCTGTGCTTAAAATGAGCTCGATGGCAGAGCTCGTTTTCACAATGTCCGCAGAGTCGGCGAGACCTCTTCTTCTTTTGCTGGCTGATGTTCATCTTGCCGACTGAGAATATCTGTTCACCTGCATGTTAATATATATGTACTTCCGTGCTACGTCGCTGACATCAAGCTTTTAGAGGGCTCGTCCAATCACATGCGAAGTCACGATCACCTAGTGGTCTCGCGAGATCAAGCGACACAGGTACCCATAAATACGAACACCTCGTCTTGCTTTCACTAGTTTGAAATTCTACAATGGCTTCACGTCGGTATGTTCAGTTCGACTCACCACAGACTCCTCTGCTTGGACGGCACCGACCTGAGCTTGCACCAGTCAGTCCCGCTACAGACCTGGAGGAAAAAATCCTGAGCGCTATCAGTGGACTGTCTCGCCAGATGACACAGCTGTAGGAGAATCTGCAATAGAGTATCGAAAAACCGATACTGCAGCCTAAACTCTATACGCCATAATGTAGGCCTTCACAGGGTTGGTACAGACTGCTGCACCGACGGCAGGCAACAAAATTGACAATTGTCCACCAGAAGGTGGCGCTATAATAGACGTGAACGCGTTTTGGCCCATAACTCTGACATACTATGTTGCAAATTAAAAATTCCAAGATACAAGTGGTCAATGCGTTTATCTGAATCTCTTGACATTGGCCACGCCCACTTTATGAATCTGTGGTACACCATGAACAAGCGGTATAAAAATCATTTTGATAGTTCAAAAAAAGCCAGAGTTACAAAGGAATAACTTCCTGTAGCAGGAAAAACAGGAAGTGGTGCAGATACGGGCAATAATGACTCTAATTAACAAGATATCACTCCCAGTCTGTGCCCTGTGGGCCAGACATGCATGGCCTCCGTAAGTCGCCATTTCCGACTTGCGCAGGAGGCTTGTACCCCGTTGATACCTATTTGCAGGTCTAGTTATTATTAATACAACCTTGATTCCAATTGTTGGAATGCTGTGTTGAAAAATATTCAGAATTCAGAGTGTATATATACATACAGTTGTGTTCAAAATAATAGCAGTGTGTTTTAAAAAGTGACTAAAGCCCCAAATTCTTATAATAGCTTTCTTTTTCCATACAAGCAAATGCATTGGGAACACATTCTATTTCAAATCAAAACATGAAGGAAGCATTATCAAATGTGTTATTACTTTACAGAAAGTAATAGCAGTGTCTGCATTTTTCTTTACAAACTCAAACATTTACTGTATAAACTGAGAAAAGGCTTGGAGATTTAGCCTTCCTGTGAATCACTGAACTAGTATTTGGTTGTATAACCACTGTTTCTGAGAACTGCTTTACATCTTTCTTGCATGGAGTTGACCAACTTCTGGCAGCCATGAACAGGTATTCCAGCTCATGATTGGACTACATTCCACAATTCCTCTGTATTTCTCTATTTTGCCTCAGGAACATTTTTTAATGTCACCCCGCAAGTTTTCTATTGGATTAAGGTCCAGGGATTGGGCTGGCCACTCCATACCGTTAATCTTGTTGGTCAGGAACCAAGATGCTGCTTGCTTACTGGTGTGTTTGGGAACGTTGTCTTGTTGAAACACCCATTTCAAGGCCATTTCCTCTACAGCATAAGGCAACATGACCTCTTCAAGTATTCTAATGTATTCAAACTGCTCCATAATCCCTGGTATTCAATAAATACACCATAATATGAGAAACATCCCCATATCTAGATGCTGCCGCCACCATGCTTCACAGTGTACTGTGGCTTGAATTCAGTGTTTGGGGGGGCGCCTGACAAAACTGTCTGCGGCCACTAGACCTAAAAAGGATGATCTTGCTTTCATCATCCCACAAAATGTTGCGCCATTTCTCTGTAGGCCAGTCAGTGTGTTCTTTGGCAAATAGTGACCTCTTCAGCACATGTTTTTGCAACTATGGGACTTTGCCGGGGCTTCTGATCATTGGCTGAGTCTTTGCCATTTTGGCTATTCTTTGATCCATTCAAATAGTAGTTTTTCATTTTCTTCCACGTCTTTCTGGTTTTGGTTGTCATTTTAAAGCATTTGAGATCATTTTAGCTGAGCAGCCTATGGATTCTTAGTCATAAGGATGTTCTCTGGGTGGGGTTGGTTTGGGAGATTGGGGAAATGACCGCCTGGTGCCACCAGCATCGTCAGTTGTGTACCACCGACT
>CAFUXE010000846.1:70154-85685 GCA_903364295.1 Serranus cabrilla | reverse complement strand
TAATGTGTTCAAGGCCCAATCACTTATATGGGTAAACAAAACAATTACATCATTAATCAATTAGCAGAAATTACTTGCCTATTCTCGAGATTACTTCATCGATCCTTCTCTTTTCGCGTAAGATTCTTTCGACCTCCTCCACATGGTGTCCATGCATTTTCTGCCTGCTGTTCATATGGGATGTTGCCCTCATCAGATGAACTGCTTGCATCTCTCCTGTCCAATGCCAGGCGAGCTTCTTTTCCGCTGTCAGGTAGTGACTGACCCCACTACCTGGCGGGCCAGCTGCATGGCCACCGCCAGGTGATGGACCAGTGGTGTTGAGGCCATTCTGTGATGGGCTGGGTGTATGGCCTCCATAGAATGATGGACCAGTGGTGTTGAGGCCATATGGTGATAGACCAGCTGTATGGCTTCTGTAGACTGATGGACCAGAGGTGTCGAGTCCATACGGTGATGGGTTGAGTGAATGCCCTCTGTAGAGTGATGGACCAGTGGTGATTAGGCCATATGATGATGGGCTGGATGTACTGCCTCCATGGAGTGATGGACCTTGGGTATTGAGGCCATACGGTGATGGGCTGGGTGTATGGCCTCCGTACAGTGATCGACCAATGCTGCCCCCTTTGGTAGAGCTGTCATAAAATTACAACAACCATAAATTACATTTCTGTAAACACAAATTGCCCGGAATAGATATGACAAATAACTATAAAGAACTGACTGAAATGACCGGATTAGAAATAAAAGAATGGTAGACACTGCCTTGACAACTGGGGCTGTCTTCTCTTTTTAGGTATATGATGGTCGGTACCAGGAATGAAAATAAATGCACGAAGATCAAAATCTGCCATATTTAGAATCATTTATACTTTAAAACATAAAACATTTCAATAGTGGAAATAGCTGATCTACTATGTGTTGTGACACGTGAGCTTGTAGGGTGGCTATTTCCTGTCTTTGTGGAAAGATTTTAACATCTATAAACATTTTTCAACAGATTAGTTTAAACAGATGAATGTAAATGATTCTGACCACTATGCAAAAGTAATGAGAAAATAATGGCAAATTATTTTTCATCAGAGCCCACGAGTTCAAAACTTTTAAACTCTAATCCAAGTCGATACAGGTGATGGATTTTGGGTCATAAAAATATGTTTTATGTAAAACTTGTATTTGTTATTCACATATTATAACTGGAAAATATCTATGATCACAGATAGGATAACAAAGTTATCCTAATGCTGTTTCTGGGGATTTTGAACTTCAAATCTGATCGGATAATGATTTAAAGTTTTGAACTTGTGGGCCCAGGTGATCATTTAATAATTATGACAAGCCTACCCATAGGATGGAGGGTCAGCATTGCTGCGGCCTGTTGAATGTCCCCCGTCAGGTGATGGATTCAGCGATGGGATTTTCTCGCCATGTTCAGACAGTGGCCTCCTATCCACTATAATGGTATATAGTGACGACGACGAGTCTGATGGCTCATTGCTTTTTAAGAGATTTAAAAAGGACTCCTGAGGAGTTGGGCAGCCTTTCAGCAGCGTAGCCTGATTTTCCCCTGAAATATATTCAACACAGGCCCTATAAAATTTACCATCTGACCACTTAGCTAAAACAGGATCTCCTGATCTAAGATCTTGCAGCTGCACAGGAGCCTCATCTCTTGTCAAAATGTCAGATTCTTTAGAGATTTTGCCGGTATAACCATCAACCCATCTGACAAATGTGAAACACCCTGAGACAGAGAGAGCCAGACAGAAAATGTTTAATTAATTTCTATTTGGGCACAACAATCTAGACTGGTATTTATACCATAATGTTATGGTCCGGATGTATCTATTTGTAACATAAAGCGTACATAACAGAAACTATACCAATTCACAGTAATACCTGAATACTTACCAGATTGCTCATTTGGGGGAGGGGAGCTCTGCAGGTCCTTCATTTTGTGGCTGGGAACCCGAACCCTCTTTTTTGCTGGTATTCTGTTTTTGTCCATCCTGTTAATGAAAAAAATGCACTTTGGATCATTCTGTACAATATCAATAGAAAGTATTTTAACCTATTGCACTCAAATCAAATTATTTTCTTAATTGATTGTTAGTTTCATAACCTGTAAAACCACCAAGATTAAAACAATTTTAAGACCGTGAACCCTAGCGTCCCTATTCTTGGGTGAGCTTTTGCAGAAAAGAGCAGAACTGCAAGCTCACATCATGCAGACTCGTAACAAAATGTGTTGTGAATTTGAAGATCTGCTATTTCATTCGAGATATTTAGTGTATAAATAGGAGGGTGGCCTACATTAACGGATACTTCTGTTCTTACTCGTCTGTATACTGTTTGCTTATTTTGTTTGTTTTTCCTGTGTCCGATGTCATAAAGTGTAAACACTGGCAAATGGTCACTTATGTCATTGATTAACATTCCTCTTATTGTATTATTATCAATGTCATTGGTGAAAATATTATCAATGAGAGTGGCCGAATGAGAAGTGATTCTGCCCTCAGTTTTAATGTTCAGGTTGTACTGCTCATCTGTGTAGTAGCAGTAATTATTTTTTATGGTTGAGAAATTGCAGTCCGGATCTATACTCTCTATACAAAATCCATGATTTTGTGATCAGTGTGTTCAATATCGTCCAGTTCCAGTTGTTCATATTCACTTATTCTCTGTGATATGTCCATATATTCCCCGGATGTGATGTGATTTCTGTCCTTGTCTGTCATGTTTGTGTTCTGAAATGTTACCTTAGAGTCCAGCGCAGATCACCTGAATCAGTCCGGTTCCTGACAATCACTGTTTCAGCAGTTGTAGTGCAGTTCATAAAGGTTATTGGAATGTATCCAGTTCGGTAATATTCCTGATGCATAATACGTTGGCTTCCTCGGGGGTCCCATTTAGTTTTATGAATATCTTACAGTTTGAAGTCCATGTGTTTTGTATTTTCTTGTTTTTTTTTAGTTGGTTAGTTGGTTAGTTTCCTAGCTATATCAGCATTGTGTTTGGCTAGGTGCTCGTTCATGAAGACGTCTGTTCCCTTCAGCTTTCTCCCTTGTTTGAGAAGTGCGGTCTTGTATTTTCTGTTTGTGAAACGTAGTATTACTGCTGGTCTGTCACTGGCGTTCCTCTTGTGCAGAGGGTGGCATGCCTCGATGTAATTACAGTCCAGCTTGATTCCTTTGGACTGTAAGAAGTCGGCCACTTGTTGCTCTGCTGAGTCAGCATCCAGCTCACCAGGCTCTCGCCCATCGCTCGTGGTCACCGCTCGAGCGTATGACCGGGGCTTTATTTTGAGCCCAGTGATGATCACATCATTGATACGAGTGTACTGCTCCAGTCGGATTCTTCTTTGGACCCATGTCGCCAGTGTTTATTGGCACAATGAGTCTTTTGCCTGGTTGATTTTACCCCGTTTGATTCGGTGTTAGTTGGCGTTAGCTTTGCCAGAAGCTGCCTTCCATCCATCCACAGCTTGACCTGTCACATGTTCCCGATTTGAGAAAAAAAAGAAAAGACAGGAAGATCCACCTGCAAGTTCCTGGGCAGGTCCAGAAGAAATAGAGAGAGTTGTGTACAAGACGAGGACAGTGTTTATTTACATTTTAGACTCTCCTCCGCCACTGACGTGGTAGCAATGGTTGACGGTGATGTGGAATTTAAATGGCAGATGTCACACTCAGGGAGGTGTGTTGGATGTTTGAATAAACGTCAGACCTTTACCTAGGGTAACGGGGTTCATGTCCCATGTGAAAACATCGGTAAAAAATATTAAATGTAACTTACGTGGCTCACATTTTTGTGAATCACGTTTTTATGTAGCTTATGGTAGTCACGTCACCCTTGTAACTACTCCACTGCGGCATTTATTTTCATTTTTTAATGCCTAACCAGGAAGTTTTTTGCCGTAAGCCTAGATTAGTTGTTTGTTGTAGCCTAAAATCACCAAAACTACTGCCTATTTCACAACTGTTAACCGTATGTGTATGTATAAAGACGCTTGCTATTTCTATGGGTGGTATTTCAGTCTATTCTGTTGTTTATGTTGGAGATTTTGTTGCTTCGTAGTATGTGACAACTATTTATAATTGTCCTCTAGCAGTTTTGGAGGTTGATCCATATGTGGGAGTGAAGGTTAACATATCTCTGCATCAACATGGAGCATGCACATGGACAATATCTGTAATCCCTGCAGTTCCCTTTTTATTACTGAAATTAAATCGACCCTCTGACTGCTTGTGTTTATTGACCTGTCTAAAATTAGCTTACAGAACTCAATAACTTGTTGAATACAATTGCTGATACAGATGGTTGTTGCTACAAAAATAGGCTTTCAGCAACAGTGTACATCCAGTGAGTCAGACTATAGCTAAAGTAGTACCAACAGTCATCTGTCAGACAGAGGTGAATTTTTATACAGTTTGATTGCTTGTGGTAGGAAAGACTTCCTATAACGGTCTTTGTGACAGCTCACCATGGCAGCCATAAACTCGCTTGGCAGATAACATAGATGAAGCCCAACAGCAAGCAGTTTAATGTCCGGGCAACAGAGACGCTCCTTTACAGTAACATGTCCAGGATAACACCATCTCTCTCTCACAGCGAGTGCAATCCCACCTCCCTTCTTCCTACCACTCTGTATAGCATCTCTTTTCGCCCGAACAGTCAAAAAGCAGGTTATAGCCGCACTGTGGTCTGGGATTTTTGAGTACAGCCAAACACAATAAGCTGCACAATAAGTTATTCTCTCTGTGTGCTGATAAGCGCTGCCAGCTCCTCCGTCTTATTTCCCAGGGATTGGGAAAAAAAAATGTTTCACCCATTTGATCTTGGTATTGTATGTTATGTTTGTAATTAACAGATATATTCAGGTATGTTCAAAATCCATTCAGTTCCATTCGTTCAAAATTCCGAAATCAGAAACGTTAGAAATTAAAAATCAACTGCCACACCAGCATGACATCTAAAATTCAACCGTGGATGGTTATTCTTGACCTTGACAACAATAGTTGTAACTGTATCTTACGGTCTTTATGGGTGAATGTAGCCAACTCTGGGTACCTGTTCTCACTTGTCAATTTTCACACTGAGGTCACAAGATAAGAAGTACTGTGTATTCTGATCATTCTGTTTAAGTATGTATTAAATGTGAACCAACCTTAGAGGCATGTGTCTACAGTTATCTACTGCTCTCAGAGACCAGAACTATGAAGCAGAGACAGATATATTTTCCCAATATTTGGAACCAAGGACTAATAACACCGCTCCCTAAAAGTGGCGACAAACTTGACCCCAATAATTACCGTGGAATCTGTTTCAACAGCAACCTCGGAAAAATCCTCTGTATGATCATCAACCACGGACTCCTTCATTTCCTCACTGAGAATAATGTCCTGATCAAATCTCCAAACTTTTGGAAAGTAGGATTGGAAGAAAAACACATGACATCATAAAGTCAATGTACACAAACAACAAGTGCGCCATTAAGATTGGCAAGAAACATACTGACTTCTTCCTCCAAAGCCGGGGGGGTTAGACAGCGATGCAGTTTGAGTCCAACCATCTTCAACATCTACATTAAAGAACTGGCAAAGTCACTAGAGCAGTCTGTAGCGCCTGGCATCACTCTAATAGACACGGAAATCAAATGCCTACTGTTTGCAGTTGACCTGGTTTTGCTGTCTGTGGCCCAAGCACAGAACCTTGAGGAACACCATGACTAACCTTGGCGTGCTGCGATGATTCATCATTAACATGTACAAACAGAAAAAGATCTGATAAATAGGATTTAAACCAGCTCAGGGAGGTTCCTTCAATGCCAGTTCTGTGCTCCAGTCTATGTAGAAGGATGTGATGATCAATAGTATCGAATGCAGCGCTAAGATCCAACAGGACCAAGACAGAGACAAGTCTTCTGTCTGAAGCAATTAAAAGGTCATTTCTGACTTTCACCAGTGCTGTCTCTGTGCTACGATGCTCTCTAAAACCTGACTGAAAGTCCTCATATAAGCTATCGTTATGAAGGAAGTCACATAACTGATTGGCGACTGCTTTCTCAAGGATTTTAGAGAGAAAAGGGAGATTAGAAGAGAAAAGGGAGATTAGATTAGATTATCACATAATGTGTATGCTTTATCCTGATTTGCTGATGTCTGTTTTAAACAGCTGATATTAAAGCCAATAGAAAACTTACTCGAAATTGTTAGCTTATTTATCCAAGATAATAGGCCTATTTTCTTTTTGATGGTGCTGAGAGTGCATGGAGTGGTTAAATACATGTCAGTGATTCTTCAAGCTGGGACAAAACATGTCTGTGACATAATAAACTCTAATAATAATAATAATAAACTGTGAATAATTTGCACCATCGATCCCTCGGTGCCTCAGGCTTGGACCCCTGTAAAACCTCAGTCAAACCTCAGTCAAATCAGAACGCAGTGTTTGTTTTCAGAGGCAGGATGATAGAGGAAGAATGGTTGAATGATACTTGAGGAATCTGAAGTACTTCACATTTTAATCTTTCTCTTAAGGGCGTGTGTTAGGGGTCTCCCTCATAACACATTGTCCCTTACTTTCCAATATCTGGGTTTCAAATGTTCATATTTATGTTAAAATTTTCAAAACAAACAATAGAGAAGATGACAGTACATGAGGGAAGAGATATGAGGAGTAACTAGCTATATAATAGAGGCACACAGCTCGGACATCCAGGGAGACTGTATGGTGTTCATATATCCTATAGGTCATGTTTACAGCAGATTTGAATCCAGTATCACACAAAGTAACTTGATTTCTGTCTTTTTTTACAGGGGATGTGTCGCCCATCAGTATGTCCCCCATCAGCCAATCGCAGTTCATCCCTTTGGGAGAGGTATTGCTATTGGCTGTCTCTGCTATGAACTCTGCCCACAAGCCTGTCACTCAGGAGGCTCTAACTGAACACCTGCAGACATGTTTTCCAGGTAACAACAGCTCACACAGCAACATCACTCAACAGCTATCACCAACCATCTGTCTGTCTACCTATCTCGATAGGTAGATGGCTGCTTAAAATCATTAATTAATCTAGTATGATTTTTAAAAAAAAATCCTGCTTGCGTCATGCTGGTTTCCGCCCACTGCATCTCTGTCGTGCCTTGGCTCCCAGCTGATCAGCTGTGTGCTGAACAGTCCTGCAGGAGCTCTGTTGTTCTTCAAGGCCTACCATGAAACTTGCAAAATAAAGAACTAAAATATGCCAAGAACACCTTGGTCCATGTTAGTCCAAGTTAGAATTCCTGATGGTGGCAGATGGCACGTGGCACCGTGTAGGGTAGCCTCGGCCACCAGTATGAATGTGTGTGTGAGAGGGTCAATGACTGCTGTCTGTAGTGCAAAAGTGCTTTGAGTGGTGGCAAAGACTAGAAAAGCACTATATAAGTGCAGTCCATTTACCATTTACCATATGGGTAGTTGATGTGAACTAAAATCCAAGGTGGATTATTTTCTTCTAAAATCTATGCCAAATTATGTATAGTTGTCTTTATTGTGTGAATAACTAAAAACAGAGACCCCATCCATTTCCTTATTTATTTCATATTATGTACAGTTTTTCGTGTGGCAGTCCTAATAACTGTCCTCTGGTGTGACTTTATTTGTAATGATTATATTTAATAAAGGGATTGTCAGAAAAAGAAGAAACACATGCTTAACAATTATCAGTTTGTTCTGATTATATTTCCGCAACAATAGTAATCAATTTAAATTGCCGATGATGTCATTCTCCTACTAAAAGATGTACAGATGGTGACTATTATTAAAAGTTTGGGCTATATTCATTATAATTCGTATCAAACTTGATGGAACAAAAACATATATTTACATGTGGATAGTGATGATATTACTTTTCTGCTATTGAACACTTTTCTTAAGTATCTGTGCATCAAAATACTTTTTTCCTTACTTTGCTGTTGGTCACGCCACAGGACATTCTGTCACACCAATGGACAACATTCAGAAACACACCAAGTTTTGTGCAAAATATTTTTTATTATTTTCTCTTCTCTAACTCTCTGAAATCACAGTCAAACTGATGGATATCAGAAGAACACTGTTATTTTGAAAAACTATTTGCCTAATGGTAATTGTTTCATAATCTGCCATCTTAACAGCCTGTCACATCATAACATTAATACATTTTGAATTGTATTGTGAAGAACAATGGATAGATATAACTAAACAATACGTTTTTGGTCAAATTCCTTAATACATTTTATCAAATTAATTGATAAAACTCAATCAGTAAACATAACAACTCAACAGCATGCCACATCATAACATTAGGCTTACATATTTGACATATTTACCTTTTCTTGATCAGAAGGTTGTTTATGATCAGAAGGATTATCAAGAGCCTGAGGTGCCTGTGGAGTTTGGTCAAGTATAACCTTAGTGGCCTTGTCCCTTGCTCTACATCTCCTTTTTGACTTTCTCCATTTTTCTTGGAGCTTCTTTCTTCTTGCTGATGTCAGACTTCACATTGAGGGTAACAATTTGTCCAAGTGCTTCTTTCTCCTGATACCTGCAGAAACGTACACAACCTTAATTACTGTGAAATAAGCATGCATTTCTGATCGAGCTAAGTTGCATGTTAAATTTGCGTTCCGTTTTTTTTTCTTTCTCAAGACTTCCTCTCTTCTCCCAGGTTGAGCATTCAACCTCTCCCTGTACTTTCTGGTTCTTTCCTTACTCGTCATTATGTCCCTGGTTGTCAGACTTTCTGCCTGGTTCTCAAACTAAAGGAAACATTGTACAGAGGTTTTACTTGTGGTGTTCTCCAATAATGAGATAAAGAGAGAAAAATGCAAAAATGTGTGGACAAAAGCCCCGTTTCAAACAGAATTTTCAAATACATGAATCATAATGTTTGTACATTATGTACAATGTATTACAGATGGATTCATTTATGGAAATCGAGTTGTTCATAAAAACAGAGAATTTAACAAAACAAGAACAATTTTAATTTATATTTGTCACCGTGAACAAATGGAGCGTCACGTCAACCACCCATATATATATACTTATATATATATATACTGTATATACAGTGCTTAAAGGTCCCATATTATGAAAAATTTGTTTTTTCTGGCCTTTACATATATTCTTTAGTCGTCCTTCAGCCAACCAAATCTGAGAGGATGGAAAACTGAAGCCTCTGCATTGTTGAGCTTTGTTAGTATCTTCTCTTTTTTATCCTCCTACAGTCCGTTCCGAAGTCACAGGGGGCGAGCTATTTGCATAGGTCCCACCCAAAGTTATGCCCCCCTCTGCTCCCAGGGCCTCAACTCGCTAATATGAAGACGCCAAAGTCTGTACAGTTAGCTACCGCTGCTAGACATATCTAAGCTTAGAGGAAAGCATACAAAGTGTTATGTTGTCGGCTGTAAAAGGCAACACAAGTGTCTCTTTTCTTTGTCGGGAGAAAAAAGGACTCAATGGCTAGATTTAATTTACAATGGCAATGTTCCAGCAACATATGATACCATTTACAGTTTACTAAAAGCTATGTGCAGTTAGCGTTCCCGTTACATCTTACGTTGCTCCGTTTGGTTATCGATCTATCCAATAGAGCGAAGCGGCATTTTTTTTTCCTGGTTCGGTTGAAGCATGCCCCATAATCACAGCCCAATGGATCAGTTTCAGACTCACATTCTGAACAGAATTGAGTCTGATGTCGTCAGGCTAATGACTCAGCTAAATCGACGCACTGAACTTGATCCGTCCATTTTGTGTGGTGTTGGTGTCGTTCGGATATTTTATGCAAACACTGTATTGATAAAATGTCTTGCTGTGCTGTTGATTGTTCTAACAGACCATCAAAGAAGTCTGTGTTCCATTTTTTTCAGTGAGTAAAATTTTATTATTATTTTATTTACAACCTATAGCGGCAACTCATAGGGGCATTTAGCATCTGAGTAGCAGGCATAGCATCGGTAGCATCAGAGTAGCATATAGCCTAGCTCCTTAGCCTCAGCTAGCTTGCTAGTTGGGCGTATTTTAGTCCATGAGCCCGCCTTAGCTTCAGCTCTCTGCCTATCCAGGGACTTGGGTGGAGTCAGCTTTGCCAAAATGGCGACTGTGGGAATGCCCAAAAGGCTTCATTTGCGCTTTTCAGAAACCTATGGATGACGTCACGGAGGCTACGTCCATTGTTTTTACAGTCTATGGTCATAGCCCACTGTTGTTTCTAGCGTCTGTGTTAGCCACTGTCGCTACGGAATATTCTCAATTGAGCCACTATTTACAGTTCAATAAAAGCTATGTACAATTAGCTTTAGCGTAGTCTCATAGCCTGTCTGTTGTTGCCTGCGTCTGCTTTAGTCACTGTCGCTACAGAGTATTCTCAATCGAGCTGTGTAATCATTCAGCTTCTGTTGGGATAAAGGGATATGGCATTGAAATTGTGTTTGAACTGTCACCGAATGCCATACGGTGTTTGTGTGTTTATGTCCGTAAATGTCAAAATATTCTGTAGAGTTGATTCAAAGGAATGCTGGGGGCTGTTCCATCAACGTAGCTAATGAAACCGGGGCTTTACTGAATAAGCCTGGTTAGACCTAACGTCAACTGTCACTTGAAGCTTAAGTCGTTCCACTAACGCGATTCAGCCGGGTCTAGTCAATGCTAACTCTACCCAGGCTGATACAAGACGGCATTGTGCGAGAGCACGGAGTATTTAAGCAGCCCAGATCAATCGATCGTGGAACATCTGGGAACCGCCAATAAGATGTCGCAAAAAGAGCTGAAAAGCAGCGCTTCTTTTTGCTCGGTGGCCAAGCAAACGATGCTGATAGAGCTTTCTGAAGAATATAAAGTGACGATCACAGAACCCGTCTGTACTGCTGCATTAACAGAACAGAGAGATGGCAAAAAAAAACAAAAAAAAACGCAGACTGACTAAATGCATGAGAAATGCAGTCCTACTTTTTGTTTTATTTGTAGTTGTTAATACATTTAGATCACTAGATACAGTGAGACTGGTTATATTATCAGTAGGTTAGATTATATCAGATGTAAATTAAAAATGAAGGTGTGGGAGAATATAAACAACTACACTTTAATCACTGTTAAATAGCTGTGTGAAGCCTCTCTGACCCAGAAGGGTTCCCTTCATCTATATAAATTGTTATGTGTTATATTGAGTGCATAAACTAATATTGTAACACATTTAGTTGGAGATAAAGAAACTAGACTAGGATGCTAGTTGACCTTTTACCATAGCAGAACATCATATGATGTGAAGATAATGTGTGTGTGTTTCGTCTTCACAGCTAGTGTAGGAGCCATGATTGAATTGTCAGTTTATTATAAGGTCTATATTGGTTATTGTTTGCGTTTGGTTTTGGTTATATTATTTTTGGTGATTATTTTCAATAGGGCAATAGTGGGTCACATGGGTATGGGCAGGCATATAGCAATAATCTACTCGCCTGTTCACCTTTTTCTTTTGTATGAGAGAGAGGGAGTGAGCTGGGTCGCCGTATTTTTTGTTGACCGCTATTATTACCGCTATTATTATTTGATGGTGTCTGTTTTGGCTGTTTGTGTATTGGACACATCAGTAAAGATAGCAAAAAACGGATATCCTGTGCAAAATGTGGTCTCCGACATCCTAGCATGCTTCACATTCCTTCAAAGGAAAGGAAAAGGGAATCTGATCACGTCGAAAGGAGATCAGAGACAGCAGTGGACAGCACCCTGGTGTCAAGTGGGCTAACTGGGGCTGGTGATCATGATTGTAAACTTCCTATTGTTCCTGTACAAATTAAGTCCAAGAAAGGCAGTAAGATCCTGACCACATATGCTTTCCTGGATCAAGGTACAGCAGTTTTTTGCACACAGGCATTGATGCACAAGCTTGGCCTCACAGGAAAGAAGGCACATATTATCTTGAGGACAATGGGCCAAGAGAAAGTTGTGAGTAGCCATATTGTCTCAGGGCTGGAGGTGGCTGGGTTACAAAGTGACAACTTTTGTGAACTGCCAAAAACATACACTCAGGAGCGTATGCCAGTGCACTGAGGGAACATTCCAAGAGAAAAGGATCTTCAGGGATGGGCTCATTTGGAACCTGTCCATCTGCCAGAGATTGATGCAGAAGTGGAGCTGCTGATTGGGACAAATGTTCCTAAGTGCTTGGAACCATTGGAGGTCATTCACAGTATAGATGGTGGACCGTTTGCAATCAGGACAGTATTGGGCTGGACTGTAAATGGACCTCTAAAAGGAGAAAGTGAGGAAGCAATGGATTGTGGTCAACCAGATGTATCAGTGAACAGAGTGTCAGTTGTGAATTTAGAGGAGCTTTGGCAGCAGCAGTTCAAGACAGATTTTCCTGAGTGCAGAGTGGATGAACAATCTGGCATGTCAAGAGATGATCAAAAGTTTATGGAATTGGTCACAAACACAGCAAAGAAAGTGAGTGGCCATTACTAGATTAATTTACCATTAAGGAACAAGGACCTCAACATGCCAAACAACAGAAACATTGTTGAGCAACGTGCCTCATACCTGAAGAGGAGGCCTCAGAAGGACTCATCATTCCATGCAGAGTACACTGCTTTCATGAATGATCTGGTCACCAAAGGCTACGCTGAAAGGGTGCCTGAAGAGGTATTGGAACGCTGTGATGGTAAAATCTGGTACATCCCGCACCATGGCGTTTATCATCCAACAAAAGGGAATATCAGAGTTGTCTTTGATTATGGAGCGAGTTTTCAAGGAACATCTCTCAATGCTCAGCTTCTGCAAGGACCTGATCTCACCAGTTTGTTGATTGGAGTAGTGACCAGATTCAGGAAAGAATCTGTGGTGATCATGGCAGATGTAGAATCCATGTTTCACCAGGTAAGAGTCCCAGCTGATGACGCTGATCTGTCGAGGTTTCTCTGGTGGCCAGATGGGGATTTAAGTCAAGACCTCACTGACTGTAGGATGCTAGTGCATCTCTTCGGAGCAACTTCATCGCCCATCTGTGCCAATTTTGCTCTCAGGAAATGTGCAGAAGACAACAAAGGACGGTTCAGCCAAGAAGTGGTGGACAAGATTCTTAATTGCTTCTACGTTGATGATTGCTTGTTGTCAGTGTCTTCAGAAGAGAAAGCAATAACTCTTTATCATGACCTTGTCTCTATCTGTGCAAAAGGTGGATTCCGGCTTACAAAGTGGGTGAGCAACAGACGTTGTGTCATGGCTGCAATACCTGAAAGTCACAGAGCCAAGGACACGAGAGGTTGGGATCTGGATCAGGGTCAAATACCTGTGGAGAGAGTTCTTGGTGTTGAATGGTGCATAAAGTCTGCTACCTTCAAGTTTAAAATTGTGATCAAGGACAGACCACTCACCAGGAGAGGAATTCTCTCAACTGTCAGTTCCATCTATGATCCGCTTGGAATCCTGAGCCCTGTTGTGTTGACAGCCAATAAAATACTAAGGGATCTATGCAGGAGAGTACTTGGCTGGGATGACATCATACCTGAAATAGTGGCTGAGAAGTGGATGAGTTGGCTGCAGGAACTGTGCCATTTGGAGGACTTTAAAATCATGAGGTGTCTGAAACCATCTGACTTTGGAGAAACAACCAGTGCACAGCTGCACCACAGAAGAAGAAATTAACAACAGAGCTGGTACAGTCTGGCTTGGATGTGGAGCAAAGCTGTAGAGTGGAGAGGGATGAAGACACTTTCAAAGGAAAGAAAGTTCCAAGTTGTCTGTCAGTGGAGGAGCTTGAGAAGGCCGAGCTGGTAATAGTCAAGTTCTGCCAAAGAGTGAGGTTTCCAGAGGAGCTCTCTAGGCTGCAATATGGCAAAGGTCTGCAAGGTTGTAGCCACATTTACAAGCTCTCCCCGATACTTGAAGATGGTGGTCTGAGGGTTGGTGGTCGACTGAGCAGGTCAGCTATGCCTGCAGAAGCTAAACATCCCATAATACTGGCAAAAGATTTACATATCTCAGACCTTCTTCGAAGACACATTCATCAGGAAGTGGGATATGGTAGTCGTAACCCCATGTTATCAAAGCTGAGAGATTCTGGATCACTGGTGCTAGTACAGCCATAAGGAGAGTTCTGTCCAAATGTGTCATCTGTCGGAGAATGAATGCTCAGCCAGTGTCCCAGCAGATGGCAGACTTACCTGTTGAAAGAATTACTCCAAATGAACCCCCATTCACTCGAGTTGGAGTTGATTATTTTGGACTGTTTGAACTGAAGAGCAGAAGGAGTGTAGTGAAAAGGTATGGTGTGATTTTTACCTGTCTTGCCATACGTGCTATCCACCTAGAAGTGGCACCTTCACTGGACACCAACTCTTTCATAACTGCATTCAGACGCTTCATAGCTAGACGTGGTCAAGTCGTGGAATTACGCTCTGATAATGGGACAAACTTTGTAGGAGCAGAGCGTGAACTAAGAACAGCCATTGAGCAGTGGAATCTGGCACAGATTAATAATACACTTCCTAAGAAGGGAATTAAATGGAGCTTTAACCCACCGGCTGGCTCACATCATGGAGGACCATGGGAGAGGTTAATCAGGTCTGTGCGGAAAGTCCTTAACTCCATATAGAATGTTCAAAATCTAGATGAAGACGGTCTTCACACGGTTCTATGTGAAGTGGAATCCATCATCAACAGTCGGCCAATTACCAAAGCATCCACCGATCCTAATGACCTGGAGGCATTGATGCCAAACCATTTGCTGCTATTGAAAACTGTACCATCTTTACCACCAGGGGACTGCCAGAAGGCTGATGTGTATGCTCGACGGCGATGGAAGCAAGTTTAATACATGTCAGACTTATTCTGGAAAAGATGGGTTAAACAACCTCAACTGCAGGAGTGCCAGAGATGGTCTCGGGTGAAGCGGAACATTATCCCAGGAGATATAGTGCTGATCGTGGACAACACAGCACCTCGAAATTCTTGGATTATGGGAAAGGTTCTACAAACGTTTCCAGACAGAAAAGGATTTGTGTGACAGGTACGGATTAAAACAAAGAGCAGCTGCTTGGACCGACCAATGATGAGGATCTGCCTGCTACAGGAAGCCGAAGCTACATGAGGAGTGGATGTTACACACTGTAACATCTTGACCTACTTCCAGACTTGGATTTTGACTGACAGACTTATCACAGAATGACAATTTACATACCTTTGACTTTGCCTAAGTGTCGATGACATCTGGCTCGTTGGACTTATGACTCATGAAGAAAGAAGACTTTTGATATTAAGCTTTTAATGGTTTATGTCTCCTATTAATGTGATTATTAGCGTAATTATTATGTGTAATAACTTAATAATTAGGGGCTGGTGTGTAGAGGCCATGATTGAATTGTCAGTTTATTATAAGGTGTATATTGGTTATTGTTTGGTTTTGGTTATATTATTTTTGGTGATTATTTTCAATAGGGCAATAGTGGGTCACATGGGTATGGTATGGTCAGTTAGCCTGCCACGGAGCAGACTAGCTCAGCAGTGTAAGTTGCC
>CAFUXE010000846.1:57438-67749 GCA_903364295.1 Serranus cabrilla | reverse complement strand
AGTTGGAACAAAGACTTGCAGCCACTCTGCCCTTTCATGGATCAGTTTGACACCTGTGCTTTAGATTAAACTTTTGTGCGATGAGTCTTTGAATCTACTTAATCCCAAATGTGATTAATAGGATTCAAATTCAAATTCAGTATTTGGTCAAATAGTCTCTGCACAGCTTTGAAGTATGCTTAGGGTCATTGTCTTGTTTGTATATGATCCCACGACCAATCAGATTCAGTCCAGAAGGGATTCCATGATGCACTAAGACTTTGCCCGAACAAGAGGTGCTGGAAACCCTATTGTAATCGCTAAGATTTCATTTTTTGTGGTCCAAGCCTGAGGGGCCTCCCAGCAGTGCTGGGAATACTATTGAAATCGCTCAATTTTTAATTTTTAGGATCCGAGAATTGACCGCAAGGGTCGGCGATGACCCTATTGGAATTGAAGAGATAACTATTATTATATTTCAAAGTAAACTTTTTTGACTTTTTGGAAGCTTCATCATACTCAAAAAGATGCAACATTTTAACATGCCTTAAGTCTTGTGTAAATTTAGAATTGTTTTCAGCATCTTGTGAATACGCATGACAGAATGGCTCAGTAGCGCCTGTTACATAGATATGAAAATTCAGCCCCTTGGCCATGTTTAACACACACAAACAAAACTTGGTAAGGCAGATGAACAAGCTGAGAGGAAACAAAAAGCCTGTTGGACCCATTCCCCCAAACCAACAGGAAGCTGACCATCTTGACTCGAAAGTCATTTTTTTGGCTGATTTTGGCCTGTCTTTCTACAGCTTTAACGCGATCGACTTTAAAGCTGGTCAGTTCCATCTTAAGACCTGTTTGATAAAACTTGTTTTCAGTTTTAAACGTGGCATGGCAGCAAACTATGACATGTTTGCCATAAAACTTGAAGTTGTAATAACTTCAGCAAACATTGTTCAATCCATCCCAAATGTCTCATGCATAATGAGACTCCGGGGCTGAACCCCACAACATGTTAATATTGAGTGATAGTCATCGTGCCTCTTGCTGGTTACAGGCAGTAACATGTGGTATCCAGCTTTTACTCTGTGATGTCCTGCTCTGAACTAGTTCACCCGATCCACTTCAAATTTGGCCAGAAAAGCCTCAAGATATTTAGACATCTTTTTAGAGAAAACTGTGCGTTTTGGTTAAACACCGTTAAACCAAAATGCACAATTTCGATGACTTGCCAAAGACATGCTCTAACTACTCTAAGTGCTTTAACTTCAGCGTACATGGACCAGTCTGTCCCAAATTTCTCATGCTTGATGAGAGTGAAGCCCTTTACACATCCACATATATTGACACATTTATAGCCCCCCTTGCTGGGAAGAGGAAGTAATAGTTTTACTCTATAATGTCCTGCTCTAAGCTGGTTAATCAGATCGACTTCAAACTTGGTCATAACAGCCTCAAGAAGTTGATGTTGCGTTGTTGTGAAGATTGTGTATTTTCAGTAAAAGCCATGGCTCTAGCAGTGCGGCGAATTTCGAGTACTCGCCATGAACCGAAAGTTACTCAAATATTCAGCATACATTGTCAAGTCTGCCCAAAATTTCTCACGGGTGATGAGAATCCAGACCTAAACAGCAATATATTAATATTTACACATAATCATAGCACTTCCTGTTCCCTACAACAGGAAGTAACATGTTTTTTGCAGTTTTTAACCTAGTACCCTCAGTCGGTTTAAGTTAGAGATAGGAGGTTTAACCCGATTTACTTGAAGCTTGGTCAGTACCATCCTAAGACCATTGTGATTAGATAGATAAATAGATAGATAGATATACTTTATTGATCCCAAACTGGGAAATTACTGTGCTACTGCACATAACACTAAGCACACCATTCAAAATATTGAAAAGTAGATAAGAATAGAGGAAACAAACTTTCCAAAAACAACTGTACAACAAAAAATTGTACTACTAAAAACAAGTAAATATAAATAATCAGTTAGAAGTTACATGAGAGTCCAGTGTCATCTGTCAGACAGAGGTTAAGTGTTATACAATTTAGTTACTTATGGGAGGAAAGACTTCCTATAACGGTCTATCCATGATAGACAACAGTTTGTTCAGTGTCCTCCTCTCCATCACAGCTTTAAAAGTCTCCTATTTGCAGCCAATCACATAGCCAGCCAGCCTTCTTTATCAGATTGTTAAATCTGTTTGTGTTGCTGGCTCTGATGCTGCTCCCCCAGCAGACCGCTGAGAAGAACAGAACGCTGGCCACAACAGACTTATTGAACATTTCCAACATTGTATTGCACACGTTGAAAGATCTCACCTTCAGATTAAAGGTTGTGTCAGCGATCTTGGTTGCTCTCACCTTCACCTCCACCTCCACCTCCGAGATCCCAAACAAACAGAGCCAGCTCCCCCCTCCTGTCCGTGTTTCAAAATGATCACGAACGTGATTTTCTTAAAGCGACACGCACAACGAGAGCCATTGGCGAGAGCTGCTGCCACTGCCTCAGCTCTCTTTCAGCTACCACTTCACGTGCACGAGAGCAAAAAAATCCACAACACCCACCAATTGTCAGTGATTGGTTGGAATAATATTTATTTTGATTTCGAGTGGTTGATATTCCCATTTGTTTTTGTGCACAATCTCGGAGCCTGGGGGGCCCACAGAGATGCGTTTTTTTGCCGCCCTGCTTGTGAGGCTGACAGCTAGTGGATCGTGAGGAAGGATCAGGTGACTGTGACCATTTATGTTTCGTCCCAACATCGCTGACACAACCTTTAAAAGTTGTTTCCAGTTTTCTTTTTTATTAAGTATGCGGGTGTGGCATAGCGGTGAACTTTGAGTACGCACCATTAACAAGCTGTTTTGATTTCAGAATTCACTAGAATTAGAACTAGAGTTGTAGACCACCAAATGAGAATAGATTAAAAACCAACAGCAATCCGATTTATAGCCTTATATTAGTTTGGAACACCCCTGGGTGCCAAATGACCCATTATCAGGCAGAACATAGAATAGCATTACCAATTGCATGAGAGCACAGGTACTTATCCAATTTACTGGTAATTTAGCTCTCAGTGTCTTGCTACCACAAAACCATGTGTCTGCCCTGCCTCCCATTTGGTTACTTACCCAAGCATCCTGGATGCCACCTTTTCCTGCTGTCACATTAAGTGTTGTGTTTCAGGAAGCCAGAGTCCCCACATTGGGGCCTGTACCTGTTCTCAACAGGCATGTGTAAATAGTAGCAAACCAGGAAGGTTTTTACCATTTATGCCACTGGAGGGAGCATTTTGTGCAGGCTTGTACAGTTAGAATCAGTGGGAGCAGACACAGAGTTATACAGTTGCAACTTACCATTTAAATCCAACATCATCATTGTTAGGGTGTAAAGGAAAAGGGATGGTTCCCAAGCCAGGTCTTGCTGCTGCACAGGCATAGCAGTCCTGTTTAGGACCATTTTGCTGCACTATATACATCAAACACTCATGCCACATGTTACTATCACCAAGTCCTGACTCTGTAGCAACTGTCTGTTTTAGAGTTGCAACATATAGGGACTTCACAAGGCTGCCAAAATTCTCTAAAACTATCTCAGAGGTAATCTGTATGGCCTTCCATACAAGATTTCGAATGATGACAATCTTGTAGTTACACTAGGTGCTTTGTGTAAACTGAGTGATACTTCTGTCAGACATATCATTTATGATTTCCCTATTTCTTCCATTGCCTTTCTCATTTTATTCTTAATTATTCAGTTCGTTCTTTCTACGAGCTCGGCAGATTGTAGATGATAACTGCAATGTAAATTCAACTGTATATTGAATAATTCCTAAAGTCTAGAAATGACTTGATTTCTGAAATGTGGCCCATTGTCACAGTACATAATCTCTGGAAAATCGTGTCTTGGTGCTATGACTGTTGCCAATACGTTAGATACTGTCAAGCAGGGCTTTCACAACTACTGATTTTTGCTAGTCGGCTAGTTTTGTATAACAGTAGTCGATAGCCGACTTTTCATTATGTTATTTATGTAGTAAACTGAGGCCTAATGTATTAAGTATTGTTAAGGAAGACACAGAGGAAGGAGTTCTGGTGAGTCATTTAAAATGTATTCTTGAAATTAAGAAAGAAGATAATAAAACAATCATCAGCTGTTCTTTCCATCAACATTTGTTAATACAATAACAGTAGGCCTAGCATTCATTTAAAACAGCATTTTTGTTATGAACTCCACTGCCTACACCGCGCATCAGCGAACTGCTGCGTTGCGGGATATAAGCATTGCCACATGGCTAGCCTCACACAATAACATTGTCAGTTTTGCATATAGTTTTAACTGTGCATTTTTCATTGCATCTTTAAGAAAATATAATTTTAAGCATGTAACGGCCAATATGACTTTGAAGTAGGCTATTATTGAGCCATTGGATTTTTCATCAAGCCGTACATTATAACATGGAACTTGACTTACCCAACATTGGTGTCAACTAACAGTGTGAAACAATGTGAAACATTGGAAAATATTATCTGTAGCCCTGCATTCCTTCAATGCCATTCCATTAGCCTAGCCTACTAGTCAATGTCCTGTTCCCTGATAGCATCCACTTTGCCGTCTCAGTTAGCGTTGAGAAACACAAGTGCATCAACATGGTAGGGATAGAGGCTACTCCTCTGCCGGGTGACTTTGTTGTCTGCCAGGGAAAAAATTCTCTTGCTTGGGGTGCTGCTGGCTGGAACAGCTAGATAGCTCTTTGCCAATTTGGCTAGATGGGGGAAACTGTTCTCATTCTGTGCCCACTACTTTAGTGGATTATCCATTGTGGGTATGTGGGCTAATTCCTGCTAATCACGTAGCTTGTCTGCATTGGTCATCCTTGCCCTTTTGCTCTTCGCACCGTCATAATGTGGTCCAAACAGCTGTTCGAAGTCGTCTTCCAGCCTTCTTTTCTTGCCAGAGTCAGACTGGTTGTCCCCACCATCAGCTTCACCTTCGGCCAAGGTCTACGATGAAAAAATTGCTCACATGATGTTAGGAAAATATCTCTAAACAGCAGATCTGGCTCTATGACGGATAATGGATACATAGTCAGTGTTAAACTTACCCGTAGCAGGCTGTTCCTCATCCTCTCCTACCAGCTGAGTCAGGTGTGCTAAGGCACCAGCCTTGATGATTTTCTGGGTGAAACTTCAGGTGCTTAAACCGTGGGTCTAGCATGCATGCCGTTATCGGGATTGAATCTGCCAGGTTGTCAGATTCTGTTTTGAAGTGTTTCACACCTTTCCTCACCATGTCCTTGACAGAGCGAATAGCCCCCAGGTCAGATCTTGTCACTCTCAACATGTTGCAGTCATTGAGCAGGACTGGATAGATGAATGGCAACCCGACGTGTATCTCTGTGCACATTATTGTGGTTGCTCATCCGCGAATACGGCCTGCACTGGGATTCTCTGCTCATGCAAACGCTCTAGCATAGCGTATGCAGAATTCCACTGGGTGGCACAATCGTTTTGCAGACTGTTCACTTGTATTCCCATTTGTTTCTGGTAGTTCTGCAATGCACAATGTGCTACTGAGGAGTGACGAAAATGACTGACTACAGGTCCCGCAGCATCAATGGTCTCCGTGATCTCGGGTAAGTTGAGACCTTTTTTGATGGCAAGTTGTAGTGTGTGTATCCTAGGTGGTGGGGAAATAGCTCGCAAAATTCCATCGCTAGGTTCATGCTGCTAGCATTGTCATGGATGGTGCAAAAAACATTGAGGTCCCATTCCTCAATCGTCTCGCTCAGACGCTGGGCGATATTTACAGCATTGTGTCTCTTGAGTATCACGGTGATTCGCAGCACTCTTGGCTTTAACTCAAAGCATGTAGTGAGCTGTTATGCCCAAATTCCACCGGGTTCGTCTTTGCTGCGTTCCATGTGCCGCGCGTCTGTGGAGCCAATAGGTTTCCATTCTAGTCAATGTATGTGATTCCACCCAGTGAGTCACTGCTGCTTCTCAGCTCCGTTGCAGCTGTGGCACTCTGGACTCGACACAGCCGATACGCACAGCTTCTATTTTTGACAAACGCCGGAGACGAAATGCAGCAATTCAGCACAGAGGTTTCCAAAATAAAACATCCTGTTAAGTTCCAAATAAAATACACCATGCTCACAGCAGATCATATTTCCCTTCGGTACACTTTGAAAACGTCACAATGAGCGGAGGCAGGCCTGAAGTCAGCAGGTCAGATGGAAATGTTCAGGTATTTCACCCAATTGACGCCATGGATGAAGAGGTGTTCATTGTGGAGGTCCAAAATAACAAAACAATTTATGACCATTCAAATCCTTTTCATAAGGACAACACAGAGGTTTTTTCGCTGTTTACATTAAGTCCCGCGATATCACGCGATTACATGGGAATTTGCAAAGCCATAAACGCAACCGGTGGGGGTTGACGGACGGTGGAGGACGGACCGCAGACGAATCACAGACGGAACATAGCAAAGATGGACACGGTGGAATCCCTGTGTTACGGTTATGTAGGGATCCATGGTACATGATGTCCACAGATCGGTATTGAGGGAAACACTGCAGTCTTTCATCTCCTCCATAATCTTTGCTTTGACAGTGTTGTATTGGTGCGTGATATTGTTCCAAACTGTACAGTGACAAGGGATTGTGTAGACTGGCGAATACGGGATAATGTCCTTAAAGCTTTCCCGAGAGAGGGTAGATATAGGACAGGCATTCCTGACAATGAAGATGACCTGCAAATCTGTTTTTTTTCGCCTTTTGTTCTGAGTCATTGGGCACTGTGAATAATAAGCGATGCTTGTCTGCCTGCCTAACGATGATGCAGTGCTAGCGTCATTGTCACGAACGGTCGCAGTTGGCAGTGGATGTTTCATCCTAAGACATTATCCATTGCAGACGTATTGCTATTGTATTTTAGCACTGCTTTGCACGTAATGGTGGACCCAACTCCTTTTTGTTTCCGACTAGTTGATTAGGGCGGACATTGCTAACTGTCAAGTCATCAGTTACTGTTGGTGTGATTTCTACGCATTTTGAAAACTTGTTTATGATAGCTAACAATATTTCTTTACCTCAAATTAGTTTAGTTCAATAAAAATCCATGTATATATTTTTTTTTACGGATATTGAACTGTTGGAGACTGTCCTCTTTTTGGTGTCATCCTGCCTTGCGAATTATTCTTAGACCATATTAGACGTGATGCACAAAATTAAGTAAAAAAGTAGTTTTAGATTTCATATGTAGTAACCTGTATGTGTACTATAGCTACCACCCCTTGAGGCATGAGTCATCCCATGTCTCAAAATAACTGCAAATCTGTTAGCTGCAAGAATGTAGTCATACCAAAGAAAGGACATAATTAGTTTCTTTGTTATTGGTTTTGTAGCTTGGAAAATTGCAGGGCTGCACCTAATGTTTTTTTTTTTTAATGATTAATCTATTGGGATTTTTTTTATTATTAATCCATCCATTAATATAACAACAAATTTCCCTGAATTAAATTTAATGTATGTTTTACACTCAATATAAAGTCTCTCGCCGGTGCATTATCTGGTCCTGAAGAAACAGACACAGGCTCACCTTCTTCTTGATTACAATTACTTATCCTCGAGTAATCTGCACATAGTCTGTACTGCTTTGTGATTCTGCCAAAAAGAGCCTCAACCCTGCCAGTCCAGCTTTGCACCCCATAAGCAATTGGTTCACCACCATGAAATGGATCCCAAACGCCTTTAATCAGACACCAGTCCGACTTCACTACCTGTGTCTGACTGCTCTTTCAACTTCATTTGTGTTCAAGTAGTAACTGCTACGCAATCTGAGAAATCATGTTCTGTTGAATTATCTTGTGGATGGTCGGCAGGAGGATTGGGCTGGACCAAGAGGTTCGTGGTTGGATAATCTTGTGGAGGATTACGGAAGAATTATCCTATCTTTATTCAAAAGCATAGATTTCAGTTTGAGAGCATGATTTTATTCCTTTTCAGTGACACAGCTCCTTCTCGTGCTCAGATTTATTCTCTTCATGGTCACATTTTTTTTGTGCTGCTTTCTTCCAAATGTGTGCTTGAAGTAAAAAAATCACATGCTTATGCTCACATTACTTCTTTTTGGACACAAACATTTTGCTCGCATTCAAAGATGTCATGTGCATGCTCAGATCTAAAGTCTTCGCACTCAGTTCTCAAGTGCACATACTCAGAACAAGCACGTCCTCTCAGGTTGAGGTATCTGCTCAGATTAAAGGATGTTCCTCCCTACGCTGAAAATAGTGTGTTTCACTAGCCAATAGGGAGACAGCTAGAGTGTGGACCAATCAAATAACGGATGCTATCTTGGGTGCATTCCATCGCCCATTCTGAGCGCTCCATAGGGGCTGGTATATGGTCTGTTTGTAAAACTGCTTCTTTCTTAAATAACACCAATTTATCATATGAGCCAGCTATTGGAATCGTCACCTTTTCTCTTTTTTTAAACAGAGTTTTATTGTTTTTTATATTTACACAAACAAAAGAACATGAAGTCAATCATCATGCCACTGTATCACAATAACAAAGATATTTGCATTTGAAAGAAAAGGAAAGTAAATATAACAATAAATACATAAAATGAAATACTGTCACTGTAACATTCACAAAATCAAAGCAAAGAAAATCCAGCACAAGTTGAGTCAGTTCTTTTGGTAAATAACTGAGCACAGGAGACCACATGTCTGTGAAATACCTCTCATTAGCCCTCAGAATGGCACTAATTCTTTCATGAGGAAGGACCCTAAATAGCTCTCTATACCACAGCGTAACAGTTGTTGGTTTATCCTTGATCCAGTTTATCAAGATGTTCCTCTAGCCAGAAACAACAATTTGTTAAAATGTGGTTGAGTCAGAGCAACCGATTTTGAGGGAAGGCCAAGAATGAACATGCCTGAGTCCCTAGTGATACTGATTCGGAAAATGGCACTCAATTCTTCAGAGATTGCACCCCAGAATCTTTTAGTTCAGTTTGCACTGCCAGAAACAGTGATAATAGGCTCCAACATCTCCTCTACATGTATTGCATAGAGGAGAGGTTTGGGGATCCATCTTATTTAGTCTATAAGGGTTTATATTTCAGCGGTGTAAAATTGTATACTGTGTCTCTCTGAGTCTCTTACATCTGAAGGTTGATCTGACTACCTTAATGGCTTCCTGCCAGTCATCCTCAATATACACTGTATCAAGGTCTGTGCAATGTCTTTAACATTAACTGGACTAAGAGAGTAAAGCAATGCATAGAAGGACGAAATAAAATGGGAATCTCTCTGTCTCATTGTACATGGCTTCACCTACCTTGGGATCATTGTTTTCCCAATCCTGGCGGAGCTATGGAAGCTTAACTTAACTTCTTCAAATTCTTAAAAAAAATAAAGAGGGACCTAGAGAAATGGTGTTATCTTCCTTTATCATTCATGGGATTGGTCATCGGACCAATCGCAATGAAGAGGGTGGAGCCAGGGAAACACTGCGACCAGGTGCGGTGGGTGGTTCAGAGGCATTTCCCAGTGGGGATTCCCTCTGACGGCACTTGTGACGTCTGCTGCTATCCTGACTCACAGACACAGAATAAACAACACAAACACACCGATCCCCGAGGATCGTAACAATATCCATAAAGATGTTACACTGGTCAGTAATATCGTCAATAAAAGATGGGGCAATCAATAAAGAGGGGTTCATTCTCCAGTGGTGAGATGCAGTGTCAGCATATGAAGGGGTTCATACACAAACTAACATGAGAGTTAGTACCAATGGAACATTCACTTATCCAGTCCAACACCATTCTTGACAATAGGAAAAAAATCAATTCTTGAGAATGACTGAGGGGGTTGGGAAAAGAAAGTGTAATCCCTCTCTCTGGGGTTGGTAACCCTCCAGGTGTCAAACAGCTCTAAGTCATAGCAAAACTCTTTAAGCCTCTGATTCTTTCTGGAAGTTGAGTCCGAATTAGGAGGAGACTGGTCGACACAAGGGTCAAGAACACAATTAAAGTGTTAAAGTGTTGTCCCCCATGCTAGTAGCAGATTTAGCGGTCTTGGGGTTAGGCATGATGTCAGGTTGTTATAAGGCAAGCCTACCCAGTTGTGATTTCGGCAGATATAGAAAAATAAACTAAATTTGGCTCGGCAGGAACGGGTGCCCAACGATGAACGTCCACTCAGGGTGACTGCATCACGTGACTCCAATCGTCATCTATTTAAGACGCCAGCATATTTATGTATAATTAATCTTAAATAATCCTAAAATGACTTTTTCTAATTTAATA
>CAFUXE010000846.1:37761-55983 GCA_903364295.1 Serranus cabrilla | reverse complement strand
TACTGAAGCTAGAGCACTTAGAGTGGTCAGAGCATGTCTTTTATGTGTCATCGGAATTCGCTGTGCCGCCACACCTACACCGTTGTACAAAAACGCAGTTTTCCCCAAAAAGATGCGTATGCTCATTGAGACTTTTCTGGCCAAATTTGAAATGGATGTGGTGAACTTGTCTGAAGAAGGACATCAAAGAGTAAAACCTGGAAACGCATGCTACTGCATGTTGCCAGCGGGAGGCGCTATGACTATTGCCCAATATGAACACGTCGATAGGTTCAGCCCCAGAACCTCATCATGCATGAGAAATTTGGGACAGATTAAACATTCATTCATTCATCTTCTGTAACCGCTTATCAGGGTTTGTAGGTGGCGCCATTTTCGTATTTTGCCACACCCATTTGCGATACATTTAAAATACGGAAATTCTACCAGATCTTGACATGTGTGCAAAGTTTTTCAACTTTTTAGATATGATAAAGCCTCCAAAAAGGGGATTCATTCGGAAGAATAATAAGAATGCTCCGACCCTAATAAGAAACATCGATTCCAATAGGGTCCTCGCCTAATAAGAAACACATCAACTCCAATAGCCGACCATTGTGCTTTGCACCGTCGATCCCTCGTTCCCTCGGGCTTGGACCGCTAATAATAATGATAATGTGCTTTACTATGCATGCATGTGTGCTGTACAAGTCTTAGCCTGTGTGTCTGTGCCTTGCTGTGTTTCTGCAGTCTTGTCTGTCTGCACGGAGTTGCATCATTCTAGCTGAGCTTAAAAGGCTGCTATGATGTAACTGGCAGTAATACCTCAAGACTGAAAGAGGGATATAGAGCAGTAGCTACTGAGAAGAGTGAGTGAGAGGGGTAGAGATTAATAGAGGAAAGAGAAAGCAGGGAAGAAGAATAGAGAAGAGGCAGGGAGGATTAATAATAATAATAAAAAAAAAACTGACTGACTGATGGGCCACCAGTGTATGAATGTGTGTGAATGGGTGAATGATGATACATAGTGCAAAGGTGCAAGCAAAGTGCTATACAAGTGCAATCCATTTACCACAACTGGAACATAGAAAGAACTGTGGTCTTCTTGAAATGCACTGGGGATACGGAACAATCCACTCAAACTGGAGGTGGAATAGTCCAACTAATGCTGGCTCACAATTCATATGCCAATAAAACAAAAAAAGCTTGTAGCCAATACTAAATTCTTTTTAACTCATTTTCGGGAAGGCTGATAATGTGACATACTAGCTGGATATAAAAGGGATCTCCTACTTTCACTTCAACAGTCAGGCTCATGAAAGGTCTGGGTGATTAGTGCTATGGGCCACATTACAGCGGCCTGTTTAATCAATGAAATGTTATTGTACTTTATTCTGTATACTGTGCAGTGCCCATTTGGGAAGATGCAACATGCAGATGCAACATGCAGTTTTGTGCAGAAGTGCTCAGCCAAACAACTTCACATGTGATATTGTGCTTCTGTAGGCCTTGAACCTGTCCTGATATAGTTGTCTCTTCTAGCCATGGTGGAGGCTGTTTGCAGACTTTTGTAGTATATACTGTTGCGCGATTTATGCATCATTCGCCATGACGCGGAGCCTTTTACTTCTACTGCAGAGCTTTGTGTTACCGGCCTGTACAGTTTGCATGCGTTTAGTTCGGCGTGCATGTAGAGATCATGTGGGGGCGGGACTGATATAGACAGATAGGCTCGTTTCTCTATCATGCTGGCATTGTTTTGAAGCGGAGAAATGGGGTGTAAAATGTACACGCCGCAGTGAATCAATCGACCATAGACTGTAAAAAAAAAGATCGCAACTTGTTAATCAAAACTATTTTATTAGAAACTAAAATAATATCGCCTACTGCAGTAGCCGGCTGGACGTGAGTGAACGGTTGGGGCTAATGGAAAGCTCTGACTTTATTCACCTAAAGTTTATTGTTGATGTGAGGACGCAGTTGGTTAAATTCAGTATGTGAATGTTCGAGAACGTCTCGGAGGAGGAGGAGAGGTAGCCGGAGCCGGAAATTTTAAATTTTAAAAATTTTCCGGAGCAGACAGGCAGCGGTGTCTGTCTGTCTGTCTGTCTGTCCACTGCATATACACCCTCTGGCCAACAGAGGGTGCTGTGGGGTGAAGTCTGCCATCTGTGATTGCCTTGTTAAAAAATATTTTCGGTAGTTTATGAAAATGTAACGTCAGTGCGGAAAACGAGACTATTGCGCGGCATATTAGATTACAGCACGCCGCCACAGACTCACTAATTAAGGGGAAACACTGGTCAGCATTGATTTGTATATATTTTTGTATTAGATTATTTTTTCACTGAAGCTTTTTGAAAAACATTTAGGTTTTTTTTGTTATTATTTAATATTATTGTAACAGAACATTCAATCAGCAACCTGTTTTTTGTGCACCTATTTGCTCCGTCAGTCCAAATATTCTATTTTTGAATAAAAAGGTGGAAATTAAATATATATATATATATTTGATCCAATTCATCGATTAATCGAAAAAATAATTGAAAAATAATTCAGCCCTAACATACTGCCAAAATTTAAGCAAGACCAGTATAGACGATTCAATTTCTCATTTGAAGTTCATATAATTAATTTATACCTCTTTTTAATGTTTTTATCATTTAATGTAAGTTAATATGTCCAAAGTCTGGCATGGGCTGAATGGGTACCAAATGTACCCTTTATTCCCATGTGTATTACAAATAAACCCACTTCATGGATTATTGAAAAATAAATATATATTTTAAGGAATGAAGGAGTGGCCAGTGTATTTGCTGTGTTGTCAACAAAGAAAAAGCTAAACTTACCCACAAGACATGTCTTCATTGGAACGTAGTCATAAAATTATTTATTTACAAAATCAGTGTCCCTAATAGTCACAGACAGAGATTGACTTAAACATTGCTTTTGTAATTTTGTTTAACAAACAGAATTTGTGTGTATAATTTCAATGTAGATATTTGTTTATTAATATATTCATGAATTGATGAGTAATCTATTATTTGTTGCAGGGCGATTGGGGTTTGTTCAGTACAGCACACAGAGGTATTTGACGGGGTCCCAGAAAAGATGTAGAACAGCTTTATTATTGTTTCCATATTTAAATCATTTGAGGTCATTTTTTAAAAGTTGATAAAAAGAAGTTTTTTATAGGCCTAGATTATGCGATTTTAAGGGTATAGAGAGAATAGACAAACGTGTAATGTCTTTCACACAAAAGAGGTGGTGGAGGATGAAAGAAAAGCTCCACACTAATCCCTTTTTTTCCCCAAGTAGCTCATCAACTCCATCACAATTACTGTGCTTCTGAAAGACACTTCGACCAGTCAGCTGCAATGACATTTGGCAATGTATGGCTAATGTTATTTAGCTGCTATTTCAGCTGTTCATCACACATTCTCTGCATTCAGCGCTGCTGTTCCATCTTTTGATAGTGCCACAGTGTTATTGTGCATGCCACTTGGAGAGCGTGGATCTCTGAAAAACAGAAGGACCAACAGTGTTTCTGCATTACAGCATTCTCAGTGATTTTTAAAATTTTACACATACAATCCCAATTGAAAATCTTTTGTCATCTACAAAGCCAAGATATTTATTTATTTACATTTTACACAGCATCCCAACTTTTAAATCAGGGTTATAACTTTTCATAAAAAATCTCCTAAAGTGGCACAGTTGGAATAAAGGCTTATTAAAGAGAGTTTGTTTTCTAAGTGTTTTCTAAATGTTCTTGTTTCTGTTTTTGCTTAGGAGTCCCCACACCAACGGAGGAGGTTTTGCACCACACACTAAGCATGCTGGTCCGTGAGCGTAAGATCTATCCAACACCAGAAGGATATTTTATTGTAACTCCTCAGACTTACTTCATCACTCCGAGCCTAATCCGAACCAGCTCCAAGTGGTACCATTTAGATGAGCGATCGGCTGACCGACACCAACAACAGCAACATCAGAACCAACAGCAGCATCAACAGACGCAGTGCACCTCCCCTCTCTCTGGCACCATCACCCCGTCCACCTCTGGAGTGGCGCGAGATCGAATACACCAAAAGTCCAGCCAAAACCCCAGTGTGGGAGGTGGTGGAGGTGGGGATTCTTTTTTTAACAACAGTTATCGTGGAGACGACCCCCCAAGTCACCACACCACACTGCAGCGACGATCTCCCAAAGACCACCGGGAGGCCTACTCGTCCCTACACTCCCCACAAACACCTCCTCAGCAAGCAGGAGGCAACATAGAAAAGAGCCGTAGCGCCCTTGGGTTCCCATTCAAGACGGACACACTCACTAAGCACCGAGTTGGGGGAGGGGGAGGGGGTGTAGGAACTGGAGAGTTAGAGAAACAAGTAAGTGGAGGAAGTGGTACAGGAAGTCGGAAATTTGGTTTGAAGCTGTTCCGTCTGAGCTTTAAGAAGGACAAGGCCAAGCAGCTGGCCACCTTCTCTGCGCAGTTCCCCCCTGAAGAGTGGCCACTCCGTGATGAGGAGGTGCCCAACCAGCTCCCTCGTCATGTAGAGATGGAGATAATTCGCAGAATCAACCCTGACCTCACTGTCGAGAACCTTGCCCGGCACACAGCGGTCATGAAGCGCCTGGAAGAAGAGCGTGCTCAGAGGAGCAAAGCGTCGTCAGCCAATCAGAGCTCCAGGAGTAGGAGAAGTGGGGGTAGACATAGGAAGCAGTCTCAGACCAAACTCAGCCGTTCACATAGCAAGACAAGGCCATTGCGGGGTGAGCCAAGTGACAGTTCCAACCTGGAGGTGGTTGACAGGGACTACAGAACCTACTCATCCTCACTGGCTCGTTCACCAAGGGAACACGCCCTGGCCGTGGAGCGGCAACGAGCCCGCCTTCACCTGGCACACAGCAACCCTAACATCCTCGACTCCTCCCATCTGCCTGTCACACCAGAATGGGATGTATCAGGAGAGCTTGCCAAGCGGCGCACAGAAATGCCTTTCCCCGAGCCAAGCCATGGCCCATCAGCCCACCACTCCAAAGTCCACCGCTCACACTCCCACACACAGGAGAGGAAGTCTAGGAACGAACGCAGCAACAAAGCCAAGGAACGCTCCAGATCTATGGACAATTCTAAAGGACCACTTGGAGCTGGGTTGATTGGGCCGCCCGATTATTATGACGACCGGAGCCGTTACTATACTGATGATGGCACCCTTCGAGCCAATCAGAGCTCTTCTCACTATCTTCGTGCCACCCCTCCTTCAGCTAAACTGCTTGTGGATTCTCTGGGGTTGGATGGTGGCAGGAGTTTAGAGAAGAGCAGGGACAGCCTGCCGGCATATTCACCCAAACCACTGCCCACCACAGTCCCTCCTGATGATTACTTCCACCAATGTGCAGGTTCCCCTGAGGCTGCTGTCACTGCATCAAACCCACTGGGAACTCTAGGCAAAAGCAGCCATGATGGATTAAAACTAGGCAGCGTTGACAGGCAAACAGATAGACAGACACCCAATGTTCTAGAGAGCAAGGAGGACAAGTCAAAGGTCGGACCTAAGGGTGGCAGCCTGCCTCCAATACCCCTCTCTATCCCTGACCCCCCTCTACCTAATGGACGACCTCCCCACAGTGCCTCCTCTGGCCAGGAGAAACGTAAGGAGATCTTTAGTAAAGACACACTCTTCAAACCTCCTCCTAGTCTCCCTTTGCCTGGCTACAGCTCCCTGAGAAAACCCCCAGCCCTCACCTCATCTACTTTGTCCTTGTCATGCGATGCACTTGATTCCCAGGAGGCCTTTGATGCTCCCAAACCTCTGGTGGCCACACCATCTGTTCCCCCACAGGGAATTGATGCCACTACCAGTGCTGCAGAGGCCTCCTTTGACTACTACAATGTCTCTGACGACGAAGAGCTCGAAGAGGGGGGGACTAAAAGTCGAGGAGAGGGGGAAAAGGCTGGAGGAGGTGTTGTTGGGATGGGAGGAGGTGGAGCAGGGACCATGCAGTGGCTGTTGGAGAGAGAGAAGGAGAGGGATCTACAGAGGAGGTTTGAAAGAACCCTCACTTTCCCTGGTGCTAAAGAGAACCTTCCAGAGTCCGGTCAGAACCAGCAGTCAGCCCACTCTGCTAGACTTGATAGTATGGATTCCAGCTCCATCACTGTTGACAGTGGATTCAACTCACCCCGGTGAGAACTTGTATTAACACAGCATACATGCTAAACAAACAATAGTTTCTGTTTCACATACAATATAGGGACATTTACCACTCTGTTTCCATTTACCAATAGAAGGCATTTTGGGATTGTTAGCAAAAGTTTTCCACACATTTCTCTTTAGTTTTGAGTAAATCTTATTCTACTTTATAGATACAGAATAGAAAAGAATGTAGGTGACATTTGTAGGTAAATCATGTCCTACTTGTGCGGTATTGTGCAAGTATTACAAACTGTTTTTCAACAGACAGAATCGCTGTCAGTCCATCTGAATAAGACAGGCTTTCACACCTATGTTTAGAGCATTTATTATAATTTAATTGTATCTGAATCCCATATCAAATAAATGTATTGAATCAGACCTAACCCTTTATTACATCTGAAGGAGTTCTGCTGTCCTCGATGCACTCAACGGTTAACTCTCAAATGACCACTAAAGGGAGATATTTTTCTAATACAGTCCAATGTTAAGAATTTAAGAATGCTTGATATTTTCACATTACTGATGATGAACACAGGTGCTTTACTGACTCATTTGGTTCTAATAATTGTAGTTTATTTTTTCAGTTTTTTGAGAAAAGACATTAACGTTATTGTGTGTATTTAAAAAGGAAAGAAAAAACAAAACTTTAGGTAAGAAAAAGCAGAAACTTCAAGCTAAACTAGACCTGCAAGCAGGTATCAATGAGATCATGCATGTCGGGCCCACAAGACACAGGTTGGGAGTGATTTCTTGTCAATTAGAGTCATTACTGCCCATATATGCACCACTTCCTGTTTTTACAGCAACCGACAAGGAGTTACTCTTTGTAACTCTGGCATTTTTTGAATTATCAAAATGATTTTTATCCCACTTAGTCCTGGGTTACCACAGAATCTATCTGTCAGATTTCATGCAGATCGGACTCTGTGCCTTGGAAGAAGTGTGAAAAAGTAAATTGAGCTTTTTTCGTGATTCTGCGAAAAAATATTTTAAAGTGGATGTGGGAGCGGCCTATATCATACAATTCATCATATCTCAGGGAACGCGTACATATAAGAATATCTAATGTGTGACATGGTATGCAGGAGTAACAAGCCAAGACGCCCTGACATTGATTATGGCGCCACCTGTTGGTGGACATGTGTGGAATTTGGGGGACATCCTCAGGGGCTCATGGGAAACATTTATTTTAAGTATAGTGTTGATAGGAGACACTGTTATCAAGCTATGCACCACCTCCTGTTTTGACTGTTAGGCACAGGAAGTTGTTCCTCTGTAACTTCCGCAGTTTTGTACGGAGCCCCTAAAGGGACATGGGGGAAAAAAAATAAATTAAACGTTTCTTGTGTGCACAAGATACTTTCTGGTGCTCACCAGAACGTATCTTGTGAGTACAAGATACTTTGTCTCATGCGCACGTCTCGTGCGCACGAGATACTTTTCTCTCTCAACACCGAAAAAAAAATTATAAAGAAATATTCAACGGCTTCACCAAGGAGAGGTGTAGTGTTATCGAAATCATGTTTATACATATGTGATCACATTGTTTTCATACTACATTTCTTAGATTGGAAAATAATACGTTTACATTTTATTATTTAGTAGTTTTCTGTAGCCTACAGGCTGAATACATCAATGTTCAATAAATTCCCTTTTGTAAGGCGTAGGGTAAAAAAACATCTCTCAAAATGAATAACTGTCTGCTCTATGAACTATATAGAATTGCTTCAAATAAAGGATTTCATGTGTTCATGTGTAAGTGATGTTTTTATCACTTTTTTATTATCATTAAATCTTGTAACAAAATAAGCAATAACTGCACTATAACATGTTGTAGTGCCAATAAACTCACAGCACACATTGTTTTCCCATATCATTTAGGATCAAAGATGTGTTGTTTTTTATTTGACATATATGACAAAAAAAAGGTTGAAGTTAGCCTTAAGCATTATTAACTTTATGTGTAATGTGGTTTTTCAGTGACCTTAGACCCAAAAATGTTGATTTTTTTAATGATATCCACAAATTACACAAAAACACAGTTTTAGTTTGGCTAAAAGAGACCCTTACTGTACTGTTCAAACTGAGTACTTCTACTAAAAACTGTTGAGAAACAAATTATGTTGTTTTTGTTAGAAAAAAAAGGCTTCCTGGGAATTGAGTGATGGCAAAAAATTCCCAAGCCAAGTGCTGTAGTGTAAACAACAAGTATATGTGATGATGTTTATGTCACCCGAAAACTTAAAAAGTGACTTTATTGATTGAAAAACCTACAAAGAAACCTTGAAGGTGTAGTGAAGCAAATTGAATGACCTAAAGCAAATTTTTCTAAACTAAGAGCTGTAGTATGATCAAGAGGAGTGGGTTTATATGTACTGTGAGTTTAAAGGGATTACAACGTGTTATAGTGCAGTTATTGCTTATTTTATTACTTATTTTAATGGTAAAAAATCCCTAAAATCTCATTTTTGCATATTTGACCAAACTAAGATCTGTAGTATGATCAAGAGGAGTGGGTTTATAGGTGCTGTGAGTTTAATGGCACTAAAACGTGTTATAGTGCAGTTATTGCTTATTTTGTTACAAGATTTAATGATAATAAAAAAGTGATAAAAACATCACTTACACATGAACTCCTTTATTTGAAGCAATTCTATGAAGTTCATAGAGCAGACAATTATTCATTTTGAGAGTATTTTTTTTACCCTACACCTTACAAAAGGGAATTTATTGAACACTTATGTATTCAGCCTGTAGGCTACTGAAAACTACTAAATAATAAAATGTAAACGTATTATTTTCCAATCTAAGAAATGTAGTATGAAAACAATGTGATCACATAGGTATAAACATGATTTCGATAACACTTCACCTCTCCTTGGTGAAGCTGTTGAATGTTTCTTTATCATTTTTTTCGGTGTTGCAATTTGCGGTCCCTGCGCATTCGCGCACCAGTCGGCTCTGCACAGAGTCTAATACAAGTTTCCCATTGCGGAGGAAGGCTTGTTTTAAAGAAAATACGTTTGTAGCTCGCAGTCTACATTGCTATGATTGCAGAGAGGCGTCGGTTTCGCAAAAGCAATGCTCCGCTAATGAGTTATTGAGCCGGGAAAGCCGAATGTGTGAATATCTTTCTAACTTTACGGAAGTTCTCAACGACATCATGCCCGCATGCAATACGTTCTGGTGCGCACGAGAAAGTATCTTGTGCGCACAAGAAACGTTTAATTATTTTTTTTCCCCCATGTCCCTTTAGGGGCTCCGTAGTTTTGGGATTATAACAGTTCTTTTAAAAACGTTGTTACCTTTGGGTTCCAAAGATTCTGTGTGCAAAATTACAAGCCGACCTGACCAAGCGACCTAATCACAGCCCAATGGTTAGATTCAGACACACATTCCGACCAGAATCATGAGTATGATGTCATCAGGCTAATTTACAAGCAGTATATTTAACAAATATTTTCTTAAGCAGGCTGCTGAGTTATTAATATAGTGAGATTTCTGGGATGGTTAAAAACTCCAGGAAAACTCCCTCCAGTATTGCGAACTAGTACACTTCCATTGATATATCCATAGTGTTGTCCATTCTTCCTCAGATATGAACATCCCTCTCTCCTTCTCACGTTTTTATTATTGAGTTGAGTGGTATTCAAGGTTTAACAGCCTTTTATAGAAACATGAAATAATTTCTCCACCAATGTAGTGTTTGAATTATATGCCTTTTTGAACCAGCCTATAAACCTTACACATGGTTTTCTTACAGTAACATACTAATATACTTCCTGAACCGCAGCTATCGATTAAAAGTGTTGTTCCCCATTATTTTTTATAAAAAATTTTTTGTTATACCCAGTCCTTAAATATATTATCAAATGTATTCGGTATTAAGTCCTTGGGTTACACCAATATAACATAGGTCTCAAATGCGCTGCCCAATAGTCTTTAAGAGAGGGTGTGTAGTGTCCGTCTTATATTGTCTTGCGTTTGGCATAGTTGGTTAAAGCCTGTCTGGTCATAATGTATCAGTTATGGTGATCATTTTTCCAGCTGTCTGGCCATAATGGAGGTGAACAGTCCATATTCCGCATTAAGGACAAATATAGGTCTGAATAATCCACTTTCAGTTTGATCTTTTTTGATCTTTTCCCTCTGTTGGAATAGCTGAAATTATTGCCTCCTTCCAGCTGGGAGGTGTTTGTGCTTTTCTAAGAGCCCAGTCCATCATGGGTAGAATAACAGGTCAGTGATTCTTGAGATAAGGGACAAAACAGGTTTTGATTTTGATCATATCATATCATATCATCATATCATGAATTACATTACAACCTTCAGATTTAACAGTGGCATTTTTAAACATAAAAATACACAAACATTGGAAATGTGTTAGTCTCTAAAATCATTCAAGGAATAAAACAGATGCCCCTTTCAAAGAAATACAATGAAAAATTATCTCACGGAGTTAACAAGGCATCATTGGAGTTGACAAGGCTTTGATGGAATTGACAAATTAAAATTGCAGGAACAATAACATGATCTACAACTTGAAAAATCTCATTGATCCTTATGAAAAAAAACCCCCCTGAAAATCGCTCAAAAAAGGACAATGTATTATGAAGTAGGACCTCTTGAAATCCGTTCAGAAGCTCATTGAATTGCATGTAGATATTCACTAAAATACAGCGCAAATCAATGAATTACTAATGTCTGCTTGTCATGGTGGAAGAGGAGTAGCAAAAATAAATCAGTTTCCTACATAAATGTATGTATTCACTCTCAATTAACAGTTTTGGGGTTGATACCATTTGTTACACACATTTGGTCTTCGCAAATTGCTTTAAATTGTTAAAAACCCTCCAGAATATAACATCAATATACCAAGATCTTTGGAAAATCACAGACAATTATATGCTGTGATGTGGTTTCAAAAACTGGTCATTTTAGAGATTTCTTTTTTTTCATTGGATGACAAACACTTCTTTTATTTTTGTTGAGAATTATCATCAATATACCGAGCAAAGCTATACGTCCTCTGAATGTTCTGGGTCTCTACTTTGTTTCTGTGAAGTTTCATGAGGCTGTGATTATGCTAAAGGTCACAGCAGGTCATTTTATACAGTGATGATATACATATGATATCAGTATCCAGTATCAGGGTTTGTAATAACGGTATTTAAAATAAAAGCGTTAGGTAGCGCCGTAATTTATTCAGTAACTAATTACTGTTTCCGTCGTTACAACGATGTTACCGTTGTTGAACGTTAAAAGTGAGACCGAGTGCGTTAACAACGAACGAGATAAGCGATTATGATTGGCTAAGGCAGAGTCATGTTTCATCATAGCCAATCGTAGCCAGTGTTTTTACACACAGGCCAGCAAACGCGCGACATACACACACAAGAACACCAAACAGATTCGATGAAGCAGCAGAAATGGCCAGTTTGGAGCAATCCGATGTAAAAAATGGCATTTACAAGGTGGAGATATAAGCACTACTTACCATCCATTTAACTTCTTTTTTTTACAGTAACGCAAATAGTTACTTTCCCTGGTAACTAGTTACATTTACTATAGAGTTATTCAGTAACTAACTCAGTTACTTTTTGGAACAGGTAGTGAGTAACTATAACTAATTACTTTTTTTAAAGTAACGTTCCCAACACTGTCCAGTATATGATTGAGCCCACTAAGACCCCCGTAAGAAACATAACCATTATAACCGCATTTCACACTGGTGGAACGCAACTTTTTTGTAAGTAGAGCTTCAAAATACAAAAAGAAGAAACAGTAGCGAGAGACAAAAAAAAGTAGAGTTGACAATTGATTGAAAACTGCATTTAAACAGAAACAGGCTGTTCATTTCAAATAAAAGTGTCAGAAAAGGACTCAGTAGTGAGTAGCCCCATCGTTCTTGTTGATCACTTTAAAAATTTGTTTAGTCATGCTTGATGCAAGTGTTTCCAGGAGGCTGGTGGGAATGTTGCTCTGTGTGCTGAAGATGGCTTCACGAAGGGCATCCATGGTCTGGAACTGGTGTCTGTTTTTGTAAACTTCCCTTACCATCCATCCCCAAACATTCTTGACAGGATTTAGATCAGGGCAATATGCCGGATGGTCCAAAAGAGCGACATCATTCTCTTGGAGGAAGCCCTTCGTCAGCCTTTGCCACCAGGAGGTCATGACAGTGTGAATGCTTGATAGAAAATTACATGAACGCCCGATTTTTTCACAGATTTGGACCTTTTAAGGCTGTGGTCTTAAACTTTTGATTGATTAAATGCAGTTTTTAATAAATCACCTACTCAATTTTTTTTGTCTCTTTCTCCCGTTTCTTCTTTTTGCATTTTAAAGCTCTACTTACAAAATTGTTGCGTTCTACCAGCACAAAATGCAAAGAATTGTAATTTTTCCCCTGGTCTAAGATTTTGTTCAGGAGTGTATTCAGGTCTACTAAACTACTGTATATTAAAACTAGTTTGAATTCAACACATGAAACTACAATAGCAGTAAAAATGGATAGGAAGTGATATTGCTTGGATGAACATCATAAAAATGCTTAGTCAACACCATCAGACACAAATTTTGATAGTGTTGACGTCTGATGGTGTTTGGCGTTGACAAAATAGCACATTTCTCCTTATCGGTCAGGATTCTCACAAGAGCCATCTTGTTAATCATCTGTTGGTCGTCTGTCACACGTGCTCAGTGTGAACCTGCTTTTATCTGTGAAGAGTACAGGGCGCCAGTGGTGAATTTGCCAATCTTGGTGTTCTCTGGCCAAACGTCCTGCACGGTGTTGGGCTGTAAGCACAACCTCCACCTGTGGACGTTGGGCCCTCATACCACGATCATGGAGTCTATTTGTGACTGTTTGAGCAGACACATGCACATTTGTGGCCTGCTGGGGGTCATTTTGCAAGGCTCTGGCAGTGCTCCTCCTGTTCCTCATGGCACAAAGGCGGAGGTAGCGGTCCTGCTGCTGGGTTATTGCCCTCCTACGGCCTCCTCTACGTCTCCTGATGTACTGGCCTGTCTCCTGGTAGTGCCTCCATGCTCTGGACACTACGCTGACAGACACAGCAAACCTTCTTGCCACAGCTCGCATTGATGTGCCATCCTGGATGAGCTGCACTACCTGAACTACTTGTGTGGGTTGTAGACTCCATCTCATGCTACCACTAGAGCAGGGGTGGCCAACCCTGGTCCTCGAGAGCCACTATCCTGCATGTTTTAGATGTGTCCCTCTTCCAACACACCTGATTCCAATGATCAGCTCATCATCAAGCTCTGCAGAAGCCTGATAACGATCCTGATCATTTGAATCAGGTGTGTTGGAAGAGGGACAAATCTAAAACATGTAGGATAGTGGCTCTCGAGGACCAGGGTTGGCCACCCCTGCACTAGAGTGAAAGCAGCGCCAGCATTCAAAAGTGACCAAAACATGAGCCAGAAAGCATAAGAACTAAGAAGTGGTCTGTAGTCACCACCTGCAGAACCACTCCTTGATTGGGGGTGTCTTGCTAATTGCCTATCATTTCCACCTGTTGTCTATTCCATTTGCACGACAGCAGGTGAAATTGATTGTCAATCATAGTTGCTTCCTAAGTGGACAGATTGATTTCACAGAAGTGTGATTGACTTGGACTAAAATTGTGTTGTTTAAGTGTTTTATTTTTTTTGAGCAGTGTAGATTTTTCCTTCTTACAACAGCCTTCAAAGCATCCCATAAAATGGGAGGAGACCTCTCCATTATCATTGAGTTCCAAGTATAGAACAGTCTCCTTCTTAATTTGTTCCCTAAAGGCGGGGTCATTAAGCAGGCCCGAGTTTAGCCTCCATAAATAATTTTTGATGGCAAGTTTAAATTGACGGACGAATATATAGGTACATGTTTACTTACCTATTGTACTAATTCCACAAGCATGTACTTTTTTTTAATTATTTATTATTATTTTCAAATGTTATGAAATAATCTATTCTGTTGTATAGCAAATCAGGGGCGGAGTAATGGGTGTAATCTCTTCTGAATCCAACTCACATTGTAGTATATTTAGAAATCCCCCACAAATAACAACGCCTTTTGTGTCTGTTCCCCTGATGTTAACAATTTTCAGGAAGAAACACTTCCAGGAGGTGCATATACATTCAACAATGGGACCGGATTACCTTCTATATGTCCCCAGGTTAAATTCAATCTACCCTCCTCATCTCCCACTTCAGATATTTTTTTCCAAATGTAGTTTATTTGAGATGAAAATAGCCAATCCTCTTCTCCGTCCAGATTTATATGAGGAGAAAGAGATACAAGCAAAAGACATTATGTATTTTTCATGTTCTTTTTTTTTATATTAATAGTTTCCTGCAGGTATACTATATGGGCTTGTTCTTTTTTCATTTTAGATAAGATTTTGCTGCACTATATTGGGTTCAGCAGCCCATTCGCATTGAAGGAGATGAATTTCAGTTTGCCACTAGCCATTTATGTCTGTGCATCATTGAAATAGCAAAATAAGACATACTAGATCTACTCCCTGAACAAACAAGAACAAAGGAAACCACAAACCAACAAAAATGTGATCCTTAGGTAGGTGTTTCCCGTGGATGACCCTGGCCTGAGCTAGAGGAAACATCTAGCTGTGGAGGATAGCCTCTCTTACCTGTGGATTGAGGGCCCCTATTGCAGCACCCAAAAGCACAACAGTCTCTGTCCATCAGAGAGGTAAAAAGATCAATGTGGTAAACGGAGAAGTAGACAATAATCTTAATAAGAAATCGCCTGTTTGTCTCAGAAAAAGTCGTTGAGCTGAATAAAATGTAATGCAGGAGTCAGGGCTCTTCTGAAGAGGGTGAGGTCTGCCTCCTTATAACCTGCAGTTTCTGCCTGATGTCCTTCACTTATTTTATTGTTTCCATTTCCATTGTTAGTTGTCACATTTTGCTTCTGACAATACACCAATTTTTCACCTCAAATCTTTTGCAATATATAAACTTGAAATACCACTAAAGGACTTTAACAATAACCAATGTACAATATAAACTACTAAAAACTAAAACCTCAAAAATACAATATCAGATGCTTAATCCCTTAACATTTCACCCCATGTTAAAGAGAATTAGGGGTTGCAGCAGCCGATTTTTAGGGAGAGATAGCTCAGCCCTGTGTATCAAGGCCTAAAGTCTGTAAAATTATAGAATAATTAATCAATTCATACCATTCATTCATTAAAATTAAAAAAGGTGTAATGGTTTAATACATGATATAAGTATATGAAGGTCATTATGTATCATAAGTTGTTGATCCAATGATTTGGTTGATACCATCAGTTACACATGTTTGGTGCTTTATTTTGCATAAGACACCAAAACCTTAAGGAATATCATAGAAAAATCCACGCTCTGATTTGGTGTAAACCCTTTTGGCATTTTGTAGATTTATGTATTTCTGCAATTGAATAGCTAGCACTTCTGTTTAGAGCTGAGAAAACCCCTTATTGTCAATATACCTAGGAAAGCCATCCATCCTCTGAATCCCCTAGTTCTCTAGTTGTAAAGTTCCCTCGCTGGGCCTGTCAGCAGGTTTAACATGCCGACTGACATCCATCGCACCTCAGGAAGCTCAGATAAAACTGTCAAACAAGGCATCGCTGATCAATATGAATCAAGATTGTGTCACTGTGTGCCAATTTATCACCTCAAATATTTTCAGAAACACATTTTAGTGTACCGTTTACCTGTAATTTAACAAAGTTCATGACTCTACATGTTTGTCCTTCTCTAAGACAGACCAGGGACCACCCCGATTAGCACTATGTCACATGCATCGCTCCTGCGATTGGTTGGGGGTCACCTTTTGTTGGCTCTGATGGGTTGGGGTTTATGCGCCCATCGATAACGCCCCTTGGAAATCAGGTTCCAGAGTTTCCAGACTAATAAGCATTAGCATTAGCATTAGCTATTAGTTTGGTGATGCCAGGCTAGAGATATGTAAAATATCAACCAAGTTTGCATTCATAGCATAGCTTTAACATATGGGTCATGTGTCTATATCCAGTTTTTGCACAGTTAGAAGACATCTAAATGCTTAAAAGTGTGAAAACGATTTGCATCAACAATAGTGTTTCCAGGTGGTTTTCATGGGGGCCTCTGATCAAACACAAATGGCAAAATCTCTATTTCGTTTTTTAAAAACAAATCTGCACCACAGCCAACACCTAAGGCATGGGAAAGACAGCCCAAAGCATCATATTAATATTGTTGACTGAGTGACTGAAACTTTGACAGGGTTTTCTACAGACACAGACAATGTTTCTGTCAAAGCTTAATTCAGGCTCCTCCTGTTCTCTGTGATTGCGGCCAAACTAACCATAACTTGTTGTTATTTACACTGAACAAAAATATAATGCAACACTTTTGTTTTTGCTCCCATTTTTCATGAGCTGAACTCAAAGATCTAAAACGTTTTTCCATATATTCAAAATAACCATTTCTCTCAAATATTGTTTCACAAATCTGTCTAAATCTGTGATAGTGAGCACTTAATCCATCCCACCTCACAGGTGTGGCATATCAAGATGCTGATTAGACAGCATGATTGTTGCACAGGTGTGCCTTAGGCTGCCTACAATAAAAGGCCACTCTAAAATGTGTGGTTCTATGAAAAAAAAAAAATCGTTCGATGTTTTAGTGTTGATAGGAGAGACTGTTATCGAGATATGCACCACTTCCTGTTTTGACTGTTACGCACAGGAAGTTGTTATATAGTATCCAAGTTATATAGTATCAAGTTTATAGAAAAGCGCAATTTTTTTCCGCTATGTCACGCCCACATAGTGTGATGGTCGGTAAAGCTTTTAATAACGTTCGATCCCAAAGGCCTCATGATGGTACAAACCGAGCCTGAAGTGGATCTGATTAAATCTGTAAGAGTAGTTTGTTAAAGTACTCCATGTGGTCATTTTATGAAAAGGGGAGTGGTTAAAGCGTAATGGCTTTATGACACTTATCAACAGTGCCGCGCACCAAACGTGCTTAAAGTGCTCTCTTGGGGGGCTAAATGCACTTTAAAGTGCTGTCTTCAGTGACGAGGAGGAGCTGTATGTGTCTTTTTTTTTTTTTCGCCCCTGCCCTTCAAAACGTCCGTGCACGCCACTGCTTGTGAAGCATGAGAAGTTTGGACCAGATCAGACAAAGTATGGCATAGTTATAACAATCTTGTGTTTTAGGGCCAAACGCCATGTTTTGTCATCATGCCACGTCCACATAGTGTGACGATCTGTGAAGCTTTTAATAACTTTTGATCCCAAAGGCCTTATAATGGTACTGGGATCACCGGTGCTTTGCACCGTCGACCCATTGTCCCTTCAGGCTTGGACCCCTAATATTAAAAACAAAAATCTGAGTGATTCCAATAGGGTTCCCAGCACCTCTTGGACCCCCTTATTCCAACATTTGAATATCTTTGTCAAGACATCATGAGGTATCCCAAAGAGCTCTTGGTTGTCTTACACTACGACACACTACACAGAATGAACCAATCGATTGTTGCACCTAACGCCCATTGCTGTACTCAATCCACAGCAATGGCCGTTGGGATTGGGCGCCATTAAATAACAAGCGCTGTTATTATTGAAAAAGGTTGACATACAGGATATTAAATATGTGAAAGCAATATAGGACGCCTGAGAGCTTTAATGCATTATATTTTGTATCATCACCTGGTGTCTGAATGTTTCTGTTTTCATTTGCATAAATTGATGTCACAAAAGACAACAATTGGTGCAGAAAAAGTACCTGATTGCAAGTAATGAAGGTTTGAACATGTGATATTGTATCATATTTATTGTAGGTGTCTGACTTGAATCAAATTGAAATCATACCATTACAGACTGTGATAACAGCGAATTTCATCATGTTGTCTGAAGAAACTATAGAATAATGTGTCACGATGAAACTAGTGATGTCATCACTGCGTCGTGTCATTTTGTCCGTTTCCTCTTGTTTGTGTCAGCACGAGCACTTCAATTGGTGTTGTGGTTTGATCTTTTCA
>CAFUXE010000845.1:430411-441153 GCA_903364295.1 Serranus cabrilla | reverse complement strand
GATGAGGTGGAAACGGGGGTGGTGTTCGGCAGGTTGTCATCCATATTGCAGAGTCTGTAGAAACATTCGTCGATGTAGTCTTCGAGTAAATCCAGGTCGTGTGGTTTGATAATCCAGTTATGTGTGTTTGGTAGTGTGTAGGGAAAAGTGGGAAAGAAAAAAATGAAAGAAAAGTTTTTAAGTCGGGGAGAGAAAAGTTTGTATCACGTCTAGCAGCTGGACGCCGCCATCTTTAATCTCGCAGTGTCTCACGGGAGTTGGAGTCACAGCATGTCCGTCACCTCCAACCTCACACACGGTGTATGTGGTAATTTGATTATAATTATTAAGTTGATTATTAATTAAGATTCCAAATTAACGATTTAGTAACTTTGACTGAGACTGATATAGGCAAATTGTCTATCTTCACTCTGTTTACAGAGTGGTGCCCCATCTCGAGGTGACTTAGAGTAAATCAAGTCCATCCATCCATCCATCCATCTTCTGCAGCTTATCCGGGGCCGGGTCGCTGGGGCATCTGCCTGAGCAGGGACACCCAGACTTCCTTCTCCCCAGACACCTCCTCCAGCTCTTCCGGGAGGACCCCAAGGCGTTCCCAGGCCAGCCGGGCAACATAGTCACTCCGGCGTGTCCTGGGTCTCCCTCTGGGTCTCCTCCCAGCGGGACATGCCTGGAACACCCAGGTGAGGGTAGGAACGTAGATTGACCGGTAAATCTAGAGCTTCGCCTTTTGGCTCAGCTCGTTCTTCACCACAACAGACCGATACAACGTCCGCATTACTGCGGCTGCTGCACCGATTAGCCTGTCAATCTCGTGCTCCATCCTTTCCTCACTCGTGAACAAGATCCCAAGATACCTAAACTCCTCCACCTGAGGCGGGAACTTTCCACTAACCTGGAGGGGGCAAACCACCTTCTTCCGGTCGAGAACCATGGCCTCGGACTTGGAGGTGCTGATTCTCATCCCAGCTGCTTCACACTCGGCTGCAAACCGCCCCAGTGCATGCTGGAGGTCCCGGCTCGAAGGAGCCAACAGGACAACATCATCTGCAAAGAGCAGAGATGAAATCCTGATGTTCCCGAACCGGAACCCCTCTGGACCCCGGCTGCGCCTAGAAATTCTGTCCATAAAAATAATGAACAGAACCGGTGATAAAGGGCAGCCCTGCCGGAGTCCAACATGCACTGGGAACAGATCTGACTTACTACCGACAATGCGAACCAAGCTCCTGCTCCGGTCGTACAGGGACCACACGGCCCTTAGCAAAGGGCCTCGGACCCCTTACTCCCGGAGCACCTCCCACAGGATGCCACGAGGTACACGGTCGAATGCCTTCTCCAGATCCACAAAACACATGCGGACTGGTTGGGCAAACTCCCATGAACCCTCGAGCACTCTGTGGAGGGTATAGAGCTGGTCCAGTGTTCCACGGCCAGGACGAAAACCGCATTGTTCCTCCTGAATCCGAGGTTCGACTATCGGCAGAACTCTCCTCTCCAGTACCCTGGAATAGACTTTCCCTGGGAGGCTGAGGAGTGTGATCCCTCGATAGTTAACCTCTGAGTCCTCAGCCTCTGCTTCCTCTTGGGAAGACGTGTCAGTGGGATTGAGGAGATCCTCAAAGTATGCCTTCCACCGCCCGACAATGTCCCCAGTTGAGGTCAACAGCTCCCCACCTCGACTGTAAAAAGTGTTGGTGGAGCACTGCTTCCCCCTCCTGAGGCGCCAGGCGGTTTGCCAGAATTTCTTTGAGGCCGACCGGTAGTCCTCCCCGAACTTTTCCCATATTGTGCAGTTCTTTTGAAAGTTGCCAGTGGCACCACTGAGCCATTTGGCCATGCCCATTTTTGACAATATTAAAATACATGAATTTCACCAGAGATTGATGCATGTGCGGAGTTTGGTGAATTTTTGAATATGATAAAGCCCCCAAATGGGCTATTTATTTTTAGGAATAATAATAATAATTAAAGCTGCAAGTAGCGATGAATGGAATTAGGAATTCTCTGGTGATTGCAACACCTCACACAAGACTGTACAACAAACGGTTCATTACTTGTGGAAAGGGGGCGTGGCTAATGTAAATGGGTGGAGCAAACATCACTGACAAATTAGATAGTCTCTGCTGAGTACGCTTTTTTCTAGGATTGACGTATTCTTAGGTTTCAATTTACATCAGACATGAATCGCGCCGCCATCTTTAGGACTCCCTGCGACCGGAAGTAGGCTACTACGCGCGATAGTAAACAATGCCGTCAATCTGCTGTGCCGTGAGCTGCAATAACAGCAAGTCAAAGACAGATGGACACACATTTTATAACATTCCCAAGAACCCAGAACGGAAACAGAAATGGATAGCTGCAATTAGAAGGGATCAATGGACGGATTTGAGTGGGTCCCGGGGAAATTCAATGGGTCCCCAATAAAAAATGTATTTCTTTCTATTTTATATTGTTCTATTTCTTAAATTGTAATGTTAAACTGGCTAGTTGTTGTTGTCGCGGCTAAACTAGCATGTTGCAATACTGTACTCAAGGGAATCATGTCTGCGCTGAGTTAATACGCAAAGTGTTGAAACAGCGCTCGTCAGGTCCGCTGACGGCAAGGTTTCTTTTGCTAGTTACTGTGACTTTAAACACAAGTTGTTGTTCACAATGTATAATTTTTCATGGGAAAATGAGGACGCATGGATAGTGAATTCATTGCTCCTTTCATATTTTAATGCGTCAGGGACGCAGGACGTGTACCTAGCAGTAAACACACAACTCACCTTTCCTATGACTACAAACATTTTCTTCATCTTTAGATGATAAATCTGCGGATCGTGTATCCAGAGCGAAAATAAAGGTATGCCTCAGTGCTCTTTAATGCCTTCAGTGACTCCTTGCTGTATGGCGATGGGTTGTGCACCAGGTAGATGAAAATGTCGCCAAAACAAATGTTTGGTAAATGTTCAGCCGATATAGCGGGGTTAGTACTGCAATTGGTAGTCGATATGGATCCAATCCCAAAATATTCGTTTTTGTAACATAACGCTGCTTTTCCTCCGTAATAGTTTGGTTTGTGCTGGCAGTAGCCATTTCCCACTCGTAGCCTACCAGTAGAGGGTGCTAGTGCAGTGAGTCATAAAGATGGCCGCAGGACAAAAAATGTCACGTCACGGAAACCCATCAATATTCCAATTTTGTCCGTTTTTGAATATGATACAGCCCCCCAAAAGGCAATTCATTCTCATAAAATAATAATTCCAAGGATATCAAAAGGGTCCTTGCACCATCGGGGCTCGGTCCCTAAAAATTAAAATCGGAGCGGTTTCAATAGGGTCGCTTTGCACCGACGATCCCACGCCCCCCAGGCTTGGACCCCTAATTACTTACATAAATCAATCCACTTAAACACTGTTTCAACATATAAATTAAGCAACATCTGGCTAATTGTGTGAGAGGCATCACTGCACAGGTCACTGATGAAACATATTGCATTATTACCTCCGCCAAGGGGGTTATGTTTTCTTTGGCGTCTGTCTGTCTGTCTGTCTGTCTGTGTACAAACTAACTCAAATAATACTGGACGGATGTGGATGAAATCTTCGGACAATGTGTATACTGGGACAAACAGCCAGTGATTCGATTTTGGTGGTGATTGGTGATCCGTAACACCAGAATTTATGTTGGAATTTAAACTGGAATTTCTGTTGCAAATTTATATTATACTAACCGCCGCCATCTAGTGGATGAAATATTTCAATGCCAATGTGCTCAAAAAATACATTCTTTCAATATAATGTAAAAGTGTGCAATTTGGTATGGTGTAGCTGACGCTATTGCCTTGGCGGAGGTCTGCACTCTCCGAGTGCCTTTCTGGTGTTAGAAATGTGGTCTTATAAGAGTTGCTGAGATGAAGACAGTGACACTGTGACATTGCAAATGTGTCCTTTATTTTCCAATTCACAGCGCAGACAGTTTGACAATCAACCAAATGTAATATTTGCCATTGGAGTGCATATACCATGAATATACAATGACTTTACTCAATTTCCTGTTCTATTACTGTGCGACTATTTAACTTGTGTAGCTACCTCAAACTGTAACACCGCTGCAGTAGTGACCTACTGCAACACTGAATGATGAAGAGTAATATTTGTCTTACATATTAATTCATTTGTTATGTTTCACTCATGCTACTGTTTATTATGACAATTTAACATATCTCTGAACAAACACATTTTCTTTCACAAGAAAACGATTCTCTATCTGTGCTGTTATATTCATGGAACTGGAACTGAAATATGAGAATGAAATACCACTGTGAAATCGTTAACATTAATATTGTGTATAGTGAAATGTAAGTGGTGTATTTAGCCTAATGGGAACAACTGAGCTGATTGCTTCTCTTGGTAAGGCTATCAAAGTCTGGCATTATCTCTAAGGTCGAAATGCACAGCACACACGACAGATGTGTATCTTTTTACTTTGATCTGTAGCATGCCTTGTTGTAGTTCATTACAGAAAAGGTTTGTTCGCACACACAAGTGGAGCCAAACAGCACCCTCTGTGTGTGCCTGCGCAGGATGGAATCTTAGTTTCTTTCAGTGCACCATAGAAGTCTGCCAGTCTGGATTCTTTCACGAAAACTGCAGTCGCACTGGAGGTCAATGAGTTTGAGTTGCACATCCGGAGCGCTTTCTTGCTGTCAAATGACAGCCTAGTTCTTTCTCAGTTGCACTTGTTGGTCATTTGTTGGGAATATAGGGTCAGCTTGGCTTTGAACACTTTCACGTATGAATACAGTTCGTGCATGAACACATTCTTCCCCTGCAACTTCAGATTCAGGTCGCTCAGATGGCCCATTAAATCCACCCCAAACGCCAAGGCCCACATCCAAACTGTGTCTTGCAAATCTGCAAACTGGTGAGTGTAGTGGAACTTTTTCTTTCTGCTGCTGGTGAAGAATGAAATAGAGATTTCTGCCGGCCGACAAGCACATCACTTTGTCTGCTTGAGACATTGGTGCCGACCCCCCCAGGTTGTGTCTTCACACCTAGGGTGTCCTGCTAGTATTAAGATGCAAAGTCAAGTCTGGGCGTGACCATTTAAAACAGAAAATAACCTGATTTATATTGTAATAAAGGCAGGATATAGTATCTAGATGTAAAGTTATGTCGGAGCATGATACTTAAAGAAGAAAAAGAAACTGTGGTTGGGCGTCTCAAGTGGCTGAGACATGGAGATTTGAAATAACCATTACAATTCCACCCTTTTGATTATTAATTAATCACTAATAGTAAAAATACAAAAAGAATAATAAAAAACCCAATAAAATAAAAACAAAGTAAAGTACATAGTCACAACTTAATTATCCGACACATTAATTCACATAGATTTTAAAATGTATCTTTATGGCAGTTGCTTTAGAGGGGGAAGTAGCTAAAGAAAAGAAAAAGAGCAAAAGGAAGAAAAACATTATCATTATTTACAAAATGTCATCATCAGAGTCAGATTCTGAGCTGGGGTAATGATGGGGATCAGAAATATGAAATGAGGCTGGATTATGATTGTCATTGTCATTTTTCCCTTCTGTCAGAGTGACAGTGTTGGCGAGGTTGTAGGTGTAGGTCTCTGTCAGCACTATCCAGAATGATAGGATCAGGTGTTGCATGGTGAGGTTTAGTATAAAAAGTTTTGTGCTGTTAATCCTGACGTCTAGTTGGTGTCTGTTGAATTCATGGAGTTATTCCTTGTGTCGTCCTCTCTTGCGCTCGTTTGTCCTCGCATAGTTCAGGTTGACCGTTAATCCCTCTGTTGGTTCAGGTACCTTCCTGCAGTGGCTGGCTTGGACCCACGTTGTTCTCTCAGCGATCTTCACAGTAGTATGCATTGTCAGGAGCACCTGGAATGGACCTCGCCAACGTTTGGAGTGCCAGTGTTTCCTTCTGAAGTCCTTTATCACCACCCAGTCGCCAGGCTGGAAATCATGGAGTGGTGTGGAAGCTGGTAGTGGAAGGGCTGACTTCACCTACTGAGAGATTTGAGAGAGGGTGGAGGATAAGTTTTTGTAATATTATAACATGTCATCTTCACATAGACCAGTGGAGGGGAGTGGCCTGTTTACAGACTCCACTCCTAGGGATGGAGGTCTGCCAAAAAGAATTTCAAAGGGGCTCATGTTCACTCTGGATCTTTTCCTCATTTTTATGTGCACTAGGACAATTAGCAGAGCCTTTGTCCATGGCAGCCCCGTCTCCTCACAGCACTTTGCTAGTTTAGATTTCAGAGTGCCATTTTCTCGTTCAATAGCACCTCCACTGGCAGAGTGATATGTCGTCTGAGGTCAATGCCAAGAAATTCACTGATTTGGGTTATTGCAGAATTAACAAAGTGTGGGCCATTATCGCTGCTCAGTCTTGTTGGTATTCCCCATCTGGGACTGATTTCTGTTAGTAGAGCCTTTGCTACCACTTGGCTGTTTTGTTGTTTTGCTGGGAATACTTCAACCCATTTTGACCACATGTAAACCATCACTAAGCAATATTTCTTCCCTTCTTCTGGTGAAAGTTCTATAAAATCCATCATCAAATGTTCGAATGGTCTGTCTGGTGGTGGGCGAGCGGCGTGTGTGAGTGCTCTGGTTTTACTGTCACAACCGTCACTAGACAGTAGTGCTTTTATTTTGTTGTCTTGTCACTTCCTGTTTTACTTTGAAATCATCCTCCTGTGTCATGTCTGCTGTCTTTACTTCCTCATGTGTGATTACCTCTCCCTGCCCTGATGTGTTTCACCTGTGTCTCGTTAACTCCCCTCCCAGTGTGTATATATACTCTGTGTTTCACTTGTCTCGTTGCCAGTTCGTTTTCTTCACTTGTGAGTCAACATTCCAGCGTTTTTCCTGCCTGATTTCCTGTTGTGATTCCGACGTCCCTTCGATCCCGAGTAAGCCCGATCCCTACCTGTACCTCTGCCGAGTTTGACTGCCTTCCTGTGAATGACCCTGGACTGTTTACGGTACCGAACCCTCTGGATTTCCCCTATGTACTTTTGCACCGCTGACTGCCTCTCTGTGTATGACTTGGAACGGATTACTGACTTCTCTCTGTCTGCTCTCAGTTGGCGATTCTCCTCTCCCCTGAGGGAGACAGTTGCTCTCACCACTACGGGTCAGAGCCTCGCCGACCGGCCTCAGTCCCTCCCCAGTTACATCGGGAGAACCTTCGGCGGTCCATCTCCAAAGACACTTTCCTGTTGCATTATTACCCTTATTAATAAAGGAATCCTTGTGAACTTTACTCTCTGCCTCGGGTCGTGCATTTGGGTTCTCACATTAGTGCTCCGGCGTGACATTTACCTGCGTTGTGTGTTGCACAAATCATACATGATCGACAATACTTCCGCGCATGGACTGAAAAACCTTTGGTGAACCAGTGTTGAGTTATGGCATCCAACATTCCCCCTTTTGACACATGGGCCAATTCATGTGTCAATTTTTTTCCCACATTGATATGATTTTTTTTTAAACTGAGGGATCCCCCTATTGGGAATCCAAACTCAGCTGTCCAGACATTTAAATATTCTAAACTTTTATCCCCATATTTCCTTCTCATAATATCTGCAATCTGTCCCACCAGAGGTCCAACCTCAACAGATTTTTTATTCCCCATTCCAAATGGAGTCGTGCACGAATCCTACAATACAGACGTCTCTGTAAGGACCACTTCATCCAAGGCTACAAGTGATCAAAAGCCCCCCTGCTTCGTTTAAAAAGCAAATCACTTCGTTTAAGGGTCCAAGTGAAATAGAAGAACCGGTTGTTTTGTTTATGCTACAAACAACATGTTATGCCAAATTTAAGCCAAAATTTTAAAGGACAGAAAACTTAAATGTCAATATTTCAGTGCTCACCAGAGGAATGTAGCCAAATTGCTTTCATGGAGATCCCAGCGGCGACGATCCAGGACGTTTGCGGTCAGTCCTTTTTGAGGTTGGAGGCTGGAAAGTTTTTCTTTCAGGATTGGCACTGTCCGCGTCCCATCCTAGACGATCGGTCGAGGGATCCCACTTCTGACACCAAATTGTAGTGGAACTTTTTCTTTCTGCTGCTGGTGAAGAATGAAATAGAGACCGACAAGGTTTTATTTTCTTTGCAAAGAAAGGTCAATCAGCACACAAGCAAGTCGAGAGTGAAGAAAGACCCCGAACTGGGGGCGACCTGTACAATTATACCTAAGGGACACCTCCTGGGGTGTGGCACATCCCTTGTCTGCTTGAGACGTTGGTGCCGATCCCCCCCAGGGTGTGTCTTCACACCTAGGGTGTCCTGCTAGTATTAAGATGCAAGTCTGGCCGACTTCCAGTTTGAGCGGAGCCATGTGAAGATGCACGTTTTTGAGCTCCTCGCTGGTGCCGTGAATTCTGTTTTGTTAGCAACCTCCTATCAACCCCCTATTGTTCATTTTTCTAGTTGTGACCGTTCTTTATTCAACCGTCTATCTGCCGCTAAGAAATGACGTCTATCCATCGGAGAAAAGGTGCCCCTACCACGGACCTGAAGGCTAAAGCTAGCTGCCCGGCTAAAGACAGTGAGGCGGAGCTCCCTCCGGCTAGTACAGCGGGAGACGGAGACTCTATAATCCTGCAGGCCATCCACTCGCTGAGGGACGACCTGGTGAAGATGATCGACGGTAACGCTGACACAAATTCAAGGGAAATTGGCCAGCTGAGAGGCGAATTGAAGACATCTATTGACCAAGTTAGTGGCCATTCTAATCCAGAGACATGTGCAGTTTGTAGAGTCCACCGTCACTGCAGACAAAAATGGTCGGTATGTTATTGTCATGGGCTTACTGTATAACCTACCAGTTGTATTGGCTAATATTTACGCCCCTAACTGGGATGACTCAGTTTTCTTTAGTAATGTGTTTGCCCTACTTCCAGATCTGGATTCGCACCGTCTCATCCTAGGGGCAGATTTGAATTGTGTCTTCCACCCCAGCTTGGATCGCTCTGCGGTGTCGGCTAGACCTCTGTCTAACTCAACCCGTGTGGTTAACTCCTTTGCCGAGGGTTACGGCATGCTGGACCCCTGGCGCTTTAAAAATCCCACCGGTAAACAATTTTCCTTTTTTTCTGCGGCCCAACAGTCATATTCAAGGATAGACTACTTCCTGTCAGACAAAAAGCTCATTTCTTTTCTCCATTCTACTGAATACGGGAACATCGTGGTCTCGGATCACAGCCCAGTGGTGTTGCAGCTCTGTTTTCCAGGTTACATGCACCCGCAGAGAATGTGGCGGCTTAACCCGTGTTTACTATCGGACGATGATTTTATTGCCTTTATTTCCAGTCACATTGATATTTTTCTCAAAACTAATCGCCGACCAGAAACAAGTGTGGGCACTATGTGGGAAGCTATGAAGGCGTATCTTCGCGGCCAAATTATTTCCTATACTATCAGTGCGAACAGGCGAAGGACAAAACGTATGACAGAGCTTATGGACTTGATTGGCGACGTTGATAGAAGACATTCATCTATGCCGACTGTCGACCTGTATAAAGAACGCATTTCTCTGCAGACAGAATATGACTCTCTGGCAACCACCCACGTGGAGGACCTGTTTCTAAGATCTAGACATTCTCATTATGAACACGGGGAACGGGCAAGTAAATTACTTTCCCATCAATTAAGGCAGATCTTATAACAGAAGTTACAACAGCAACTGGGGGCACTACGACTGACCAGAAGGGTATAATCAATCAGTTTAAATGTTTTTATGAGACACTATATTCATCTGAGGTCATTGATGGCTCCTCTGTTACACATTTTTTCAACAACCTTGGGCTTCCCACATTAGACCCGGACGAGGCTGCCGCCCTGGAGGGGGACATTTCTAACGGGAAAATAGAGTGCGCGATTAAGGCTATGAAGAGTGGAAAAGCCCCTGGGCCTGACGGCCTACCGATAGAATTTTATAAAAAAAATTCCAATAAACTAGTGCTGGTGCTTCAGGAGGTATACAAGGAGGCCTTTGGCCGTGGGTCACTACCTCCTACCCTGTCTCAAGCGATTATATCTGTCCTTCTTAAGAAGGGAAAGGACCCGACGAGATGTGACTCTTACAGGCCGGTGAGTCTGGTCTGCTGCGATAATAAAATACTTTCTAAAGCTCTAGCGTTGCGTTTGGAGACAGTTTTACATAAGGTTATTCACCCGGACCAGACTGGGTTTATGAAGGGTAGGCAGTCCTTTGGTAACCTCAGACGCCTCTACAATATAGTATACTCTAGTCCTAGCCCTACTGCGGAGGTCCTTATCTCACTTGATGCGCATAAAGCGTCCGATCGCATTGAATTTGAGTATTTGTTTACAGCGCTTGAATGATTTGGATTCAGTCCAGGCTTTGTGTCCTGGATAAGGCTTTTGTATTCTGCACCTCAAGCTGCGGTTCGCAATAACAATGTTGTCTCAGGGTATTTTTCCCTCCGGAGGGGCACGCGTCAGGGCTGCCCATTATCACCTCTCCTACTCAACTTGGCAATAGAGCCTCTAGCTGATGCCATTAGAGCCCGGTCCGACTTTGCTGGTATTGTGAGGGGAGGTCATATGCACAAACTGGCCCTGTATGCAGACAATTTGCTGCTGTTTTGCGCGGACCCTCTCAGGTCAATCCCGACCGCACTTGATGTTATCGCCCTGTCATGGGGTCATCCCATGACAGGCTCTACAGCTCCAGAGGCAGAAGTACGACAGC
>CAFUXE010000845.1:402108-414424 GCA_903364295.1 Serranus cabrilla | reverse complement strand
CCAGGGTTGGGCCCCAGCCATGCTGCCTATCGAAGTTCAGGGCCTCCATGAGCTGCTGTAAAGCATCTCTGCCCAGCCGGAAATCTGGCCGAGTGTCCTCCCCTCCGAAGAACCTCTTCAGGACTGGCACAGTGGGGTTAAGTATGCAGTAATGATGAGCCTGTAAAATAAAGATAATGGTAAGTTAGGTTTTAGTTTGCATATAAAATGTGATGAAACAATGTAATAACACCGCAACAGATAAAGGTGGACCGACAGTGCGCCATTATCTGTTGTTAATAAATAACTAAATTTAAATTAAGAATAATCACAGGACACATCTCCATGGGGAGTTATGCGCCCCTTCTATTATGAAATTGAGTAGCGGGCACAATCATCCAGGACAAGTAAAATATATATAATATGTATATAATATACACTTTGTGGCCTTTACTTGCTTAATGGCATGGAGATGCTGTAATCATAATGACATAATCACCCAAATCTTTTATTTATGGTTTTACTTACCTCTCCACGTCGTTGACAAAGGTGCCGACAATACAGCATTCTTCTCCTTCGGGCCGACAGACGCCGATTCATTGCATTAATTTCTTCCTCCTCTTCCACAAATCTGTGGAAGAGTGCCAATAGCAAAGCCACATCCATGTCGTGAACTGGTTTTGGAATTGCAGCGCTCTATTTGAGCTGGACCGTCCAATTACTCAATGACGCACACCTGCGCACTTGGAAGGCTGTTCCATTTGGGCGTTTTGCCAGTGATAGGAAGGACTCTCGCCTTGTCTCTGGAGGACCCAACTCTGAAGGAAGGATCCCACCAAGGAAGGATCCTTGACATTGGGAAACAGCTATGCAGAAGCCTCTCAGCAAGTATTATACTAATGCATTGACATATTAATGAATGAACAGCTTTATGACATTTCTGACAAAAATGACGCCAGCATGACAAGGAACTTTATGGAATCGTCTTTTGTGATTGTGTTTCCGCCGGGAATAATTTGACATAGCTAAAGTAAGCTTGTCAGTAAGGCTGCCACGGAGCAGGTTAGTTCAGCGGCGTAAGTTGCCAAGGTTACTTAGTAGGACATCACAAAAGCCACGTTAATGGAACGGATCTCTCACTTAAAAAGAGAGAGAATGATAAAAAAAAAAAACAGGCTTTCCCTTAATCCGCCTTGATGAAAATAGTTTGCCTGTTACTTTTTTTGAATGTGATTGTGACATGTCTGTGGTTCCGTGTCATTTCTCTTTCGTGGCTCTGGTTGGTTCTGGGGCATGAGGGGATCTTTACAGTTGAGGATTATTTACTCACAATGAATGACAGCTTAAATCCCTCTGCACTCTGCCAGATTCTCTTTGCTTCACCAGCAGTATATCGGCTCCCCTTAATATCTCTCTAGCCTGCTAGACTGCATTGGTTTAAGTTAACTTTCTGCTTTTGCCCTGCACCTCTGAACACTGCCAGCCTCACATGCTACAAACTTGGCTTTGACTACACAGACTCCTTGTGCATTTACTGAGTTACCAATAAACCCTGTTTCCAACTCTACAGGACTTTGTCCTCTGCACATGACAGTTTCAACAGACAGACGCTCGGGAGTTCTCACTTTTTGATCCAGGGACAAGTCAAACTGTAATTCTGTTTCTGCGTTTTTCTGTGTTCAATTCCTCTGTATGTATGACTTTATACGTTTTATAGTTTTATCATCCTCTGTGTCATTTTTTCAATGGAGATTAATTATTTAGTATTTTTCTATGTTAACATCAGCATTTGTATTCATCTCTGTTTAAAATCCTTTATATCCCTGGATTTCCTGTCATACTAGTTAAGAATCATAGCTATGGTTAATGATGAAATATAAACTCATGATAAGTGTTTGTTCAGAACAGATTGAGTAATTCTCTGTTGATTTTTAAATAAGTGTTTGCTTCGGTATAGTCACAGGATGATATGGCAAATCATTTGGATCTTGTGGGTCTAATCTGATGACACTAACCTCCTGTTCCTGTGTCTCACAAGATTTAAGATTTACTGACCATCATCATCAATACGTGACGGTCTTATGGCCTCAAAAGGCTGTGCCTACTGAGTTTTGTCCTCTTTTTGCTCTTATCTCTTAACTCTCTTGCTCTTGCTCTTTTTGACCTCTCTGGTCTCTATCCCCCTTTTCTTTTCTTCTCCTTAGTTTAGTTTACTGTTCTTCATTGCTCCCCATTTTGGGATGAGTCTAAACTTTTATTTTGTCAAGTAAATTTAAGTCATTTTTAACCAACCTTCTTTAAATTTGTTCAGATGCAAGTTTGTTTATCTCTTTACATTTTTAAGAACAATTTTGTTACGCCAAAATTGATTAGAGTTTTAATTCAGTAATCAAACCATTCACCAGCTGTCACACACTAATTTTCCAAAGGCTTTGAAACTGTAACCACGGCGAGTCCACCTCTCACAGACTTTCAGAGCATCAGAGACCGTCTCCTCCAGACGAACCTTCATACCTCTTCAAGCAAGTTGAACTGAGCCCCACTGAGGAGAGCCAGTTAAGCTGACGCCAGTAACTCTTGTGGCATCCCAGCGCATCCCGATCCAACGCACACAAACCACGGGTTTCCCCTTTGGGCCTTGCGTACCACCCGCAGGACCGGACCACGGAGCGGCCACCTTTCTTTTATTGAGTTATTAACTTAATATAGGCTAATCAGATAACGCCAGCGTTTAAGTGACTTCCTTTATTCAACAGTAGAGTTAGACAATTTGCCATCCTTTCATGCCAAATTTGCAATAAATAATTAACTTTGGTAACAAGTTTTCATGAAACATTGAATTGTATTTATTCTTTTATTTAGTTAAATAAATATATATTGGCGTCACCGGGGCTCCACCCTGGAGCCAGGCCCGGGTCTGGTGCTTACAGGTGAGCGCCTGGTGGCCAAGTCTTTGCCCACGGGACCCAAACGAGCAACCTGGGTGACCTTCAAGTGGGCCCACCACCTGCATGTCTCTTCCCCGCCAAAAGAGGATGGCCCTGTATGTGGTAGGCTTCATCTAACATCACTAACTATCACACATAACTTGGATTAAATGATAACTTGGATTAAATACAAAAAGATAATCAAACAATGTCAGAACTTAACTTGGTGATTAAATGCAAACATAGATAGGGTAAATGCATGTAAGTACTAAATTACCATAAACCTGTTAATAAATGCACACAAGGATACAATCATACAATGCATATGTGATAGTGAATATCAGTAAACCGAACCCTTATGAGAAATACTTGAAAATAAGATGATTAGCGTATCTGATGTATGGCTAATAGACACAGTTATTCGTGATACAAACCAGTTGTACATATAACTCGAGCAGGTCCGAATCAGAACTATCCTCTAAATATGCCGGCTTTGGAAACAGGTCCGGATTAGCAAGTACCCCTTGCATCCCGTGGTCTGTGTCCGCCATCACATTGAACATGTGGGCTCCTTGCAGGTACATTATAGTGTCCGCCTGCTTGTCCAACATCCACATGCATCGGTTCCTCAGAATGGGCACAAGGCAACAAAACAGAAATGAGAGCAAAATTAGTACTATTGCATCAGTGATTGCTGCTTTTGCTAGTACTGCTCCCCATTTTCCTAAAATTTGGTCCAGCCAATCCCAGGCCAGCCCGTCACTCCCAGCATTCTCACTCACTACCCTTGTTAGATTTCAAATTTTTTCCGTAGCCTTTGTAAAAGATCCGTCAGGTGCTGTGTTGCTTGGAATGAAAGTGCAACAATACTGTCCAAATCTTTGGCAGACTTCTGCTAACAGCCAGTCTAACACCTATCTGTTTTGCCATGCTATTATACTTGCTTGTAATTGCTCACCGATTGCTTTTAAGATTTCACTGGTGTAATTCATAAATCTTTGTTGGTTATACTAAGCATAATTTGTCCAATTCACATTTTTATTAATGGTGATCCATGGAAGTATAGACTCTAGTCCAGCTCTAATCTCATTTTGAGCCTTGAATTCAGCAGGAATACCATGAGGTTGACCTATTTCATTTAGCTGAATTTCATCATAAGGTGTGAACTGTCGCTTACTTCTGGAGTGTCTCTGATTTGTTTTTAATGCAAAGTGCCTCATTCACCCCTTCGTACATTGCCAACATGGGCACTCGTAATTTTACCAACGCACACAACCCAATCCATCTGGGTGAGAGTACATTACTACATCTGGAAACCACTGTGGAAAGGCACCGGTCAGGTACACGAGAGCATGGGATGTTTGTGCATTTTCTGGGATGCCATGCACATGTATGTTGTCTCTGCGCGACCTGTCCTCCATGTCAGCAATCTTGTCCTCAAGTCTGGCGTGTTGCGCAGAAAGTCTATTTACCGACGCACCGAGTCTGCTGTCCACCTCCGCCAGGCGCGTCTCTTCCTTCTCCATGTGTTCAACACATTTAGAGACATCGGCTTGCATGGCAACCATCTCGCCACGAAACACCGCAACCTGAGACATCTTCCACAAGTATGGGGATAGCATCCTTGATAGCTTCTGCGACTGCTAGCTTAACTAGCTCAGCAAGTTCTTCGTTGTCGGCAGCACGAGAAGTCAACGGCTGCTTGTTGCCAGCACCTTTTCTTCCACCTGATGCCATCACAGCGATTAAAAGTCTCACAGAAAACAAATAATTCGACCGAAAACTTAAATGGGTAGTAATAAATATGAAAATAATACTAAATTACGGGGGGTTTCTGCGGAGCAATGGACGAAACCTTCTACATCCCTCCCGGCGGTCACATGACTCCCAGAGCAGGGAGGCTTTAAGGCCACGGCTCTAACACACTCACGGTATACTTTCTGAGTCTTCAATAATATCTCCAGTTCATTACTCTTGTTGGACAGAGAATTGACATTTCCCATGATGACAGATGGCAGAAGGGCTTATATCTCCATTTCCAAGCCTTCACCTTTAGCTACAATGTCCAACTAATGACCAATATCCAGTAAGGGGGCGTGTCAAATCAGTAAAAAGACTTCTGTGAAGGTTACTCCCTTGTATCCTCACTCATAGCTCCAGAGATATCCCTCCTTGATCCTCGCTCCTCACTTCTCAGACCACTATAAGAGCATCGGGACGGTCGTAAAGATTCGGGTACCAGAAGAACTTATGGTTCAAGCGAGGATCGAGGAGTGAGGAGACATAAAATCAGATAAGACATACCCCCTATAGTTTGTCTCCTCAAATAAAACAACATTTTTTAATTAATTAATTCTGTAAATGCTTATCCGAACCCAGGTTGCAGGGGGTTGGAGCCAATCCCAGTTGACATTTGGCGAAAGGCAGCGTACACCCTGGACAGGACGCCAGTCTATCGCAGGGCTAACAAATATAGACAGACAACCATTCACACGCTCACGCTCACTCACACCTATGGGCAATTTAGCCAATTAAACCTAATCTGCATGTTTTTGGACTGTGGGAGGAAGCCGGGGTACCTGGAGAGATGACGACACAGAAACTCTAAACTCTACACCACCATATGTTCCTCAAAGTTTTTTTCACACATTATTTTTACTGTATGACAGACAAATAATATTATAATTCTATCACAAATACCTTTTACATGATGTATTAGTTACATACAAACATACAAATTAGTTACATCAGAAACAAATACAATACCCAGACTGTCAAAAGAAACTGAAATTGAGTGCCTTTTATGGCAAACATACATTTTACCACAAGAAGGCAGTGTTGTATCTTATTGAAACAATTTAGGATGTTGTCAATTTTATACAGTTTTCTACCCATGCTGTTTAGTTGTTGTTGGCTGTTAAAGCTGTCTAGTTGCTCTATTATTATGCTTGTTTTCCCCTTTCCCTTTTCTTTTCTCCTTCTCCAAATAACATGTAACACATAACATGTGTTACATGTTATTCTAAGCTTTTCATTTAACAATTAAAAGCTTGCACAATAAAAACAAGAACTGAGGAAACACTATCTTAAATCTCATCAATTTCCAGTGAGGAAACAATAGAGGAATAAATAAATGATACAAAAAATAAATACAAAAATACATTATATTTGTAGAATAGTAACAACAATAAAAATAATAATTATTATCATTACATCATAAAACCTAATTAAAGGTTATACTAAAAATAAATTTATAGATGAATATATAGTTAAAAAGCTCTTTTAAATATCAGACTTAAACAATAAATGACAATAAAAAATACAAGATCATAAAAGATTAAATTAAATAAAAAAGTTGATGTTGCAACCAAGTTTTAACAAATATAGGAAAATGTATTTGCCCTGTCTTTGAAGTCTGTGTTGCCAACATGCTATATTTAAGTCTTAGTCGGAATATAAATTGCGATTAACCATAGTTTGGAATATCAACAGCACTTGTATGCAATTTATATTTTAGTATGGCATTTGAATGACATCCTAGTTGAAATGTGTAAAAGATCGACTTGTCTTTTAGATCAGTAGCCTCTAGACACCGATATCAAGATATCATTCGAAATGTTATGTGATTCATCTACCTGCACGAAAGTATGAATATGTCAGTCAGTCAGACATTCCGAGGGACCCCTGAAGGCATCATGCCGATCACATGGCAGGTGATAGTTGAGGAAGCGCTACAGTCACAGCGCACAGACCGCAGAACAACACAACAGTTCAGAGAAACTTGCATTTCTTGGCGTGTTTTATCTGTGTGTGAGGGGCATGTGTGTATGTTTGCGTACTCACTTTATCTTCAAGTGTCTCCCGCAACAATATTTTTTGGATTTGAAAGCAGTCGAGGAACCGTATCGCGTAAGTAACGTTAATAGAACACCGTGAAGCTAAGTACTGCACTTTTGTATGTTTCTGTTATACACAAGTATCAATACGTAGCCAAAGATGTTTTTCTCTGGGGATTTCATATGCATATTATCGTGATACAGTAGAAGATATTTTTACTTTAAACTTTAAGCTATTATTTGAGCACATAATCCGAGTTTCAGGGCACTGTCACTCTAGGCTATTGTGCAATATCCTAAAGTGTAAGTTTTAACATCGGTTTTCCTTTTACTTTCTTTATGTCACACAGTGAAAGTGGTTTCATAGACCATGAACTATTGCCCCTCAAAAATAATAATATAGAACTACTTTAAATATGTATATATATACCTTTCTCTGACGTGGTGTTTATGAACTTGTTTATAGGCTACTAATTAAATATTGGGATATCCCAATGCTGCAAATATGTGATGTTCAATAGGTAGTTAATGAATCCCTACGATTACCTGATTATGCCTCTCCATATATGTGAAATAATTAATCTTCACTTTTATTGAATAGACTTGACTTTTTTTGACAGAAAAGCATTTGGCTTCTGTGCGAGCAGCATTTTCGAAAACAGCTTTTATGGTGACACTGGTTCTTCTCTACTTGCTCAGTCTTAAAACCTACTGTCAGCTTGGAGCTATTAAATTATGTTTAGCTGCACTGACACATGCTGTGTAATAGCAGATCATCCATTTTTTGTAAAGCATGAGAAAAGGAGAAGAAAACGAGGGGATGCTGATATGCATATGAACATCAAGGCTCTGCCGGAGCATTTGCTGCATATAACACTGAAGACTATACATAAACACAAACAGACATGCACATGCACATACACAGACATCACAGAAGCATTTTGTCACTGAATACAGTGGACTCGACAGTTTGTGCTTCTTGTCTTTTGCAAATCTTATTTAAAAGGGAGATAATCGAAAGGTATCATTGCCACTGACCACAGTGGATTGATTAAGGCTGCTTTGGTTGACACTCGGATGGCATTAGCACTTAAAAGCAACAGAGGGAATACATGTCCTAAAAGGTATAACAAAGCTATTTTTGTCGCAGTTATAAAACAGTATGTTGTGAGCCCACTTTGAAGCAGGTTTTTGAGCTATGTCTTTGCACAAATAGGTTCAGGTGATTGCGTTGTCATTTTAACTACTGCTGCTAATCACACCACTGGAGGTAATCCACTGCTCCTTGTTGGTGATAAGAGACACAAAAGAGAGAGAGAAGAATACTAAAGAAGAAGAGATATCAGCTAGATTAAGGCAGTGGAATGGTCATAAAAGAAAGATGAAAGGAGCAAGGGAAGAAAGGCAAGTTTATTTGTATCACAATTCAACAGCAGGGCATTCAAAGTGCTTTACATGAAAAAGGAAAACATATAAAGTATAAAAGCAATAAAATCAACATAGAGAAAAGTTACAGTACAGTCCTCCCTGTTTAGTTCTGACTCTGGGGACAGAAAGCAGACCTGTCCCAGATGACCTGAGAAGTCTTGGTGGTTCATAACATAGCAGCAGGTCAGAAATGTACGTTAGCCCTAAACCATTCAGTGCTTTATAGACCAACAGCAGTATTTTTAAAGTAAATTCTTTGAAGTCCTTTAACACTTGATATGTTCTTCAGTTGATAGTAGGGTCACTTTGTAATTGTCTTAGTATGGTTGTTGAAATTCAGGTCTGAGTCCATGACTACACCAAGATTTCTGGCTCAGCATGTAGTTTTTAACATTACCAACTGAAGCTAAGCACTGACCTTTAATCCTTCTTCTCAGGCTCCAAAAACAGGTTTTTACCTTTGTTCAGTTGAAGGAAATTCTGGCACATCCAATCATTGATTTGTTCAAGACACTTACCCAGTGTCTGCATTTTAATGATATAATATACAGAGTGGTTTTAGACTTGGTTTCTCTTATTGATTTCCAAGTTTGTCATGCTAGTTAGCCTATGGCGGAGGCAACAAGTAGCACGCTGTGTCTGGTGCAATCTGAGCAGCGTCTCCTAACTGTGCAGTGGGTTGGGCGGGACAATTAACCTTATAGGTTATTGTGAAATCAAACCATAACAGCTATTGGATACTTAGTCCATCAACAAAACACATACTTAAGGTATAGTACACAGTTTTTAAAAAATATTTCCACCACTATTTATATATATTTATGAACGTCTTTATGTTACTCTAACTTGTTACTTTTTAATCTCATTGCGTAATAAGATATGAAGTCAATATTTATATGTATTTACTTGTGTTTTTTGCACTGGGCTACAATAAGGATAAATCGTAATGCTTGCTGAGAGAGTGGACGAAAAGAGAGAAAGGAAAAAAAAGCTTGAATATGAAAGGAGAGTTGTTCATTTGAGGTTATCCATGATTTGCTTTGCTGTATGTACATTTTTTGGCTCACTGTCTTCAAAAATACAAGCCTCTTGTGAAAGATGGAGGTGTGTTTCGAACCAAACATACTTTTTTAAAATAAGGGTATTATTGATAATTGATAAGTTGTATTATAGAATACAACTGGTTCATGAATAACCTTTTATATGGAGGATACATGAAGTCTGAGGTAATTCGACAAAACTTAAAACTTTAGATAGGCCTATGTGAATGCTTGTTCCTGCAATTATACTGTATGTTCTACAATCTATTCAATGACATTTCAATAGTGGTCTAGTAAGCTGTAAACAATACTGCCACTTAATAATGTGACACCTAATACCTTATGATAGATATGATAGAATAGAATATTTGTGTCTTTATTAGCTCTGTCCTTCACTGCCTTGTCTTTGACTTATATTTTTTAAGTTTACTGTTTTTTAGAGCCCTTAGTAGCACCTACAGGTCTCAGCATTACAACTAATTACCAATAAGAAGTTAGAGCACTAGCCTCTATCTAGCCTGACAGGCAAAATCGTGGGTTTATAAATTCTTGAAAAGTGCAGATTGAATATTTCTGAGATTGCAAAAAAATAAAAAAAAAATAAAATTCAAACTATTTTACAACAACTCAGACAGTTTTACATTTCTGGAGCTTTCTGAGTCCATGTTACAGGCTGTTATATTATCAATAGCCAGGCGTTTTTTTATTTTAGCAGTGGTAGTTTCTGAAACAATTCCTGTCCACCTGAAGACAGAGACCCACATGACACACATCACACAACCAAGGTGTGCTTTTGTGGCACAGAGTGCACTTTTGCCTTTTGTCTGTTCACTCATTTGTGTTGGTTGGGATAGGGAAGTGGCCTTGAGTGGTAGGACGATAAAATCACTTCAGGAAAAAATACTAAAACTATTATTTACAAGATTCGCCTGCAGCGGCTGCTCTTTTCGTCCTTCTCCCCACACGGCACTCAGTCATTACCATAATGCATGTAATAGCATCAGAAAGCCCCGTTTCACAGCTTTCAGTGGCAGTTTGAATGATCAAAATTGCACGAAGTAGCGGGGTACTTGAACGGTAATTTGAAATACACATGCGCTGCAGTGTCACTGGTGATCCCCATGGTTTTAGAAGGTACGGCAAAAAAAAGCATGTTCCCCAGGATCACACCCAGCATTTTGTAGGCGTGGCGCACTGCCATGGCTCCGCCTATGTAAGGGAAACACTGGAGTGCTCACGCTGTTGTGGTTGTCATGACATCGAGATTCGGACATCCTGGCAGTGATTCATTTGATTGTATCGTGGGGAAAGCACGGACGACTACTCGTTTCGTGGAGCCTCCCACTGTAGTCACTGCTACAGAGTTAAAAAGCTAAAACAATCCCCTATTCTGAACTAACTACTAAATTAATGTAGTGGAAACCCTGATGATAAAGGTATAATGTGTGGCTGCATCGGCTGGATCCAAGTTATTCAGTCTCTGGTTTTATAGAAAAATGCCATATTCTGCCGCTGTGTCATCCCCACAAATTGTGATGGTCGTTAAAGCATTTAATAACTTTTGATTCCAAAGGCCTTATGATGGTATAGACCAAGTCTGTAGTTGATCGGATTAAATCTGTAGGAGGAGTTTGTTAAAGTATGCAACATAGTCATTTTATGAAAAGGAAAGTGGTTTAAACATAAGGGGCGGGGCTTTATGAAATATTCTAATGTAAATGTGTTCAGGACTGGACTCTTAGGAGGCATGAGACGTTTGAACCAGATCACATGAAGTATGGCACAGTTATAACAATCTCAAATTTTTGGGCGAAACGCCATGTTTTGCAGCTATACCACACCCACACAGTGTGATGGCTTTTAATAACTTTTGATCCCAAAGCTCTTATGATGGTACTGACCAAGTTTGAAGTCGACTGCATTAAATTTTGTCAAAGTACGAGGCGTGGAAATGGCGAACATGGGCCTAAAATGCCATATTTGATTCAAGATGGCCGACTTCCTGTTTGTTTTTGGGTATGGGTTCTTGACTTTTTTTGTGCGTAAATTTCACCTGAGATTGACGTATATTCTAGGTTTGGTGAGTTTTTGAATATGATAAACCCCCCAAATTAGCAATTTATTTTAGGGAATAATAATAATTAAAGCTGCAAGCAGCGTCGGACAGGCCCTCACATTAGTATACATGTTGGGATGTGTAGAAAGTTAGGTGGGCTATGATTCAGCATGGTGTAGATGTGCACTGAATTTCATGTTTATAGGACAAAGAAGTTATATTATATGCAATTTGGAAATTTTTAAGGGGTGCTGTGGAGCCATTTCCAAAATGTAAGCATGCATATTGATTTGATTTAGTCAGGTCAATACATGTATCAAATTTCATGTTTGTAGGACAAACCAGGGATTTACGAGTTTTTGAAAATGTGTAGGTGGCGCTGTGGAGCCATTTGTGATTCTTTACAGTAAAATCGGTTAATCATGGCCTGCTGTATATGTGTACCAAATATCATGTTTGTAGGACAATCCAGTTATTTTAAAGGAATGTTTGAAAATTTGGAGGGGTCGCTGCAGAGCTATTTGGGCACGCCCAAGTGTTGAGGGATAGCCAATCATCAAGCTTGTAAACTGTCATTCACATCTTATCATGTGAAATTATGAACATTTCATTTTTCATGGCCAAAGGCTCAAAATTGCCGCCCTGTCACGCCCACACTGTGTAATGCAGCCACGACATTTTAATAACTTTTCATCCTGAACATGCCACACAGCAAGTTTCATCAACATCAGACAAAAATGCTGGGAGGAGTTCATTAGATTCCACTGCCTCCCAAGACCTTGTCTAGGGGGTGCTGTGGAGCCGTTTGAAATTTCAAGTGTGGAAATCTGTTGGCCTCAGGATACTGTGCATGTGGACCAAATTTCATGTTTTGTTAGAGCGCGTTTGTTTTGTAGAACAGAACAGAGGAGACTAAAATCCTTTTAACTATTTAATATGACAGTAATGAAAGAGCGAGCATGTACATGGACCTTTATCTGTTCAGAAATCACAGTCTGCAAGCAGTTAGCTGCAACCACCTCACAGAAAAAGGGCACCTAACTTACTGTT
>CAFUXE010000845.1:364236-401121 GCA_903364295.1 Serranus cabrilla | reverse complement strand
GTGTTCCTTGTACAAACCCAAGCGCTCTTTAATCACGTGCTCATCTGTCCATCGTGTAAAGCCCGCCCTGACAATTTCATTGGTCATGTTTTTTTGATACATCGCATAGAAACTCCTCAACGGAGCAATGCCAGACCGAACTGCCCGCAGAAAAATGTTGTAGGCGGGGCTACAATTTGGCTGCATCCAGGCTAGGTGAAAGTAGTAAAATATAAAATTTTTCACCAGGCCTGATTTATGTGTCAAATTTGGGGATTTTTTGAGCATGTTTAAGGGGCAAATTTGGGTTCAAAGTGGCGTAAGAAAAATAAACGGCCAAAGAAACATAGCAGGAACAATAGGGCCTTTCACACTAGAAGCCCCTGACTGCAGACCGCAGTTCGGGGCGGAGCTCAAAGCCGCTCAACGTCGACATGCTATTGGCTGCAGTCTGCAGTTCGGGGCGGAGCTCAACGCGACATGCTATTGACTGACTCCCAACATTTGACTCTGCCCTGAACATTTGTTTAATGTCTGATTGATTACCCCATCCCTTTTAATTAGCCACGCCCCCTTTTCTATAACTAATGAACCATTTGTTGCAGAGTCTTGTGTGAGGGGTTGTTGCAATCGTGTGATCAGAGTCCAGGCCGCAACATAGCCATACATCAAGACTGACAAATTGTCATGGCGCCCCCTGTTGGTGACAGGAAGTAACATTTTTTATGAAGTTTTTGACTTACCCCCCACAGTAGGTTTAACTTAGAGAAACGAAATTTGGTAGGCACATGCAACATGTGGAGACGTACGAGAAAGCCTTATGGACCCATAACCTAAATCTAACAAGAAGTTGGCCATCTTGAACAGAATGAGCAAATTGAGGGCCATTTCCAGTCTCTGTACTTTAAGGAACACCTCCCAGAGATTGCACCCGTTTGACTACAAACCTTTGAGATTAAAAGTTATTTCCAGATTTTTAATTTTTTAAAGTTTGGTCGTGGCATCGTGTTGAATTTTGAGTACTCGCCATGTACAGGAAGTGGCTTTCACTTGAGCATACATTGTCCTATCTGCCCCAATTTTCTCAAGGGGTATGAGAGTCCAGAGCTGAATACATTTATATATCAATATTGACACATAATCATTGCACCCCATGCTGGCAACAGGAAGTAATATGTTTAATGCAGTTTTTAACTTAGCCCCTGAAGTAGGTTAAAGTTAGAGAAACAAAATTCAATTGGCAGATATATAATCATTCACACATAATCTTAGCACCCTCCAGTGGAAACACAAAGCAACTCTTTCTGAATACTGCAATGTCCTGCTGCAAGCCATGAGATCCACCTCAAAATTGGTTCTTCCTGACGGAGAGAATGCTACTAAATGTGACAAACCTAGGACAATGCGCCAGTATACGGTGGTTGAGGAAATGCATGGCTGCATCAGCTGAGTCCCACAGCCACCCCAATGTACGTGGAGATGCGAGGACCTGTTCAACGCTGCTTGTAGCTTTAATTTTTTTTTTTTTGTAATTCTGCCATGGTACGGGTCACCGGCGGCATTAACAGCAGTAGTGACACATTGCCTCCCAGTTTGCCTGCACTTGTTGCTGAGGCACCGAAAAGCAAATTTTTTTCTGGTTCTACCTCAGAAATCAGCACGTTGACCTTGCAAGCAGTGAATAAAAATTGTTTTCTAGCAGCACGTTGATTTGCCATTGTTCTTTGGAAAATAAGTGGGCAAGTGGGCAAATTTATGGTAATTTACATTTCATCTGCATACACATTTACTGGAGGAGCTGGGGCGTGGTTGGTGGCTCGTGCATGTGCGCTCAATTCCACGCTGATTGGGATGTATCAAGGAAAGGTGCGCACAAACTGGCAAAAGCACAGTTTGGTACATGCAGAAGTAAATTTGCGTAGGTACTTTTCTAGTTTTGGGAGTACGGCATCTCTCAGTATGAAAACTGCGCAGTCTTTAATTCATGAGGCCCCAGGGCTGGACCCTCATCACATATGAGAAATTTGGGACAGATTGGACGAATTATGGTCAAGTTACACAGTCTCGTCTAGGCCACAATTTGCCGCCATGCCACACCCACATAGTGTAACCATCTGAAAAGCTTTTGATAACTTTCGATCCCAAAGGCATTATGATGATCGTATGCAACGTGCTAACTTAATCAAAAGGGGAGTGGTTAAAGCATAAGGGGTGGGGCTTTATGACATATTCTAATGCAGATGTGTTCAGGATTGGACTCTTAAGAGCATGAGAAGTTTGGACCAGATTAGAGAAAGTATGGCAAAGTTAGAATAATCTTGTGTTTTATGGTGAAACACCATATTTTGCCACAGTGGCAGAGCAGTGTGACAGTCGGGAAAGCTTTTAATACATTTTGATCCCAAAGGTCTTGTGATGGTATTGACCAAGTTTGAAGTAGATCACGTTAAATCCCTAGGAGGAGTTTGTTCGATAATGCAACGTGGAAATTGTATAGAGGCTTTTTGGTGCGTCTCTACATGATAAATCTGTGTACCAAATGTCAGTTTATGTGAATGTTCCCTATAGCCGCGCCATTTGAACTTTCTAGGGGGCGCCACTGAGCCATTTTGCCACACCCATTCCCAAGACCATTAAAATATGTCAATTTTAAGGGAGATTGACATATATTCCTAGTTTGGTGAGTTTTTGAACATGATAAAGCCCCCAAATTAGCAATTAATTTGGGAGAATAATAATCTGAATAGACCGCCGGTGCTCGGGCCCTAATAATTCCCTCAATTTCAATAGATCCTCGCAACGCTGTGCCTGGGCCCTAATAAACGGATTGTTTCAATAGGTCCTCCCACCTTTCAATGCTTGGGCCCTATAATTCCAAAGGTTTCAATAGGTCCTTGGACCATTGGTGCTCAGGCTCTAATAAAAATCTAAATCTGAGTGATTTCAATAGGGTTCCCAGCACTGCTGGTACTTGGATCAACTGTACAAAATACTAGATAATGTTAGCCTTAATAGCTGGTGAGTTCACAAGATAGCTGCACTGCCTTGTCACACCAAACACTAAATACATTGCTCCTTGTTATTGAAATCATTATGCTTATTAAAATTATCTTACAGTGCACAGTTCATGTTGTCGTCGAGCTGAATCTCCCAACTGCTCCAGAAGCTGCTGTTAGAGCTGATGAAGCAGCTGTCTGTACTAAAGCAATCTACAATCTGTCAGCATTTATCAGTTATGATATCAGTTCATTATTCATTAGGTTAATTATTTTAGCTATTTGTTTAATGTTTTAGGTTAGTTTGCTCATGCATGCAGCCAACACATTTCAAGCCATTTCAAGAGGAGCGGCCCCTGTTTCCACCCTGGACCTGCTTTTTCAGTTTTCATTATACGACTTAGATAATGGATCAAACTGATGCTTTGAGTGATGTGCTGTTTTTAGTGTTTTCACTCAGGCAATGACAAAACAAATTAGTCTTTTCTTTATGTGCTCAAACTGTAAATGGCAACTTCCAGTCCCAGAATATAAAAAACAGTTGTTTTTTCATTGCTGTTCTGTAGTGATTTCAATTTTTGCTGTAATAACGAAAGTCAAATAATTTTCTTCATACAGTTCATCCCTTTCTGAGCCTAATAAAAAAAAAAACCGCCTTGTATTTTAGAATTCTGTATTTTAAAACAAAAATAAATAACCACTCCTTTTTTTTATTTTGTTTTTTAATATCCTTTTGTGAACAGAAAATCTAATGCCCAAAAGATACATGGACCAGGTTTAATCTTTTAATCTTAGCCGTTGCTGCCCTTGGGCAACTTGTTACACAGATTATTACTGACTTCAAGCTGCTCTGCAACTGACATTTCAAGAATGTAGAAAAACTGGATTAACTGCAGGTGTGAGTGTGTAACAACTTTAGTCCTGCAAACTCCTTCAGGCTGCTGCTGAAAAGTGAAAAGCTGGAAGTTAAATCTTTACTCATCAAGGAGGTCATAGAGAACATGGTTAAGGCTAGAGTACTGTGCTGTTATGTGAAATGAACACTATTTAATGTTTTTTGTTTCTGTACCCTTCTGTTGACTCTTATAATGGTAACTGGTATGGTAATGGAAGGACCACTCACTGAGTTCTCAGTGCCTGTGCTGTTGTTGTTATTATTGTGCTTGAGGGTACACCTGAGACCTGTACTACGAAGCGAGTTTAACATACCCAGGGTATCTTTTCGTCATCTCGCTTCACTTAGCCTAACAACCGCAGTCACGGAAAAGTGGTATCATAAAGGTTGTTCAACTTTCTTAGTTAACCCAGGGTTTCCTCTACAGGCTCAGTGTACGTTCACAAAAAAGGGGGCATTGGGAGCGTCATTTCATTTGAAAGAAATGGTCGTGTTCCGCCCACTACTATGAAGAATATTAATTATTACAGCTTAAAGGTCCCATATTGTGAAAAAAACTTGTTTTTTCTGGCCTTTACATATATTCTTTAGTTATCCTTCAGTCAACCGAACCTGCAAGGACGGAAAACTGAAGCCTCTGTGTTATTGGGCTTTGTCAGCATCTTCTCAGTTTCATCCTCCTACAGGCCGTTCTTGCTAGGAGCCCCTTGGGAGGTCACAGACAGGGGCTATTTGCATAGCTCCCACCCAAAGTTACGCTCCCCTCTGCTCCCAGGGCCTCAATCTGCTAATATTAAGAAGCCAAAGTCTGTACAGTTAGCTAGCGCTGCTAGCCATGTCTAAGCTTAGAGGAAAGCATACAAAGTGTTATGTTGTCTGCTGTAAAAGGCAACACAAGTGTCTCTTTTCTTTGCCTGGTTCGGGAGAAAAAAGTACTCAATGGCTAGATTGGATTTACAATGGCAATGTTGCGGCAGCATAATATGATACCATTTACTATTTGAATTTTGGCATATATATATATATATGTATATATATATATATACATAACGTTGACTGGTTAAGTGAACTATTCCAGTACCTGAGTTTATGTCCAGCATTGGAAAATGTATTTAGTTTTGTTGTCTGAAAATCAAAGCATTATCAGTGTCTGTTTTTTACGGTGGCCAACACGGGCAAATGCGCAGCAACAGCCAAACGCTGCAAATACATAATGACACAGAACCTAAGACACAAAAAACACATGCAACAACAAAATGCTGCACTGGGAAAACGCTGCAAACAAAGAAACGATGCAGAACACACAAAAACAAATGCAACAACAAAATGCTGCAAATACAGAAAAGATGTAAAACCTAAACGACACAAACCCCCAAAACACATGCAATAGAGAAATGCCGGATATTGAGTCAACACAACGGAAGTGTCCACTCAACGAAAACGCCAGGATGCTAGGCAACCTCCCACTTCGGTAAAGTTAGAAAGATATTCACAGATTCGACTTTGCCGGCTCAATAACTCTTTTTTTTTCTTTCTGTAAACTGCTCTGTCAACACAGAAGTGTGGTTTCAGCAGTAAAGTAATGAGTCATGCATTGTTGTCTGTAAAATGCTTCACCAACATAGAAAACTGGTATGACCAGCTTGGCTGGAGGACAGCCTTTAAAGAGCTGAGGAGAAAATCCTGATGGTTTCAGACTGAGGCTAAGACAGTTTTCATTTATGCGAAACATTCCATCAAGACTATTGGGATAATACCATGTACCTCCGTATGTCTATTTTTCTGTTGCACCTGGATATCCATTGCTGTCTAGATAATCACAATCCTAAGAAACGTTGAAGGTGTGGAACAACTATTGATATACAGGTAAAGTTGAGACAGCTTTGGAGGTGAGATGTTGCTGTTAAAATGAGGCCGAGATTGAACAGAATGGGACGTGGCGTGTGCACCTGACGCCTGCACAGGTTACCTGTGGCTTCGGTCTGTAAGACCGCCAATACTTCTGCTGTCAGGATGGCCCTGATAACTGCCCACTTCATTGCAAACAAATCGTTTCTTCTCAATTATCTTTTCATCAGTGAAAACTTGGATATTAGAAATTTGGCAGCATGATTCAGACTTTATTAATCTTACTGAACCTTGACCAGAATGCTCCCACGTCAGTACACCACTGCTGTCAGGTTGGGGTGGTGGTGTCGCTGTGATCCATTCAGATCCATGACCATTGCTTCATCTTATTTGATCTGTCTTCCATCATGGACCCTCTGCCTCCTAAACAGTTTTCCAGACTGCACATAACCTCAGCATCAGTACCAGATGTAGAAACGTTTACTTTACCTTTAAGTTTTTTAATGAACAGTGCTCCAGTGCTTGAAAGAGTGGCTCCCTTGAAAACAAGACTTTTATCGTTCAAGGAGATACCACCCAGGATTATTAAATATATCCGCAGCTTTCATGGAGACTGTCGAAGAACTGAATACCTATGGAAATCTATAAATGTAAGTGCACAGGCTTTATCTGAAGGAGTACATTACTGTAATGATATGCCAGGACTGCATATTTTGCCAATCTGCGATCCTGTCGTTGTGTCCTTCGGCAAGACACTTTACCTGCATTGCCTCCAGTGTTACCTGCTGGGGAATAAATGAGTATGAATGTGAAATGAATGATTGGTGTGGTCGGAGAGGCCGTAGGCGCAAAATGGCAGCCAAGTTTCTGTCAGTCTGTCCCAGGGCAGCTATGGCTACAATAGTAGCTTACCATCACCAGAGTGTGACTGTGGAGTGAATGAATAATTGATTCAATGTAAAGCGCTTTGGGTGTCTTGAAAAAACGCTATATAAAATCTAATCCATTATTATTACTATTATTATTATTACTATTATATTGTTAGTGATTGTAACCTCCATTATTTTGTAGATTTATTTATTTTTATTTGAACTTATTTATTAAAGGATAGCCCTTTGAGATATATCATCTCATTTTCAAGGGGGTCCTGTGGACATAAAGACAAAAAAAACACTTACAATCATGACAGCATTACATATCATACACACACTACAAATACATAAAACAAACATCTTGCTAGTCCACTCCCATCCTCATACCCAGCCCTAGATATAGAAATGCTCCACCAAGCATTCCACCTTCATCTATTTGTTCTGTCAGTGATTTTTCTTGATTCTTCTTACTGCAGATTTATTTTCACCTGTTACACTAGTGAATATCACTGATCTCTTAGGTAAAATGAAACACTGAACATCAAGTTCTGCAGATGTACTTCCAACATCACTGTTGTTTAACCCTTGCTAAAAAAAAATAATTATCTAACCTTGATGTATCTTTACCTGAAAATTACGATATCCGATATCCAAACTCCCTTTCTTGACAAAGATCATAGAAAATGTTGTTGCTGAGCAGCTTGTATCTTTTTTTTGGAAAGGTAACAGTATTCTTTATCAATTGTAGTCAGGTTATTGAAAAACGGTTCTCACAAACAGAAGCTTCTCTGTTGCCATTAACTGCTTTTTGTTAAAAAGGCCGTCTAGTCCTGTAGCGTTCTGCAAGGATCAGTTATAGGGTGTATCCTGTCTAGCTTGTACATATAACCTCTTAGACAAATAACCTAACGAGCTTTCAGGGCTTGCTGATCTAGATGCCTGTTTGACTGCCATCAAGGCTTGGTTAAAACACATTTATGCATTTACACATGTTCTACAGTTAAATACTACAAGACAGAGTCTTACCATTGCTCCAGATAGCACCATCCCAAGGATTAAACAATGTCTTGTGTCTATAAGTGCTTCTATCAAAGCTATGATACATAACCTTGGGGTTGTCTTGCACAGTTGCCTGTTTTTGGATAGTCATATCAGGAGAGTTTGACTCAAACTTCATCTAGGCATCTTAAAAGCATTGCTAATTTGAGGTGTCCCAGTGGCTCACACTGGTAGAGTGCGTAGCATGTAAGTCAAGTCCTTGCTGCGGCAGAAAAAAAATCTTAAAAAACAAAAATAGCATTGCTAATTTAAGATCTGTTATTTTCATAGCATAGTTGGAGTACATTGTTCATGCTTTTCTTTTCTTGCTTTGATTATTGCAAATCACTTTTTTTAGCTGTCTTAGCAAATAATTTTTAGATAATTTGCAATCTTTCCGAAATGTAGCTGCACATCTTTTAACTAATTCCTGAGGGAGATCTCATATTTCTTCAATTTTAAAATATCTTGATTGACTCCCTGTTAGTTTTAAAATCTGTTTTAAAGTTCCTGTACTTTTGCAAACTTAAAATTAACTTTACAGTATACTTTTACAAACTTGAAATGTTCCAATTAAGTCAGAAATGTATTAAATTTGTATACTTTCTAGTACACTGAAAGTTACGTGGTCTGTAGTATACTTGCTATACTTAGACTTTTACTGAAGCATACTTAATAAAATGAACTTTTAAGTATACCACTTTTTGCTAAGGGCAGACAACAGACATATAGTAACATACCATCATAACAACTCTGGTGCCGTGACGATCCTCCCATTTACCAGTTAATGTTGTAAAGATACAGTTGTGTGTTTTTGAAAAAAGTCTGGTACGTTTCATTGTTAAACATTATAGATGGCCTTCTTGTGACACAGGGTGACAGCACAATTTAGACACTATGACAGACTAACTCTGTTCAACTGCACAGTGACAATAGTGCCTTTGTCTTTTTGTGTGTAAGTGTGTGCAAGAGTGTGTGTAAGCAAGGAAATTGTAGGGTTTTTCTTTTAACTCTGTCTGTGTAATTTCTCTTTCCAGTGTAACATTGTTTATGTGCTCACCATCTTGTTCCAGTACAAACTGTAACAATCATTTTCACTGTCTACAATATTGCAGATCTGTACAAGTGTGTGTGCTTGTGTGAAAGACAGTGAGGGTAAGGGTGTCCCCATACCGTGAATCAGACTGACCTGAAATTTGACAAGCATATACTGACTACATATGTTTTAAAAAAGCCTTATGACAAAAAAAATCACCATAAAGGATTTTCTGCATATTATTTTATCTGAAAAACAGGAATGTTGAAAGAATTGGTTTGATCAACAACAAAATTTGAAAATGGGCCAGTGGTAGGGGTGGGAAAAAAATCGATTCATGTTCAAATCGCAATTTTTTATTTTGCGATTTTCAAAATCGATTTTTCTCCAAGGAATCAATTATCATACGTCATATGCGTGTCCAGAAAAACGTGAAGCTGTAAACTTTAAAAAATGCTGTACATGTTATGAACCTCTTTTTGTCTCAGTTGTAATAAATGTCAGCTGCTGGACTGACTGACACAGACTAAATGCATTGTTTGCACCCAGACCGAGCGATGGTTCTGTCCGGTGACCAATCTCTGAGCATTTTTTCTGACTGTCGCAGCTATAGACAATGGGCACTGCTACTCCAGTTATTATGACAATAGCTTAGCTCAGTTGAGCCAATCAAATCGTTTGTTTACCCTGCGCAGCCAGCGCACCAGCGCAGAGAAGAAGAGACGGGGAAAACAGCAGCTCCAAAAGAAGGAAAGTGGATGCGGAAAATCGTTGTTTTACAGATGAATGGATGGAGAAATTTCTGTTAATTCTACCGCCAAGCAGTTCAAAACGAGTGTGCCTCAAAGTTTTCCCCTGAAGTCCGAGCAGAGGGCAAAATAACTGAACTTCAAGCCCAGTATGACAGATCAACCGACTCATCACGCATTCATTTACGCCCAGCAACGTGCAAACGAATGTGTAAGATTTTTTTTACTTGAAATGTAGGCCTGCATTTTTCAGCCTGTTACCTCTAATCTAAGGAAAAAGAAGAGAAAGATGTTTAGTCAATGCTCTGTTTGCACTTGGGTTTTTTTTCATAAAAGAGCCACTTTTTATTTATTGTTTTATGAAGATGACTTTTTTACTTGAAGTGTGAGCCTTCAATTCTTTAGGCTGGTACCTCTTTAATTTAAGAGAAAAAAAACATATTCAGCTCTGTTTGCACTTTTTTATTCATTTTATTCTAAGGTTTCTGTTTTCTTTAAACTGAAAAAGGCCTTGGGACTGCTTTTATTTATGGTAAAAGAGCCAGCTGCGCACACTGTTAAACATTTCCTACATTAACAAGTGACAACATTGTTGAAACCATATGAAAATGTGGACATAAGGGCTATATGACGCTAGCTGGACTTTGGTTCGGGCCTTTCTCTTGAGGAAATTTTAATATCTGGATGTCAATGACTTTTGATTGAATACCTGGTTTATGGCAACGGCATTCATGGTTTATCATCTCTTGAAGTGTATGATTGAACTTGTTTGTTTTTTGAGAAGGAAAGAAAATTGCAATTATTGATTAGATCTAATCGCAATCCTTGTAGAATCGTGATTTGCAATTATCAAGAATTGTGATATAAATCGAATCGTCACCTTTGAATCGTGATACAATCGAATCGTGACCAAAGCATATCGTCCCACCAGTAAACATCAGCCATCAATCAAGAAGTCCTTGAAATGGGCAGGGTTTAGCAGGAAATAGGCCACAACTTATCTTTAACATGTATTTATAAATTACCTGTCACAGACAAAGTCAAAACGTATCTGACAAAAGGAACAGTAAAACTGATACATGAACAACTTGAAGTCAGACACATAATTAGAAAATACAGAAAATAAAAAAATACCCAAATGCTTATCTGAATAGGATTGTCTTTAGCTGTTTTTGAAAGCCTCCACTTAGTCAGTATAATGGAGAGAATATAGCAACTCATTCCAGTGTTTTGGCGCCCAAATATATTATCACCCATAGATTTTTAATGGGTACAAGACACTATCAGCTATCTCTGCTCTGAAGACCTAAGAGACTGGTTTGAATAGTAGAATAGTTGATGCTCTGAGCTATATTGGTGCACCTTGCCATTCAAAGCTTTAAAATATACAACAAGTACACTCATCTATATACTATCAATGTACTTGGTATATCCCTCGTATGCTTAAAGTATACCACAAGTACACTTATTGATATACTGCCTTTGTACTAGTGATATACTTCGAGTCCCTATTTGTGGTTTATTTATTGTATACTTCAAGTATACTGTTATACACGTTGGTTATTTCACTATAGTTTACTTGTTAGGGTCCAAGCATCGACCGCAAGGGTCAGTGAGGACCCTATTGGAATTGATGTGTTTATCATTATTAGGGCCCGAGCACCGATGGTGCGAGGACCTATTGGAATTGATCCGAAATTAATCGCTAATTTGGGGGCCTTATCATGTTCAAAAACTCACCAAACTTTGCACATGCGTCAATCTCCAGTGAAATTTACGTATTTTAATATTCTCAAAAGTAGTGCAGTAGCGCTCCCTAGAACATGAAAATTGAGCGGCACCCTATGGGGAGAATTCACACAAACAAACAAAATTTGGGGGGATGCACCAAAAAGCCTCTTGGAGCCATACCCCAAACCCAACAGGAAGTCGGCCATCTTGGGTTGAAAATCGCGTTTTTGGCCATTTTTTCTCGATGCCTTGTACTCTAACGAACTCCTCCTAGAGATTACATTGTATTGGCTTCAAACTTGGTCAGTACCATCATAAGGCCTTTGGGATCAAAGTTATGAAAAGCTCTACCGGCGGTCACACTATGTGGGCGTGGCATGGCGGCAAACTTTGACATTTTGTCATAAAAAGAAGATTGTTATAATTCAGCCATATTTTGTCTGATCTGGTCCAAACTTCTCATGCTTAATAAGAGTCCAGTCTTGATTGCAAAACATTTAATGTTATTATATATACATCAAATGTTAAGCATGAGTCAATGACTTGACCTTATTATGCACTTGGAGCAAGATATACTAAGTATTAGTACTTTGTTGCAGAAAGACGTAAAAAGTATGCTACAGTATAAGTTTTAGTATCAAAGTATAAGTGTAAGTCTTAGTATTAATGTGTGTAATAGTCTTAGTCTTTTCTTTATATTTTTCAGTATAAGCCAATTATTCTTCACTATGCTATTCTTAAGTATATAAAATATAGTTTATAAGAAGTCAACTTCAAGTATACTTACTCAGTTTTAGTAAAAAATGAGTATACTCATAGTAAACTCGAATAAACTTCTTTTTGCTAAGGGTGTGTTCTATACAGATTTTCAGTGTCAGCGTCATGATGAGCTAGAGCTATGAATCAGCATTAGGCCTCTCTCTAGGGGGCTTATGCACCCAAGGCATCACTAGATTCCGTAATTATCCTTCCCTTTGATTTATTTCCGCATGTTGATGTCTGTATGTCAACAAGACAGTATAACAGAGGGATGAGAGCCTTAAAGGGGGGATGTCAGAGAAGGGGTGATTACCAGGCAAGGAAGGAGTGAGAGAACGGAGGATATACATTTCTTTGTAGGGGAAATCCATATTATACATCGTATTCTGTACTTCTGTCTCTGGAAGTTTGGGGGTGGCATTTGGCTGTGTAGTTGATCATTTTTTACATTTAACTCTTAACACTCAGTAAGGACGCTTGAAATAAAACTTTGATAGGAATCTAAAAAAATCATTGATGAGTCTAATCTTTCATAAAACTATAGACAGAAGATCATACACCAACATTGAGGAAGCCCACAAAAAACAGGACATAGTCTTTGATTCAGACTTTACTGTAAAAATCATCACAATGCTAGTAGTTTTGCTTCACACTGTGCGCACTTCTGCAGGGTGCATGCAGATCACGGCACTCTGCACATCATCGGTCTGCTGAATCCCTCTCAAATTAGCTCCTTTGATTGGTCAAAATGGTCCTGTGTTGTGTACAGTTACATGTGTGACTCTTCTGCAACTGCAAATAAGTTATGCACCAAATTTACCTACATACTGTTGGGCCTCTGGTTTACCGAGTTCTGATCGGAAGGGGACATGGCTCGTACCGTTAAAATTGGCTGAATGTCAGCTTTTTTATCAGCTTTGTTTGTGTTATTAACACGAAGTAGCATAGAGCTAGGGTCAAAATGTGTGAGTAGGTGGTGCAATGACAATTTTCATATGTGGTCATTACTTTGTTGGCATGAGAGTTGTGTTTGGTGTTGGTAAAAATGGATGGAACCTGCTTGTAGCAGGGCTGTTTGAAGTGTGAAGTATCATTTGCATACTTCTACTGTATAAAAAATGACAATGCACAGTAATTTGCTCACAAATCAAGTTTTCAATTCTTCTTTTCCAGGAGAACACCAGAACGCCTGGAATCAGATGCTTTCAGCCATAACCATGGAATCAGATGCCAGTCACATGCTGGAGGCAGCACTGGAGCAGATGGATGACTTAATCGCAGGTAAGAACTACTACATAGCAGTGTCAAAGGACTTATGAGAAAAATATGGTCTTCATTTTGAGAAATTGTCAGTGCTGGTTGTAGGATGCAGATACAGATGCAGTTAGATGCTGTGGATGAATGGAAGTCACAGGATCTCCCATGGTCCAAGATCCAGTATCGCTATCTACAATCATATTGAGCTATCATATATATATATATATTGAGCCAATATTTGTACTGAAAATTACTTATTTCTGCACTGGAGCAACCCTGATACAGACTGCACAGTGCTCTACAGATAACAGTGTTATTTGCTCACTAAGTTGGTCAGTGAGTCACATTATTCACAATACTCTGTAGGTATAACTGAAGAGGCTTTTAGTCTCTTGAAATATGGTTTAATATGTACTATATATAATTTCTCCATACAGTACATGACTTATTGTTATGGTTTGACATTGAAAACCTAACTGGTTCCAGCTGAACAAACAACAAGCTGCACAAACAAATTTAAGTACTTAAGTTCTTTAAGTACTGGCACACTGCTATCTTGTTCCTCTTTGCAAGGACGTTTTTATGTTGTTTTTTTTTAATTTAAGCCTAGGTTTTTGTTTACTTAGTAATGGAGATGTTTTCAAATTACAATACTTACAAAAAACTCAAGTAAAAGCAAAAGTACAGAATTTAAAAACTACTGAAAAAGTGGGAAGTACACAAAAAACGACTCAATTACAGTAACGTGAGTAAATGTAATTCGTTCCTTTACACCTCTGCTTAGCCACCAGTGTATGTATGTATGTGTATAGGTGAATGAGTGCTGTCTGTAGTGTTAAAGCACTTTGAGTGGTTGCTGAGACTAGAAAATTGCTTTACAAGTGCAGTCCATTTAACATTACCATTTAGACAGTTGCAAAAAGGAGGCATTACAAGTACCACTCTCACATCTAAAGCTCATAAACTTACTTTTGTTTGCTCATACTGACCTCATCAAGTGTTCTAAGTGTTCTATTCCCGCTCCCAGTGACCACAAATACATTTAAAAAATCCCATTTGTGATAACATGAGACAGTGACTAACAAGGAAATTAGAGACACTTACCAGAGATTAAGATATGTTGGTCATATTGCGCACCATGATCAACATGGTAAAAAAAAAAAAACAGATCCTGAGTTGTGGAAATGATGAGAAGCATTCATTCATTCATTCATTATCCGTAACCGATTAACCATACCCGGGTCGCGGTAGGCTGGAGCCAATCCGAGCTGACATTGGGCAAGAGGCAGGGTACACCCTGGACTTCACAAACTTCACACAGAAGGTCTGGATCGAACTAGCGACCCTCTTGCATGTTCAACAGATTTCTAAACCTGACACTCTTGTGCTCCTCCTGTGGTTGTTTTATAGCTGTGCTGGAGCTAAAATTGTATCTACAACTAGTTGAAAGTAAATGCTTATTTGTTTTTTTGGCCAAAAACACTGCATATGGATGGATGGCCAAATGAATGCATTCATGTTTGGTTTGTTTCAATATTCATATTTTATACCTTCATGCTCACTTCTCCTCAACCAGCCTAAGGTTATTTGTTAATATAATGTGTCGTAAATTCAGCAGTGAGTCAATTAAATTAATTTAATTCATGATATTCAAGCAAAGGTTGTTTTCATTCAGTCATTTGGACTCCATACTGATATATATATATATATATATAGAGGGGCTGTGGCTGTTTTTCAGAGTCACGCTCACTTGAGTGCATCTGGATGTGTATGTGTGTGTGGTGAGCCAGGGAAATTATCCTGGTGAAACATGGATATTTTAGAGGATGTATGGTCTCTGAATAAATTACTAGTTCCCAATGCTCCATTTTCAGTCATCTTGGCTGGCAATACACCAACAGTTTTGTTTTTATTGCAGTCACATTTCAGTTTTGAATAATTTTTCGATGATACATTTTTTTATCTTTTCTTTTCTCCCCTGGTTGCTTTTGAAACAAAGGTTCTAAAGCAGCAGCAGTGGACAGCATGTATGACCTGGGTTCTTCCATCCCCACTGGTCCTCTGCAGGTGGTCCAGTTAGCTGAGGACCTCAAACTTGCCTTGGAGTTCCAATCCAACCAGGAGGAGAGAGACAGCCTCAGAGCAAAGTTACCTACAGAAACGGCACAGATTCTCATAGGTTGGCTACAGATTGGAACTGTGAGTACCTTCTACGCCTTTTCAGATTTAATTCAAATTAACAGCCATCATAAAGACTTGTTGCCTTAATTTTTAAGACAAAGTCCGTCATCAACTGGAGGAGTCAGACCTAATTTATTGGTATCACATCATCATAATGGCCCTCATTTACGAAACAAGCGTACGGCGAAAAAGTGGTCGTCCGATCATTTCTATGCAAGACTTGGCATTTATCAATTTGGACTTGAGTGAATGGTACGATCAGATCTCACATCTGGTCTCAGCTCGTGTATGCAACTTTGAGGCAGCGGGAAGTCCCCATGTCTGAGTCTTATAATTGGATAAAACTCTGTGGTGTTTGTTTGTTAAATAGTGAAAAACCAAAGCATTTTATATCATTTATCATTAAAACATCATTAAAAATAAATAAACCCTGCAACTGTAAAAAAATTTATTTTCTTAAGACAGGCTACTAGCCTAGGTGATTAAATGTTTGCCGTTATCTAGTAAAAATTTTGCACACCACCATTATCCGGCGCGGACACCAGCGGTGCGTCATTTCCAATAAGAACTGTCACACACACCTCTGTCTGTCTGCGACAGAATTGCTACTAAATGTTAAGAATTGAATATTAGTTCTTATATTGGTGTTCTAATAAATGCTGACCACTGCGCTGATATCCTTTGATGAAACTTTTTAGGCTGTCAAATAAATCCAGTTGGTTCTGTTGCATCCGTTGGACGTCGTTGTTTCAATTTCTTCCTCTGAGAAATTCCTCTTCTTTTGGAAAACTTACTTTAAAAAATTGTTGATGTCCTGCAACCAAAAGCTATAAAAGGTTTATGTTTTTTATTTCATAAACCTCCATCGCTGCGCATGTCTGTACCTGCGTGAAATATATATTTTGATCATGGTTTCGCTCTTACCAGTTGTTATTTGTAACAGTGCACTTTGCTAATAAAGGTGACTAAACAAAAAAGAAGGGAAAAAAATGGCTGTAATGCATCCTTCTGCATCGTAAACTCTCAGGGTGAGGCTGTATGTATTAGGGCGTGACATTTAAATGACGATCGTTTCCAGCCGCCGCATTTATCAAGGTACGATCATTCTTACACGGTGATTGGCTTACAGCTGTACACAGGCTTTTAGCAACATTGACATTTTATCAAACACATCTATAATTGAAGCTGCAAGCAGCGTTGAACAGGTCCTCGCATCTCCACGCACGTTGGGGTGGTTGTGGGACTTGGCTGATGAAGCCCTGCATTTCTGCAATCACCGGACAATGGCATGTTGTCCTGGGTTTTTCATATTTAGTAGCATTGTCTCTGTCAGGAAGAGCCCATTTTGAGGTGAATCTCATGGTTTGCAGCATGACAGTGCACTATTAAAAAAAAGTTGCGTTGTGTTTCCACTGGGGGGCAATATGATTATGTGTGAATGATTATGTATCTGCCCATTAAATTATGTTTCTCTACCTTGAACCGACTTCAGGGGCAAGGCAAGTTTATTTATAGAGCACTATTCATACACAAGGCAATTCAAAGTGCTTTGCAGTGACAGAAAAACAAAAAAAATCACTACATAAGAACAGAAAAATAATCATTAAAATCAATGATTGATTTAAATTTAAAATGAAGACTACAGATAGATACTTTCAATTGTGGTACGCACAGCCAAAAAGAACGGTTTTCAGCCTGGTTTTGAACATTGTCAGAGTTGAGGCCTGTCTCACATATTCTGGAAGACTGTTCCAGATTTTAGCAGCATTAAACTGAAATGATAAACTAGAGATACTGTTGAAGACGCAGAAAGTTTACCGTGAGTGCAGTTTAATGTGTTTGACGGAAAACTTGGTTGAATCAAGGTGATTTCAATCATGTTTCACTGTCCTTTCACTCTGACTGGATTTGCACAGTTTGTTAATTTGTCAGTTTGTTTGTTAATGAATAAAACACTTGATCTGCTGTATGCTAATGTCAAAGAAGCTTACAGAGCTACTGCCTTAACTCCACTTGGAGAAACCGTGTGTTTTGAGTCAACCTGCAACTAAACTCACTGTCAGGAAATGGACACCAAAAGCTGCTGAGGCTCTAAAGGACTGCTTGAATGTACTGACTGGAATGTGTTGCTGTAAACAAAGGAGAACAGTATGGACATTGACAGACAAGTTGACTGCTTTACTGACTACATCAACTTCTGTAGAGATACAGTCATACCTACAAGAACTGTACGCTGTTTACACAATAACAAACCTTGGATTACGAGTGATTTAAAGGCAGTCCTCAATGAGAAGAAGGCAGCCTTTAGAGATGATGACTAAGTACGGCTGAAACAAGTACAAATTAAGCTGAAGAAGAGACTAAAGATGGCAAAGGTGGAATACAAGAAGAAATTGGAGAGGAATCTACAGCACAGCAACACCCGTGAAATGTGGAGAGGAATAAACACCATCTCTGGTTATAACAACAAGAAAAGACAGCCAGTGGCGGGTGACGTAGAGAGAGCTGATGAACTCAACCAGTTCTTCAACAGATTCAGTACAGCGGCCTCAGCCAACTCCAATGCTGCTGCTGCTCCTCCTCCACCTCCTCCTCTTCAGCATTTGTACATCTCCAATGCAGCATCCATCCCCCCTCTGACCCCTGAGCCTCCACCCCTGTCTGTCACAGAGATGGGGGTGAGGTTGGAACTGGGAAGACTCTGCTCATGGAAGGCTGCTGGCCCAGATGGTGTGTGTCCAACGCTGATCAAAGACTGTGCTGCCCAACTGTGTCAACCTCTCCACAAGATTTTCAACCTCAGTCTACAGCTGGGGCGAGTACCGGCCCTGTGGAAAACTTTCTGTGTTGTGCCGGTACCAAAAATAAAACGTCCAGCTGAACTGAATTACTACAGACCGGTAGCCCTCACTTCCCACATCATGAAGACCTTGGAGCGGCTGATTCTACGCCTACTGAGAGTTGAGGTCAAAGAAAAGCTCGACCCCCTGCAGTTTGCATACAAACAACACATTGGAGTGAATGATGCTGTCCTCTACATGCTTCACCGTGCCCTTGCTCATCTGGAGGAAACTGGCGCTTATGTGAGAATCATGTTCTTTGATTTTTCAAGCGCATTCAACACCATCCAACCCAACATTCTCAAAAACAAGCTCACAGAGATGGGAGTGGATCTTTCCTTCACCTCCTGGATCATAGATTACCTGACAGAAAGGCCACAGTATGTCAGGTTAGGGAACTGTGTTTCTGGGACATTAATGAGCAGCACAGGAGCTCCACAAGGGACTGTTCTGGCTCCATTCCTGTTCACACTGTACACAGCGGACTTAAAATACAACTCTGAGTCCTGCCACATCCAGAAGTACTTGGACGACACTGCTATTGTGGCGTGTATCAGGAATGGACAGGAATCTGAATATAGGGATCTGATAAAAGCCTTCAGTGACTGGAGTCACAAGAACTATCTCCTTCTGAACACCTCAAAGACGAAAGAAATGATCATAGATTTCCGCAGGTTCAAACCTCCTCTTCAGCCAGTGAATACTGGTGGGGAGGACATTGAGGTGGTGCCAAGTTGTAGATATCTAGGTGTTTACCTGGATAATAAGTTGGACTGGTCCCTAAACACAGATGCTATCTACAAAAAGGGGCAGACCCGCCTCTTTTTCTTAAGGAGATCTTTTGACATCTGTAGTAAGATGCTGCAGATGTTTTATCAGTCTGTGGTGGCAAGTGTGTTGTTTTATGCTGCGGTCTGCTGGGGAGGCAGCATCCGACACAGAGATGCAAGGCGGTTAGACAGACTGTTCAAAAGAGCTGGATCAGTGATTGGAGTCAGGCAGGACACACTGGAGGAGGTGATGGAGAGATGCACCATGAAGATGTTCGAGACCATAATGAATTGCCCGAATCATTCTCTGCACAGCACTTTCATGGACTGGAGAGGCAGCAGTGGATGGCTCCTCTCTCTCAGGTTGCTACAGGACGGAGAGATTTAAGAGATCGTTCGCTCCAACAGCCATCAGGCTGTCTAATGGCAGAGTCAACAGACTAAATGAATTTCCCCTCAGGGATAAATACAGTAATTTGGATTTGATTTCATTTTTGATGCAGCCTCGCCATGCTTTGTCCTGACTCTGGGCACCAGCAGGAGACCGCTCCCTGAGCTTCTCAGAGCCCGAGATGGTTCATATGGCTCTATCATATAGCAGATGTACTTTGGCGCTAGACCATGAAGAGACGTGTATACAAGCAGAGCTTTTTTAAAGTCTATTCTCTGAATGACAGGAAGCCAGTGCAGTGACCTGAGCACAGGACTGATGTGGTTGTATTTCCTGGTTCTAGTCAGGACACGAGCATCAGCGTTCTGGATGTACTGGAGCTGTCTTACAGCTCATTTAGACAGCCCAGTGAGCACGCCGTTACAGTAGTCTAACCTGCTGGAAACAAAAGCATGGATTAGCCTCTCTAAGTCTGGTTGAGACATTATTCCTTTGATTCTGGAAATGTTTTTTAGATGATAAAAGGCTGATGAAGTTATGGATTTAATATGGCTGTAAAAGTTCAAGTCTGTGTCCAATATTACCCCTAGGTTTCTAACTTGACTATATGGTTTTAGAGAAAGAGTTTCAAGGTGACCGTTTGTCTTTGTTTCTGTGGGCCAAAGACAATGATTTCTGTTTTGTCTGAGTTCAGCTGAAGGAAATTGTTTTGCAGCCACAACGTGATCTGATGGATGCAATGACAGAGGGAAACTATAGCCGCATGTTCACCTTCCTTCAGTGACACATAGATCTGAGTGTCATCTGCATAGTTGTGGTAGGACACATTATAGCTGCGTATTAGCTGGCCTAATGGAAGCATGTACAGATTGAACAATAGGGGTCCAAAGATTGACCCCTGTGTTACCCCACAGATTAGAGCCATTAGGTCTGAGACACAGTTACCAATTTCAACAAAGTACGTCCTGTCCTTGAGATAGGAATTGAACCATCTGAGAGCAGTACCAGATATTCCCACCCAGTTTTCTAATCTCTGTAATAAAATCACATGGTCAACTGTGTCAAAGGCAGCACTCAGGTCCACTTTGCCTGCGTCTGTGTTCAGGCGAATATCATTAAGGACCTTGATCAGAGCTGTCTCAGAGCTGTGTTGGGGCCTAAAGCTTGACTGGAAAGTATCAAAAACCTTGTTGGACAGGAGAAAGTCTGTGAGCTGTCATCAAGACTGCTCTTCTTCAGAAGAGGCCTAATGACAGCAGTTTATAAGGCCTTTGGAAATTTCCCCGTCTGAAGTGAGATGTTGACTAGTTGAGTGAGTTGTGATAACAAACTGCTCAACACAGACTTTAGAAATCTAGTGGGTAGCTCATCAAGGCAGAAGATCTCTTCGACTGTTTTGTCAGTGACGGGAAAAATGTGTCAACTCCAGATGTTTACCCAGCTGAAGACTAGTTATTTTTGTTGTGGAAATTATTGCATTTTTAATGGATTGCACTTTGTTATTAAAGAATGTTGCAAACTCATTACACTTAGATGTGGACGTGAGTTCTAAGGGCAGTGAAATTGGAGGGTTTGTTAATCTGTTTACTGTGGCAAACAAGGCACCAGAGTTGTTACTGCAGTTTATGATGATTTCGGAAAAGTACCTCTCCCTTGTTCTACGTAAAGTCTGGTTGAACACACATAACATCTCTTTATAAATCTCATAATGAATCAGGAGCTTTGACTTGCGCCATTTCCGTTCGGCTTTTGACATTCTCTTTTCTGTGCCAAGACCGAGTCTTCTTTTCTCCATGGTGCTTTATGTCTACTCTTAACCATTCTAACCTTGACAGGAGCAATGGTATCCAAAGTATTTGACACTTGATGTGTGAGAGTTCACCAGATCATCCACATCAGAAAACTTAATATTGAGCGCAATATAAACCTGGTGAATTTTTTTTCCAAAGGTAAATGCCTTACTCACTGTGTCAAAGTCACGATCGCCCACGGTTTCCCCCTTCATTTAACATGGAGGTTAACGTTACAGGAGCGCAGCAATCCATGACGCACAGATCCCTCTCTTCCTGGAGAAAAAACGTAGTGTGTGTAGGAAAATGCATTCAGACTAAGTCCGGTTTAATGCATTATTGATCCCGTGATGATTAATTAGGACAACAAGGTGTACCAAGTAAGTGTGGCGTTTAAAATGATGCGTAAACATGATTTTGGCATTACGCGCTGGCTGCTCTGTTGGCGCTGCTTGGACAGCAGTTGTTGCGTGATGCAGAACCATCCACGAAAGATGTGCAGCATCGTGATGGCCTGCAGTGTGCTACACAGTGTGGCACACATGCGTGACATCCCTCTGGCACAGGAGCTGTGGCAAGTCAAACCAGACCCTGGCCCACCAAATGTGAAACCACATGCAGCAGCGATACAGCAACGTTTGGGTGTAATTCCTGGACTGTGACACACAATTGTAAGCTCAGACTTATAATTGTTTTTTTTGTTTTTCAATAACTCTTTCAAAACTTCACACATATTTAACAATATTTCCTCTATGTATTATTATGTTTAGCAATTTTGTGAAAAAACCTTCAGTTGGAAGTGGGCGTGGCCTATATCCAGAGATTCAGCTGAGCGCAGTGAACCCGTTTTATTGTAACGTCACCTGACATGTGGACATGTGTCATTCTTGTTGCCTGCCAGTACTGCAGCAGACTGTACCAGTCCTGTGAAGAACAGTGTTATGGCAGTCTAGGCTGCAGTATGAGTTTTTTGGAAGGAATAATAAAGAAAATAAAAATCGGAGCGATTTCAATAGGGTTCCCAGCACCGATGGGGCTGGGATCGCCAGTGTAACGATCCCTTTCCCCCTCTGGCTTGGATCCCAAAAAAATCTCCTGTGTCTCTATTGTGTTCTGTATAAATTCCTGACAAACAGCTGCTATCTGTATGTAACATATGAGGTAGTTTGTTGCTGTTGCGGTTTGTTGTCCTGCCTCTGCAGGACAACACACAGATTGAGATTGAAGGGGAACGTGGATCTTGGACCAAGTTCAGCAGCTTTTTGGGGTACTGTTTCAACAGCAGATGTCTCACATGTTGCACACAGTCACTGGCCAAACCTCTTTTTCTTTCTTACTTGATTCTCTCTACCCACCTTACTTCCCTTCTCTTAGGCTACATTCACACTGCAGACTTTGATGTTCAAATCGGATGTTTTTGGTCAGATCTGATGTTTTTGTTTGTTTTTATTATTATTTTTTAAATGTGACTTATATCAGACTACATTGTAAACTGCTCATGGCCCCAAACTGACCTGCATGTGCAGAAGAGCAACATTTTTACTTCACCCCACAGAGTGGGAGTGAAGTATTGTTTTGGGCGGCGGTGTCTGTCTGTCTGTGTGTCTGTGTTTCTGAGCCTGAATATACATCCTCTGGCCAACAGAGGGCGCTGCACTCTAACTGATTAGTATACAGCCATCAGTGGGGAGAAGTCTGCCATCTCTGATTGCCTTGTTAACAATGTGTTGTAGGAGTGACGTGGCTCCTTTAAGAGACAGGACAAGTAGATGTGTGTGCATTCATGGAGTGAGTGGATGAGAGAGAGCGCAAGCAGGTGATTCAGTGAGTCAGCTTCGCATGACTATGTGAGCTCCCATGGATGGCTTTCTGTTGTTAAAAGTGAGGGGTGAGTAACCTCAGCTTTGGCCCTGGAAGAAAACAGATCTCTCTTGTGCTTTCTGACCATGGTCGTGAAGCTAAAGTGACGTAAAAGTTGCATGGAATGTGACATGACTTTTCAGAATGAGGTTGCATTGGAATCAGATATGTATCCAATTTAGAACCACATATGTATGTGGCCCGGATTGTGCTGTTCAAACTGTCATAAAAAAAAAAAATCAGACCTGAGTCACATATGAGTAAAGAATTGGATTTGGGTACCGTTGAAGTGAAAAGCAAATTAATATCTTTCATAATAATTAATTATTTAATTATTAAATCAAACCTCATGTTCTAAAGATCGTTAGCTCTACTAACAGGAATCCAAACAATCCCTCCAGGATATATCACTACACAAACCATGACATAAGAAATAATATACATTTATTTAACTAAATGAATGAATAAGTACAATTTAATGTGTCATGAAAAGTTGTAAATAAACTTTAAAGCTGGCATTATCTGATTGGCCTATATTAAGTCAATAACTCAATAAAAGAACGTTAAAATTCAGAAGTCAAGCACCAACTCGACAGTAGAAAGCCACACCAAATGTCCTACTGGTTAGGAGATGAAGTCGGTCCAACTCAGCACTGCTCAGTCCGGGCGCCCACTTGGGGGGGTTCTGGAAACACGTGAAAGTTTCTGGAGGATATAAAGGATTTTAAACATAAATTAATACAAATGCTGATGTTAGCGTAGAAAAATACATTTCCATTGATAAAATGCCACAGAGGATCATAATAAAGTTTTCTTGTATTATCATAAAATGTCAAATGATTGGGTTGTCTTTAATAATCCATTAATTTACTTAATTTTGGCATACTAAGGAGCAATTTGCAATTGATGAAGTAGAGGAAATTTAATGGCAATTAAAGGGAAATCTTTCATCACTTGAATAGGACACTTTCAATGCTGGTGTTGTTAATTTTTTTAAACTTAAGTGCTGTTATTATACCACCAAGATGTCACTGAAATTTAATTCAGGGATTTATAATGTATATTCAGTGTTCTGTGAAAAAACAAAACATGCTTAATGTTTTTTATTCGAGCAAATTTGAACCATAAAACATTTTGATGCTTTTAAGGAAGCATATTGGTTTACAATAAATATTCACTCCAATTGTATGTCCCCACGCCTGCAGACCTTGTTGCGTTTCCTGCTGCACACTTGGTGATACTCCACAGTTCTTGGTAAACAGGTTGCTCTAGTTGTGAAAATTCCTCAGAAAATGCCCCCGGAAATATGATAAAGAAGAAGATGCAGGGAAATTCAACGTCAGCTGGTGATTATACATCAAGTCCTTCAAAATAGCAGGTACTTTAAGTGAGTGTGAGTCTGTTGCAAACAGTTTTTTTTACACAGTTTTATATTTTGTGCTTTTATTAGAGAGTTCAGGTGGAGATATGGTAGAAAATGAGTAGAGAGAGGGAGCCAGAGCTAGAAACATCCACAGTTTATCTCATGTTACTTTATCTTACCTTACCTTACATTACCTAACCATACGTTTAGGAAACGGTTGGGCAACAAACACACAGTTAAGTTTGAGGAAGGATCGTGATTGCAGTAAACAGAAGTTTAGGGGCTAGGGTTAGCAGCATTAAAAAGGTGAGAAACTCAACAACAGCAGTTATTTCCAGAAACAGTTCTGACAGTTCTGACAATTCTCTGTCAACATTTTTTTTAAGGGACACTTACTTCAGTGGAAAGCAGTTCCAGTGGAACGGTTCATTTGGCCTGTGAATTTAAATGGCAGATTAAGAAAAGCCTGGCAGATAGTCAAGGCAGCTAATATGTGAACTTGTCCACATCCTGCCCACCTTCTGCACCTCCCTGCTTCTCCTTGCTGAACCAGAGGAACAAGATCAAAAATACTTGTGCTCTGCAATTCCTCTGTGCCCTGTGGGCTTCTGTCCTGGGGGCATTCCACAGTGAAGCACACACAGACACAGATACACACATGTAAACACAGGAACCATCATAAGTGTGTTATTGACAGGAAGTTGTGATATCAAATGACTTCTGCTCATTAGCTGTACAGACTAGTGATAAAGGATAAGAATACCGAACATATGAAGTATTGTAATGCTAACCTATAGCTGTCCTTACTAGTCTCCTGACATACTTGGTCTACATGGTCTCTGAGAATGGCAGTATTAGTTGGATAGACTACCAGGGATTGTATGGGCTGCACTGCACCCCTCCCCCATTACTACATGAAGCATATGCACTTTGAACTTTGATATGATGCACCTTGTAGTTGCCTGGCTGCACTTTAGATTGCTGGATTATTCATACCATCTAACTCATGCTGCTGTGCACAGTTGCACATTGAGCTCTAGCTCTATAACAGGCACTGTCTTTTTGACGTTGTAAAATCAATCCCTCTAGACTATTATAAATATTTTTTAGAGTTTGACTATACTGACCTCATGTTGATGGAATGTCAATGCTTTACTGCACAGTCTATGTGAGTTGTAAACTAGATTGTGTTGCACTTGTACAATGACAATAAAGTTCTCCCACTTAAAATGATGACAAAGGTCTGTAATTTTCATCATAGGTACACCTTCAACTGTGAGAGACAGAATGTGAAAAACAAAATCCAGGAACGCACATTGTAGGATTTTTAAAGAATTTATTTGTAAATTATGGTGTAAAATAAGTATCTGCTCAATAACAAAAGTTCAATTCAATACTTTGTAGTATAACCTTTGTTTATGATGACAGAGGTCAAACGATTACTGTAGGTCTTTACCAGGTTTGCACACACTGTAGCTGGTATTTTGACCCATTCCTCCATGCAGATCTCCTCTAGAGCAGTGATGTTTTGGGGCTGTCACCGGGCAACATGAACTGTCAACTCCCTTCACATATTTTCTATGGGGTTGAGGTCTGGAGACTGGCTAGGCCACTCCAGGACTTTCAAATGCTTCTTACAGAGCCACTACTTCGTTGCCTAAGCGTTGTGTTTGGGATCATTGTCATGCTGGAAGACCCAGCCACATTTCATCTTCAATGCTCTCACTGATGGAAGGAGGTTTTGGCTCAAAATCTCACGATACATGGCCCCATTCATTCTTTCCTTAACACGGATCAGTCGTCCTGTCCCCTTTGCAGAAAAACAGCCCCAAAGCATGATGTTTCCATCCCCATTCTTCCCAGTAGGAATGGTGTTCTTGGGATTCAACTCAGCATTCTTCTTCCTGATGAGTTCAATTTGTACCAAAAAGTTCTATTTTGGTTTCAACCGACCACATGACATTCTCCAAATCCTCTTCTGAATTATCCATATGCTCTCTGGCAAACTTCATATGGGCCTGGACATGTACTGGCTTAAGCAGTCGGACACGTCTGGCACTGCAGGATTTGATTCCCTGTCGGCGTAGTGTGTTACTGATGGTAACCTTTGTTACTTTGGTCCCAGCTCTCTGCAGGTCATTCACCAGGTCCCCCCGTGTAGTTCTGGGATTTTTGCTCACCGTTCTCATGATCATTTTGACCCCATGGGATGAGATCTTGTGTGGAGCTCCAGATCGAGGGAGATTATGAATGGTCTTGTATGTCTTCCATTTTCTAATAATTGCTCCCAGAGTTGATTTATTCACACCAAGCTGCTTGCCTATTGTGGATTCACAATTTTGTTCCTGGTGTCCTTCAACAGCTCTTTGGTCTTGGCCATGGTAGAGTTTGGAGTCTGACTGTTGGATGGTGTGGACAGGTGTCTTTTATACAGATAATGGCCCTCATTTATCAATCAAGCGTAGGAACTAGCGCAGATCCGAACGTATATATAATCTTACGACAGAGTTCATGTATGATTAATGAAGCATTCGTATCAAGCTTATCACATTGTACAAATTATCGTTCCTTGATAAATGCAGCAGCTGGAAACGTCATTTAAATGTCACGCACTAATATATACGGCCACACCCCTTATACTGTTCTCACTAAAGCGAATAGGGGAGATGCCGTGAGTTATAATTTATAATGAGTCAGAATGAATCTTAGAAAATGGTTGTTTTGCAGTAGGTTCAAAACGATTTATATTTACACAGAGAAAGAGAGGCCTTCAAAATAAAATACTTCCGTGTAAACTGCTTATCCAAATAAAGGTTTTGCTAAAGAAATATGTAAACGTTACAAAGTTTATGAACACGAACAACACACCCCTAGAGTTTACGACACCAAAGGACGCATTACGGCCACAATTAGAGTTTTTGTCTAAAAGAAGAGGAATTTCTCAGAGGAAGAGATTAAAACGCTGACATCCAGCAGGTGAAGCTAAACCAACTGGATTTGTATGGCAGCCTAAAAAGTTTCATCAAAGGAAATCAGTGCAGCGGTCAGCAGTGCAGCAGCGGACAATCAAACCACAAATCGTCCAAGTTGATAAATGCCAAGTCTTCCGTAGAAATGATCGTACGACCACTTTTTTCAGCGTACGCACGTTTTGTAAATGAGGGCCAATGTGTTCAAACAGGTGCCATTAATACAGGTAACCAGTGGAGGACAGACGAGCTTCTTAAAGAAGTAGTTACAGATCTGTGAGAGCCAGAGATCTTGCTTGTTTGAAGTGATCAAATACTTATTTTCCACCATAATTTAGAAATAAATTCTTTAAAAATCCTACAATGTGAGTTCCTGGATTTTTTTTCATTTTCTGTCTCTCACAGTTGAAGTGTACCTATGATGAAAATTACAGACCTCTGTCATCATTTTGAGTGGGAGAACTTGCACAATCGGTGGCTGACTAAATACTTTTTTGCCCCACTGTACATGGATGACATCACCACCCTCCTCAAGACAGCTGCATTCACCTCCAGACTCCTGAAAAGACTTGAAGAGCTGCTAACATAGGCACAGATGAAAAATAAAACCAGCCAAGTACTGCAGTCTCGCTTTCTGGAGAGAGCCAGGAACAACAACATTGCCTTTGTGGTCTATGGTGAAAAGTTCCCATTCTTGCTAGAACAACCTGTCCAAATTCTTGGTAGACTTCCCACAGCCAACCTGTCTGACAGGCACATGGCTGCATCTTTCACATCCCAGCTCACAGACAGCCTAAAACAACACGACCAAAGCTTCCTGCCAGGTAAATTCAAAATCTGGTGCTAGTTCAGTTTACATTATACCAATGCCTGATGTGGCCCCTGAAGCTGTTTAACCTTACCTCCACAACAGTGGTTAAGATGGACAGAAAAGCCAACAACTTTTTTTTGCAAATGGCTGGGGACTTCCTCAATGCCTTACCACTGTTTGGAAGAAACCCACTGAAGCTACCACTGAAATCCATTGGCTTAGGCTACAAACAGAAAAAAGTGAGACTCGTGTTCGAGCTGTTGACTCCAGTTTGTGTTTTGCATGTAGGGTTTGTTTAGCGTTTCATGAGTTCCATTTAGTTTGATCGTTGCTTTCTGTTAGGAAAGTAGTTTTGAATTTTGTATACTTATACTTTCTGTTAAGAGAGTTTTTAGTTTGTTGTTTGTAGATCATAGATTATTGTATAAATAAACAATTGTATTTTTCTTACGCCCTGTTTACCTGGTTGTTCCTTTTTATCCTTGGTTTATATTACATCAATGGTCACTTCCTAGCCCTTGCATTCTGGGGACGTAACACCTGGTAATGATCGGACACATCAATTTGCTGCTCATTTTATTGAAAAGATAGAGCATTGTGTCTCAAATTCAGGCAATCCATGCAATCCAGTTTGTTACCTTTTGAAGAAAAGGCTATATAAATAAGGTTCATTTTTACAGAATTGCCATATCTTGTGGCCATCAACAGTAATTTTATTTATTTATAGTCCTTAATAGGCCAACAACGTTATTTAAACATAAGTGGCAGTTTTATTGCAGGGAAGCACATTGAGGTGAAGGCTGATTAGCTGTTAGCCAATCATTAGCCGACTGGTCGGTTTTCTCCTCCTCTGGCTCTTGATGCTCAGCAGACTGTAGCATTTCGGAGAATGCCTGTTATGGTAGATGTTAAAATAATTCTGCTATAATTTAGAACTGGAGGAAGGAGATTGGAATCAGCTCAGAGTGCAAACAAGATTTTTAATCTTGTACAAGAGGAGCATTCAAAATGCAACATGTTACAAAGTGAAGACTCAAATGTCCAAGGAAAAACGCATGGTATTTTTCTGTCTCTGTGGGTGTGTTGTCACCCTGCCCTTCTGTACTTAAAGTAATCACTCACAAGGAAGTGATAATAGTGAGTATATATTCAATACCTTGAGTGAGGAACAATACCTTACATGTGTCAATGAACAATACAAAAAAGGTCACAGTTCACAGGTCACCTTTAACAGTTACACTGTACATTCTTTTAGTTCACATCTCACATGAAGTACATCAAGTACATAATTTCCATAACAGTAGAGAATAGTGTGTGTTTATGTGGAAGCCACATGAGAAACTCTCACGACTACTAACGTCATTGTGAGGCCTAATACGTTAGCGGCAGCTATCTGTTCCTATGATAAACTCTGATTATTAAAGTAAAGATGCTTTGGGCTATATAGTGGGTTTTTTTTATATAATGATAGGGAAGTAGTCAGTGATCGTTGCCTCTCTAACATCAAGGTCAGAGGGCAGCTGGTTTTCCGCCTTGCTCGAGTGAAGCTGTGCTATGATAAAGAATAGGAGAACACACGGCGAGCTGCATATGTAGCCAATAAAACCGTTCATGGGCAAGATGGACCACTTTTTCAGCTCCAACATATCCCATGTCATCATGCAAGCTCTTTAACACCATTGGTTGCAGCTGTTGAGGAAGAACCAGTTGTCATTTGTGCTCAGTTTTCCAGTACAGTATTCCATTGTCCTCCTCCAACTTGCCCCATTCATAGAGTAGTCTTTTCGTTTTACCACTCATTGTTCTTTTGTCTTTTTCATTAGGGTTCCATGCTTTGAGTTTCAAGGAAACCACTTCTTTGATTGCGAGATCATCTTAATGCGCATGTCTGATGTTTTCAGGGACACTCCATCCGCTGGCACAGTGTTTTCGTCACAGTTAAGTTGTAATGCTGCTACCCAAGGTATGTCACTGTTTTGAGCTGCTCTGCTCCCTTGGTACACCATAGACACTACCTCTGGTGACACTGTCTCTGTATAGCCATCCATTTGATGTTGAAGACCTACTGGGTACCTGGAGAACGTATCAGCATCTGCATTCCTCTTCCCGGGTTTGTACGTTCTTGATATCAAAATGAAAATCTGCTAACTCCCCAACCCACCTGTGGCCCGCAGCATTTAATTTAGCAGAACTCAGACCATAGGTCAATGGGTTATTATTGGTATAGACGGTGTAGGTTGGAGCGTAATACAGATAATCCCGGAATTTATCACAGATGGCCCATTTTAGAGCCAGGAACTCAAGTTTACCTGAGTGTAGGTGATAGTTCCTTTCGGCAGGAGTTAATGTACTGGACTCATAACCAATGACTCGCAGTTTGTTGTCTTGCCGTTGCACAATACTGCTCCAAGACCTTAATTTGATGCATCTGTATGAAACACATATGGGTGATCGAAATCTGGGTAAGCTACGATTGGAGGGTTTGTCTCCACAAACTTTGATATCACATTCTGATGTTCTGTAGTCCAGGTGTGCGAGAAGGGAGTTGTCCTTTGTCCCCTCTCTTTCCTTTGCTTTTACCCTTGTGTTTCTGCAATGTTATGGTGTCATCTTACAGTTGAGCTCACGAAAATCAACAACAGGCGCAGGCTGTTATCTTTTTTTGCACGCACACAACTGGAGAAGAGCAAGCCGACCCTGACTTACTGATCCATCCTCTGTCTAAGAGGTTGTGGATGTGTTTGTGTGTGGTTAGGGCATCAAGGAGGATGTCTTTTTAACAACAATTCTCTTCATTCCTCATAACAACATCAGCAAATCAAACACAAATGCCACCTGGTGGCCACATTAACACGGTGCAGTGGGGTGGAGTGACTTAACAGAGATAAAATGTATAACTTAAAGTAAAAACACATACCTGTATAAGAGATTAATAACACATTAATCGCCTTCTGGTCCTTTTTACATGTGCACTCTGCTCCTAAACATGCAGACGAAAACAGCGTTTACACAAGCTGTGCTGCAAAATATGTCAGACAAAATCACGCCAAAACAGCGGAAACAAAAATGTCCATAAAACTTATAGTAACAGTCAAAACAACACAAAACTGCTTGATAAACATGATATTGTACAATGGTAAACAACATACACCATAGGCTACGACATAAATAGCTAACATTTATGAAGAAAATAACACTATATCACGGCAGCATCTGCTAACACAACCTACCCTCAGCAATGCGAAGCAGCACTGTGAGGGAAGTATGGGAGAAGCTACAGAAGCCCAGGAGGAGCTACAGAAGCCTAGGAGGCTCAAACTAGGCAGAGTGCAGAAGGGAAATTCTATAGGCTAAATCAATTTAACAATTGCAAATAAAAATTACTCAGATAAAATTCACAAACATTTAATAAGGTCAACAAACATGAATTGAATATAGTAGTTATTAAAAAAGTGCATTTTAACCCTGTTACACATACTCCTTAACCTCTTTGTACAGTGGCCTTGGAATGGAGTTGTAGCTTTTCTGGACAGGGGTGCTATCTGTTGTGTTGATTGTTAGCTGTAAACCAGGGATACATGCACGGGTGCAGCTTTGTTGGTTTCCTTTCTCTTGCTATGCCCATCAACAGCAGGGCTCACATGAGTGGAGCAAAGGCAAGCTTCACCGCTTTCGTCTTTTGGCTTCTCACGAGCCGGGAGAATGTTTACAGGTTTAGTTCCTGCAATTTCTTCAATGAGCCAGAGGACTGTTTTGGGAGGTAAGAAAATGCCATGCTTTGTTGAGTTCTGGACTGGGATTTTCACTGTTTTTGACACACCAGCAGGCACGTTGACAAGCGCTGGGAAAAACTCAAATCCATCTGATAAATTGCACGTCACATCTGGCTCAAACAACATCTCTCCTCCTCCAGAGAATGCTCTGATGCAACACTTCACCATGCAGATTTGGTTACCATGAAAAGTGAGTCCATTTTTCCCAACTTAAGCCTCTGAGCTTTCTGTCTCATCCTGAAATGGCATTGTGTTAACAACAGACAACAGAGTTTAAGCATTGCACTTCTGCCTCCTCAAAGCCTCTGACAGTAAGTCCACCATCTGTTTGGTCACTGTTCCCCATGATAATTTCTTGGATTACATTAAAACCCAGCAAAGTGTACTGAGCCATGTTTGGAACTTGTTATCTCAAGACGAACTTCTATCCACCCATCAAAAGGAACATCTGTCCCATTCGCTGCAGTGATTTTAAGTGGATGGTCTGGTAATAGGCTTTCAAGTGGTTGAATTGTGACATTTGGCAAAGCATTCTCCACCCAAAACTTGTCCACCATGGTAACCTGTGCCCCACTGTCCAACAACATAACTGGAGTGTGACTCCATTTAGATGACAAGTCACCATGCACCTACCACCAATCAACTGTGCCACACGCTTTCTCTTTTGATGCACCATGATGTTGTGGAGGATTCAGTTTTTCAGTGATGGGGAACTCAACATTCTGTCTGGTCACTGTTGGTCCCTCCCCAGTGACCCCATTCAGTTTTCCTACGAGTTGTTCTTCCTTAGGCAACGGATGGCTCTATGTCCATCCTTGCCGCACCGGAAAAAGTGTATGTAATGTTCATTTCTTTGTGATACACACTTGTGCAGCAAGCTCCTGTATGGCAGCTCGATTTGCTTGGACCTCTCTTTGCACCTGTGCTGCATCCTGCCTGTCCCTATCCTGCTGCACTGCACTGACACTGATTGATTTCTGTTTGTGGGTCTGACCGAACCTATTTTGTCTCTCTGTCCCTTCACTCACTGCCCGTGTTATCAGTTCTAGAATTACATAATCTGTAACACTATGGTCTGATATGTGTAGTTTAAGATCTCATCTGATGCATAAGTATTGTCCATTCATACCCTTACTGTGTTTTGACGCAAAAAACACACTGTTTTAATCCCATGAATCTATACAAAAACTGTTGTGGGTTTTCTTTGTCATATTCTTTAGCATTACTCAGTTCCTGGAATAACTCAGTACTGCTCTTATCCTTTAGGTGTGCCCTGAGGAATCACTTTAGCTCAGCGACATGCAGGCCATCTTTGGTGACAAGCATGTCTTTAAAGGTACCGAGGCTTGATTAACTTGAGTACTGTTCTAATGACCTCTGTCTCCGTGAACCCTACAACTAGCACTTCATCAATTTGTTTACACAGATTAGTATAACTCAAATCTGCGTCAGAATCTGAGATATGACCACCATGAATCCTGTATTCTCGACTCTGGAACAACTACACATTAAACATGGAACGAATATCCATCACTATTTCATCCTGGAATATTCAAGGTCTGAGGTCGACTGCCAGGCTGAGAACCAGACACCCTGAGCACCCAGGGGGATAAACACTTACCAGGGGGTAGAAACATCCTCTACTCAATACCCCCCAGGCAAAACTACTACAAAACCACACAGACACAACTCCTACAGGTCTGTCCTACACTTTCACTGGGACTGTACATAGTCAATGGTAGAGTCTGAGGGGACTCCTATGGTAAGTTTACCTACAGCTCATCTCTGGGTGACAGCACAGTAGATCACTTCATCGCTGACCTCAGCCTAGTGTCTCTCAGAGCGTTCACAGTCAGCCCACTAACACCCCTTTCAGACCACAGCAAAACAACACTTGATTTAAACAGATCAACACGCATCTATAATCTATAATTCAAGGAACGTCTGTGACTCTGTGGATCGCGTATCTCGCTGACCGTTAGTCGGATCAACCTGAAATTTTCGATACGGGTTGAGCATGGCCCAGTGGAGTGCCTTTTGAGTATTTGAAGATTGTTGCATTAATATTTTCTTGAAACATTGCATTATAGATGATTGTTTACGTAGGACGTGCCACGGCAGTGCATTGTTTCCCGGGGGACGATACCACGTGTGACACTCGGGCCGTCACATGTAGGCAGGAAGTCGGCCATAATGCATTTACATTGCATTGCATGCATTTTTAAACTAATATTCAACTAACAGTAACCTTTGCTAATATGTTTCGATACGCGGTTTGAATCAACGAGGAAATGAAACTGCGTGTCTGTCTCTAAAGAGGGAGGAGACAGAAAGAACCCCGGAGTTTGTTAAAGAAAACCTGCTCCCGAGCAGGTTATGTTCTCAGAGTTGGTTACCGCAGCGACTCAGCCGGAGCTTCATAGACAAGTTTACAAACATCACTGTTAACGACAATCATATCTGTATGAATTACTTCCTGTCGCTAAACATGTAGCTTTCAAAATAAGAGCATATTGAGGCCTTAACAGAGTCCATCCTAGAATTAACAAAAACTCTGTCAAAATCTGATTACATGTTTACAATCAATAGGTAAACTCATTATTTTAAGATCTGTGATTTAGATCAGTGTATATGTTAGAATAGTGACATTAGAATATGCGAGAGGTTTGGGCTTTTATGGCAAAATAATTCTGCCGGACCCCCCTAACATAAACATTCACAGTGAGACCTGTGGTGAACACGTATTATAGAGGCTATTTTGCATGAATATGAATACAGGTTTACTTGAAAAGCACTGCCCTAGAATGACAATGAGTGAACATACTGTAAATCTGGATGATACGGGTTATTTTGAATGTAATGAGAGGATACAATCAATCTATCCATCAATGAAAATGTATCAATCATAAACACAAGATTATAATAATTGAAATCCTTAATACCATGACTGTGTCAATGGCACTATCCACAAACCTGTCACCAAGAAGACACCCCTAACCCTCACACATGATAACCGAGACCCCTGCGCCCCGCCGCCAAAATCTCACTCTGAACTGAGTTCAAAACTTGAGAGCCCTGCATCAGTGAGTCTGACGCATGCTATCTGACCATGTCCTTTCCATGTTCCATGTTTTTCTGTGACTATAATGGACATGATCAAACGTCTGTTGCAAAACGAGCGAGTCGTCATTCATTGAAAGCAGAAATACTGAGGGGGGAGCTACGGGCTTACTGTATCCCTCCCCCACTACATGCTCTGCATGTCTCAGTGTCTCATCTGTTTGCTGTTATGGGTATAACATTGTTAGATTGAGTGAAACATTACCTATGTCCTTATACCAAAATATATGCGGTGTGGCTCACATATGTCCGTGATTTTCATGTTTTGTGTTTATTTCAATTCAACAACTGGCTCAAAGTATTGTACTCCGTTATAGAACCCATTTCTCTATACGGTTCTAGTCTTTCTGACCACTCAAAGTGCTTTTACACTACAGACTGCGCTCATTCACCCTTTTATACTGGAATCAGGAATTCATTCACACACTGATAAACGCAGCATTGAGATAATTTGGGGTTCAGTATTTTGCCCAAGGATACTTCGACATGTAGGGATCAAACAACGACCTTCCGATCAGTGGGCGACCGCTCTACCAACTGAGCCACAGCCGCGAGGTCTGGGGTCCACCTGCCAACCAAGATTTAACGAATTGGGATAAACACCAAATTCAGACTCTGCATGCAGAATTCTGCATATCCATCCTCCGTGTCCCACGGAAAACACCAATTCATGCAGAATTACGACGATACCCACTAATCATCAAAATTAAAAAGAGCAATTCAATTTTATGATCACCTTAAAGAAAATGACCACAGTAGGCTCCATAAAAAGGACCTTGTGGGAAGTACAGAGACACATACTTCCCACAGATTACAAACATAGAGAGAGAGAGAGAGAGAGAGAGGAGAGAGAGAGAGAGAGATTGATTTTGCATGGTTTGGTTTTCTGCTTTGTTTTTTTTATCACATGCCTTGGATAATGTGTGTGTGCGCGCAAGCGTGTGTGTGTGTGTTTGTCAGAAAGAGAGAGAAAGACAGAGAGAGAGAGACAACTCGGACACAGAATGACAGAGTAAGAAAAAAAACAACAGACCCTCTCACCACCCCCTTCCTTTCTGGGCTTGCCCATTTGGCAGCGAGACGGAGCTCAGCAGGGAGACAGAAGAAAAAGAAAAACAAAATGAGAACAAGAGAAAGAAAGAAGTCACCTGAGGTAATGGAGGAAAAGACAACTAAAAACATGCAACAGCTCAAACCACAAGAGAGGAAGGGAGGAGAGTGTGGAGGAACAATGACTGAATAGCTGCTGAGAAGTATGAGAAGTAGGAAAAAAGAGAAAATAGAAAGGAAGAGAGGAGGAGTGTGACACAACAGAGGAGTTTTCCCACTCAAAAGGCAGAGATTGTAAAATGTCCTCCACAGCTGTGAACAGGGCAGTCTCTCTCTCTCTCTCTCTCTCTTTCTCTCTCTCACTCACACACACACACACAGTGTCTTGCTGTCCCATCTGTGAGCTGTGCTTACACATCCACACACACAGTAAGAGGGAGTTGGACAAAAACACAGAGGAAACAGGCAGGGCAGCAATGGGCTGAGGATATGGAGACTCCCATTGATTTCTACAGGCACTTTTCCTGGCTCAAAAAGGTGAGCACCAATTTTGATTTTTATTGTCAGATTGAAGGATTTTACAGTATTTCCTTTTGGAAAAAGAGAAAAAACTATGTTTCTAAGAAAAGGGGGAAACTCCTCTGTCCCTGAGAGCATTATTTTTCCAGATTTGGTGCATTCTGTTGTCTGGTTATTGAGTTATCTTCTCAGAAACGGACAACTTTTTGATACCCCAGGGCTGCATCTAAACTTGTAGTTGTTGGGCTGTGTGTGTGTGTGTGTGTGTGTGTGTGTGTGGCTTGCTTG
>CAFUXE010000845.1:330503-361998 GCA_903364295.1 Serranus cabrilla | reverse complement strand
TGCTCATCTGGAGGAAACTGGCGCTTATGTGAGAATCATGTTCTTTGATTTTTCAAGCGCATTCAACACCATCCAACCCAACATTCTCAAAAACAAGCTCACAGAGATGGGAGTGGATCTTCCCTTCACCTCCTGGATCATAGATTACCTGACAGAAAGGCCACAGTATATCAGGTTAGGGAACTGTTTTTCTGGGATATTAATAAGTAGCACAGGGGCTCCACAAGGGACTGTTCTGGCTCCATTCCTGTTCACACTGTACACAGTGGACTCCAAATACAACTCTGAGTCCTGCCACATCCAGAAATACTCGGACGACACTGCTATTGTGGCGTGTATCAGGAATGGACAGGAATCTGAATATAGGGATCTGATAAAAGCCTTCAGCGACTGGAGTCACAAGAACCATCTCCTCTTGAACACCTCAAAGACGAAGGCAATGATTACAGATTTCCGCAAGTTCAAGCTTCCTCTTCAGCCAGTGAACACTGGTGGGGTGGACATCGTGGTGCCAAGTTATAAATATCTAGGTGTCTTCCTGGATAATAAGTTGGACTGGTCCCTAAACACAGATGCTATCTACGAAAAGGGGCAGAGCTGCCTCTTTTTCTTAAGGAAGCTCAGATCTTTTGACATCTGTAGTAAGATGCTGCAGATGTTTTATCAGTCTGTGGTGGCAAGTGTGCTGTTTTATCCTGCAGCACCCTGTCCTTTTATTAGACAAACTAAGTAGCCTTATGTTTGATGTTGATATGTTAATGAATTTATAATATTTATATAATAGCATGTCATTTCTGTCTCTAGTTGCGCATTTACAATTCTTTGCTGATCTTTCTATCACAACCGGCAGAGTTCCACCCTGATGCGCGTTGTTGTTGTGACAAAAATATATTTAACAATTGCAAGCATTTACAAGCACTTTATCCATTTTCAAACCTTGATATTACAACATTAAAATATGAGCAATTTCAAGGATTTCAAGCAGTAAAAGAGGCACTTGTGGTTGGCAAAGATCGACACTCTCTCTCTCTCTACGAGTGAAAAATATGCACTTTGGCAATAAAAATATAAATTAATCTATGCCTGGACTGTGTCTATATGGCCTAAAATGATCTATAAGTGATTGTTAATTTACAGTCAATAAGTCATTACTTCACCCCATGGAGTGGGTGTGAAGTATTGTTTTGGGCGGCAGTGTCTGTCTGTCTACCTGTATTTCCCCTGCATATACATCCTCTGGCCAACAGAGGGCGCTGTGGGGTGAAGTCTGCCATCTCTGATTGCCTTTTTGTTATTGTATTGTTGTGGAAGAGAACACACAGCATATCACTATCATCAGAACACAAATTTATTAAAGGAAAAACACACTTTCATTAGAACACTTATAAACTATGAACTACTATAACTACACTATACATTATACTATAGTGCAATAAACAAACTGTAAACACAATTTTGTATGTAACTTTTTGTTTTTCGGAATAGCTTAATCTCAACAAGTTGAAATCAGATGACAAAAATATTTAAGAACATGTCACATTTTCAAAAAAGCACAATTCTAAATTAATTAAATATAATTTAATCTACATTGAAACAAAGTGTCTGAAGTGCAAAATTACACAGTAGCCTTTTTGGCAGAGACTGAGGTAGCTTTTGGCACTGTGTGATGACTAGGTACTGCGTGTCCCTCACCCATCCACACATCATCTGGTGCTGTGGTGAGGAGGGACATTAGACACCCCCATTTTTCCTTGACACAGTGACACAGAGGTGTGACTAGAGAGAAGACATTGTGTTATCATGATATACAAATGCGAGGTGTCCATGACAGGGCCCTGCGTGTGGGTTTAGTTCTTGTTGAAGTGTGTCAACTTCACCGAGTTGGTTGATGTGAGAGAGTCAAACAGAGTCGTTGAATATCTTTAATCACGCGTCTTATTTATTAAAAGCAAAGATCTTTGGCGATCACACCACAGAGTATAGGTCTGTTACAGCCAAAAGCAAAGTGAGATCTGAAGTTCATTTGACAAGTGCATGATTATAGAATCATTGGAAGCCCACCTAATTAAATGAAACACTCCTTTTTCTGGGTCCTTGCTTGCCTCAGTACAGTTTGCCCCCCCCACGCTTCAGCCAGAACATATCCTGCTCGTAAATTCACCCAATTATCCTTACAAAGGGATTGTTTTCTTTCACTTATGTCATGATGACTCTTTAGTTTTTCAGCATGGGTGCAGTACTGAGACAGACAAGACACTTTTCATCCACTTGATTATACATATATATATAGTTGTTGTGTTTAAAACAGAAGGTGATACATAAGGTTAACATACCAAACATTATAATGTGAGACTATGCTGTTCCACATTCCAGTATTCTCATTATTGTCTCCCTTGTAACACATAATCTATGTGTCTGCTTTAGAGTCAACCACATGGTTCGGTATCCAAACATCTGCCCAGGTTGCCGTGGTTCTGACAGTATTGCCCTGATAGCACCTGCTGAAAAACAGCCGCCCTGTCTCCTCAGTCCGAGCCTTTCAAACGTGATTTGATGGTTCTAGTTACATTTGTATATCATTAATCAGTAATCAAACTATACGTGTGTCCCATGTTAAAATATTCCGTTATGAGCTCACGGTCCTTTTCCATTCTTCAAAACACTTTTAAATTTCGCGCAAGTCAAGGCAGGAAGACTCTCTGCCATTGCCGCTATAAGCAGGAAATGATGTATCCCTGTTGCTAAGGGTTTGTAAGCCTGGGTTTTTGTCCAATCACAAACAAGCAGTGCAGTCCTACCCTTTCCATGTTCTGAAATATTTTTGCAACAGGCGAAATGTTTTTGTCCCTCATGAAATGTCTCATTAAATATTTTTTTTATGAAATATATTTTCATTTTGTGAAATGTTTTTGCATTTCATGAAATATTTTTGCATTTCATTAAATGTTTTTGTGTTTCATGAAATGTTTTTGTGTTTCATTAAATATTTTTTTTCTTTTTCGTGAAAAGTTTTAACATTTCATGAAATATTTGGACGTTGCGAAAAATATTTTTGCAACTGACCTTCAGGGCCACCGTAGAAAACTGATCACACTTTGAAATATGTAAGAGGGTCTAAGTTAAAGAAAAAATAGGTACATCCATCTAAACCTACTTACCTAAGAACAATACAACAATACATAAGATTGTAAGAACTCTATTTTTAGTAAAGTGACTATATCAAGCATTTTGTGAATCATTAAAAGTAGGTGCTGCCCTGGATGTTGTCAAGCATTCTTGGACTCTGGGATCATATAAGACAGTGTATGTCATTAAGAGTCCCACCCACTCCACTGGTCACTGCAAAAACTCGGCTGAAAGAGACACACCAATATTTTTGATGCATATTGCTTTGCTTATGATTAATTGTTACTATAGAGTTAAATACGTTAATCTGTTAAATAAAGATATATGTTGTTGAACTCCCATTAAATTCTCTTATAATGTGAAGAAACTATGTCTGTCCCCAAATCCTTGTTCACTCTCCTCCTCTGTCTCCTTCCTTCCACATTTACACAATCCGCCAATTCATGACAGCCAGATAGCAGCCTGGTTTCCTATATCAGTTGCTTGAAGTGCTGTGGTCACCTCCCTGATATGGCCCTGCTTCTCTGCAGCCCAGTGGGAATATCTGGGATTACAGTACCATTAAGTACTTCCTGACCTCTCCCACTGGAGTGATAATCTGACACTACCGCAAACCTAAATATTTGGAGTTAGGGGAAACATTTTTGCCAGACATTTGGTGGCAGACATGTCATCGGAAAGCATAAAGTAAATTATTTTGTTCACAGTCTTTTTCTCACTTAGTTTACAGTTTGTTAATAAGTCTAATGTGTCATGTCTGCATATATCCTCTGAACTCGGTGTCAGCTACAGACAGATCATCAAGGATCCCATGCTGATTTCAGAGTTTTTTTGCCTTAGTGTTATTAGACAGTCACAGAGAGAGTGAGAGAGAGAGAGAGAAGAGAGAGAGAGAAAGAGAGAGCTTGCTGTCAATATGTTTTTCATTGTATGGATGGTATGGAGGATAACAGGCTAAATCTTCTCATCTGTCCTCTATGCCTTTAAATAATAAAACTGTTAGCAAGGTGCTAAGCATTGTAACTGTTATAATGAATAAGCAGTGTTGGTGGTCTTGAACTTGAAACATATTGTGCAATTTCTACAGTTATTGTTTGTATCATCATATAAGAGTTTCAGCTAAAAGCCTGAAGTGCAGGTATTTACATTGTTGCCTTCCAAACAGGGTCGTTGTCACACAGCAGGATGGGGCACTTAATACATCTTAACTGAGCTTGGATTTAAGGTCGCCAGTGTGTTTGGCTATAGTTTAGACAGCTCACCTATGGCCAAATGGAAGCTATTGGTAGCTACCTTTTCACACCCACTTATTGTTATTAGTTTCCAGTATTTCTTAAAGTATGTCTCCCAAAAACCTGCCACATTATCACCTTACAGAGTTAGATGGCTAGCAAACAGTTGCTTAAAGGTCCCATATTATGCAACTTTAAACTTTTTTAAACATGTCCAATGGGTCTCTAAATCAAGGTTATGAACTTTTTTTTCTCAAAAAACACACACATTCAGCCTGTTTGAGCTCTCTCAATTTCAGCAGTTTCTGCCTTATTTAGGTTTCAGTGATTTGAGTGGGTTGAGAGGCTATGTTAATGAGGCACAGCTGTCATTGGCTGCCTGGTCGCTAGGGTTACGGAGGAGTTCCGAAACCGTTCCTGAGGCAGAGGTGTCGGAAACAAATAGCAACATGGCTGGCGCATCAGGAGTAACAGGGGGCAGTATCAAATATAGTACATCCATACATATACCACAATTAACCTTCCTCCCCAAAGAAGCAGAATGATATCTGAGCTCAACTGAGAATATTCGGTAGCCACAGTTATTAGAGCAAATGCTATCATCAACAGAAAGACTCTGAGGCCACGCTAATGCAAATGCTAACCAGCTGTCCTTTGAATAAACTTTGAATATTTAGACGTTTACCGATGTAAACACACAAACACCATTTGGCATTCAGTGACAGTTCAAGCACAATTTGAATGCCATGTCCCTTTATCCCAACAGAGACTGAATGATTACTTAGCTCAATTGAGAATACTCCGTAGCGACAGTGGCTAAAGCAGACGCTAGCATCAACAGTGGGCTATGAGGCTACGCTAATGCTAACTGCACATAGCTTTTAATAAACTGTTAATAGTATCATATTTTCCTGGAACATTGCCATTGTAAATCAAATCTAGCCATTGAGTCCTTCTTTGTCCCGACGCAGGCAAAGAAAAGAGACACTTGTGTTGCCTTTTACTGCCGACAACATAACACTTTGTATGCTCTCCTCTAAGCTTAGACATGTCTAGCAGCGGTAGCTAACTGTACAGACTTTGGCTTCTTCATATTAGCGTGTTGAGGCCCTGGGAGCAGAGGGGGTCTATGGGTGGGACCTATGCAAATAGCTCCCGTCTGTGACGTCACAAGGGGCTCCTAGCCAGAATGGACTGTAGGAGAATGAACCAGAGAAGATGCTGACAAAGCTCAACAATGCAGAGGCTTCAGTTTTCCATCCTCTTAGGTTTGGTTGGCTGAGGCTGAACTATACATCCAGCACTCACAGAGCAACATTTGTATTAATTTGGAGTCATGTTTACGGCCACCTGATATGTATAAAACCAATGTAAATTTTTCTTTCAGCTGTGCTTAGGTCTCCACCACTCCCTGGCTAATATATGTCTATTTAACTACTAAATGCTCCACTACTGAGTCTAACTCTGCCTGTCTGCTGTTTGATATTCTTGAAATACATTGTGGTCTTCATTTGTAATAGCTGATATGTCTAAAATACTATATTTCAAATGTGTTTTGTTCAAATAAGCAATTTAGAATGTGGCGATTGAAACAGAAACGTCAACATGATCAGATGGTGCAGGTGTGGCAAAACATTTTAATCTTAGTGTTTATTTCAATGTCCATTCCCTGGATGTTCACCGGTGTGGGATGCTTTCCTCCTGAAGTTAGTGTTTAGCTGAATTGGTTGAGCTCACACCAGCTGACAAAGTCCCTGATGACTGTCCTGTATTCCAGTCCGTTCCCCTCAGAAACACATCCAACAATGGCTGTGTTATCAGAGAACTTTTGGATGTGGCAGTGTGTGGTGTTGTGAGTGAAGTCCGGGGTAAGAATGAAAAGAAAGGGAGAGAGCACCATATGAGCAAACTGCTGCCGACCTGCCCTGTGGTCTTCCACAGGTCTGGGACTTTCTCCAGGCTCATATTAAACAAGTGCATGACCATGCCACAGAGATGGCCTGCACAGAATTTGAGAAGTCTTGGGCTGATGCCATCCGGGCCCAGAGCCTTCCTTACCTTGATGTTTTTAACTGGATTCCTCAGTTGACTCCTAATACAGCTATTTCTCACACTTTGCTTTGTGGCTGCTAAGAAAAATATCTGTTATTTCAGATGTTACCAAAAGAGTTTGGAATGATGTACTGTAAAAACACAACCTTATTGCTGTGTTTTCCTTATTGCTGAGGAATCCCAGCCCATTCTTCTCAGGCATATCTCCCAAGCTCCTTCAGATTTGATGGCCTTTTGGCATGGACCTTGGTCTTCAGTTCACCCCACAGGTTTTGAATGGGACTCAAGTCAGGGCTTTGTGCAGGCCATTCAATAGCGTTCACTTTGGTCTTCCGGAGGTAGTTTTTCACCAGGAGCGACATATGTTCTGGGTCGTTGTAGTGTTGGAAAACAATTTGACGCCCCAGATCCAGTTTTGCTGCTGACTGTTTGAGGTTATCTTTAAAAATCTTCACCTATCCTTTTCCTCTTTCATGATTTGATGATGGTAATATGCCTCTCCCTTCTTTCTCAAAACATAAGCAATGTCTCTATGACCAAAGAGCTCTATTTTCATCTCTCCTGACCAAGGGACATGCGTCCTGTTGGGTCTCGTCATATTTGCTACAGATGAATCTGTCATTAATTTGTGCATGTTATTTCATGATCAGGCAAAACAGGCTTTTGGCCTGCAATGGAGTCACTTTTCATAATTAATAATTATTAATGATAAGTATTAATAATATCGATAGCCATCTGATACCCTTTTTTATAAAGTTATGGTGCCACCCCCTTTAAGGCATAGCACCACATAAATCCACCACATTAATCCCAACATTCCAGTATGCATAATCTTTCTCCAGGTTGTCCTTAGCATACTGAAGTCTGAAGTCTTGATGGTGTCTCTTCTGCAGTAGAGTTTTTCTGCAACCTCACAGTCCATTCTTGTGCAGAGCTCTAGTGATTGTCTTCTTTGAGACTTGGCTAAGTCATTCACTAGTGGCTTGGCAGTTGTTCTGGGGTCTTTAGACACATCTCTCAATAGTTTTCTTTGAGTCTTTGAAATGTTTTGCCTCCTGCCAGACCTGTTCTGTACTGTGTGACTCTCTTTGAATTTGTTGATGATACTTCTCACCCCAGTTCTTGACACTTGGAAACGTGTATAACTTTGTATATCCATCTCATTTTTTTGGCATGATGCTTTCTCAAGTGAAAGCTCAAACCCTTAATTAAGTTTTATACTCTGTGTATATTTGGAGATAACCCTCCGGTTTAAATTGATTTTACAAGCTTTGAGCTGTTGGGGATCGAGAAAAATGCCACAGTTGAATTCATGTTCATTTGTCCATTTGGACTGATTTGTCTAGAAATGCAGACGCATTGTAAATGATTGGATGACTGCACCAGAGTTTGAGGTCTTACTATTAGGTCTGGGATTTGACCTGTCCAGTTTTGGGTGCAGAATACAATTAAAATCGCCCCCTAGTATCAATTGGTCGGTACTAAGATCGGCTAATATTGCTATAAAGTTTGTGAAAAAAAGTGGGTCGTCCCAATTGGGTCAGTAAACATTAGCTAATGTTACTTGGGTACCATACAATTTTCCAGTCACTATGACGTATCTACCCCTGGAGTCACACATGGTCCATGAAAGGATGAATGGGACACCTTTTCTTATGAGGATTGCTGTACCATGTGCTCTATCATGGTTTTTTGAACAGAATAATTGTCCTATCCAAGCTTTCTTTAGATTTGTGCACTCACTTGATCGTAAGTGAGTCTCCTGTAAAAACATGATAAAACTTCCTAATGTTTTTAAATGTATAAATACCCTACTTCGCTTCACTGGGTTATGGATTCCCTTTATGTTCCAACTAAAAAAACTGGTGTTTCCTGACTTCTGCATATCCGACATTGTATTTCTAGGGTAAATAAGAAAAGTAAAAAAGCGAGAATATGTCCCTGTCCAACTACAAAACTAATCTACTACACAGTGATTTAATGCTCAGTTTTAGTTTTATAAAACTAAAACTGAGCCTTAAATCCCTGTGCTGAGCTACTGAGCCTGTCGAGATCGCACATCCCTCTTCTAGCCTTGTGCTGCAGGCCCCAATCGGGGGGCAACCATGATACAAAAATAGGATTGAACAATAAATGAAAATTGTTTATAAAAAGCAAACAACAGAAGACAAACCAAGGTACCTCTGTATGACCCTCCCTCTCCTCCAAACAGTTCCCCAGGTACTTCATGTTAAAACACATCCCTCTACTGTATCTGTATGTATATGTAAAAAATTAAAAGATTCAAGGTGTCATAAATACACATTCAAACATGCTTAAGAAAAGAAAGAAAATGCCACTCTACATAGCAAGCGTTGGGTTTTGAATGTTCATAGCGGGTTAGAGTGGCAAGATTCCCTGAGGGTCTCAAGTTTTAAATTTAGCTAAATAAATAAATGAGTAAATAAAATAATAAATAAGTAAATATCTATAAATAATAACAACGCAAAGGGATGATATTATATCTGTGTGGTGTTAGTCCCAGCACCAATAACTATTATGGCACTTACATTTAAAACAAGAGGGCACCATGCTTAAATGGTGTGCATAAGTATACACATTACCACACAGATTGCATGCCTACACAAGAGGATATAGAATAGGAGAGGGGAATAAAGTCTGTGTACTGTAGCTTAAGCACCAGGCACTGAGCCTCCATAAAAAAATGCCCATGTTGCTTGGGAGTCTCACCGTTGTGGGCATTGTAAAAAGGTAAAGTGATTAAACAAATAAGTGAAATGACCTTTCACATTCAAACGTATCAGTTTGTTATCAATCTCTACTCCCCATTGTCCAATTGGCTTAATCAACTTACAGTTTACTTGGGCCCCAAGTTCTTTTTAATATATTTATGTTTTGCCACGTCTTCCCGGATCGATCTATCTTAGTCTTCAAGTCAGCTGTACTCGAGTCGATCCGTACCAAAATTCTGCTTCCGCTACTTGCAATGGCAGCCATGACAGCAGTTAGGTCTGTGGCCTCCTCATCTGAAGATGCCCCATTTGCGGATGCGGTTTCAGCTAAGTCTGAGGCTTTAGCAGAGGCCTCTTTCTTGTGGTGCTTTCCTTTATGCATTTTGTTGTTTAGTTGGATATTATGAAAAAATGGAGCTGCCTGTATGATACATAGATGTTATTCAATTGTGAGAGATAAACATGGACCCTCTGAAGTTGTTTTATAAAATGTTATTTTAAAAAAAGGCTCGCTCCGGTCGGGAGCACTGTTCAAACGCCTCCTCACATATCGCTGCTCTCTACTGCTCCCTGCAGCTGCATTTCTATCTTGTCCTCTCAAGATGGGGACTTCTCTGTTCTTCAGAGAGAGACAGGGATTGCAGATGTGTGATGCCGTGATTGGACAGGAGCATCTTCAAAACATCTTAAAAATTATGTGTAATCTCTAATAAAAAATGATCTCTAATTCATCCAGCCCAATGCCTTAGTAAAAATTTGCATCTGTATATTGTCTCAAACTCACAGCTTTTGAACACCACGGGCAAGTCATGAGCTTGTTGAGCTACTTGCCAAGTGAGTTACCATAAATGGCTTTTCAAGTCCACAGTATGACTTGATCCATCACCACTGGATTCTAACAATGTCATGGGAATTTTGAGATTGAAAGTCTATCTTGCCAGGCTCTAAGTAATGCATCCTGTGAGGAGGTACTGGCAGCCGAATGTGTCTGATGAAAGGGAGAGGCAACTGTTGTTCAAAAACAGCCATGGCGACTCCTGAAGAGGTTAGAGTAGATTGTCCAAGAGCATCAGCATTCAGATCAGTATTTATTAAAGGAGGAGCAGCGATCCGCACTGAATGCTTTTGCTGCTCTCCTGGTGTGTGACAGTGAAACAAATGGTTCATCCAGTCATCTGCTAGCAAATTAAAGGGTCTGCCCTTTTTTCAAACCCTTCACAATGTTGGCTTCTCAGATGGTTCTGTGTAACATACTATCTGGCACAATCAGGTTATACCAGGGTTGCATATGAAGGCAGATTTCAAGCTCGCTTTAAGTCCAAATGTTTGCAATTTCACACATCATTAAGACAACAGTAGAGCTGCCAAACCCCTCATTATATTATTGTAATAAAAACAACAGTGACCAGCAGCAAATCTACCTGGTCAGCCAATTGTGTATGTGCATAGTTTTTAGTTTATCAGGTTTGACTGAAGGACTTGCTCTGATAAAAGTTTAGGTTAACTTGTTGTTTGAAATAAAGCTAACTCAGCCATACATAAATGAGGAACAAGGCCAAGCAGAAAATATTGTGGCTTAGTTGTTTTTGTGTGACTTTATCTAGGTGGACCTGTGTTCTCCAGTCAACAATGAAACCTACCAAGAACGACTGCTCCGTCTAGAAGGAGACAAAGAATCTCTGGTGCTACAGGTCAGAACTGTGTGTGTTTTTGTGTGTATGAGTTGGTACTTTTTACAACTGAAAGATAGACTGCACAGCCAAGATGTTTCACATTGGCTGGGAAACCCAATGAGAATCCCAATTAAAATTCTTCATTTGTGGGTTTTGACATACATTCCAACTATGAGTAAGTGAGCCAGGGATTTGTCTAGAGGGACTGCATTTCATTTCAAACTCTGAAACACTTCGCTCAGATAAGTTTGTGGTGAGAAGATAATCAACCTCTATCTGACCCAGCTGGAGGAATCTTTCAGCCTTTTTAGATGAAACCAGTTCTCAGCATCACATTGTCTTCCAGCCGCAGTCTTAATTTTCAATCTGTATTGTTTATCTTAAGGGATAAATTATGATGTAATGAATGATGACCAGGGCAGGATCAACCTGTGTACTCATCCAATTATTGTAAAATTGAAAAGCCAACACGATCTTCAACCCAAAAGACAGAATAGACCATGTCAATTGTCAATACCACCCATAACAACACATAAGTGTTTTGCAGCCCATGGTACAGCAGAAGGTTCTAAAAATAGCGCACACGTCATTATATATACACGTACGGTTTCGTGGTTGTAAAAAAGGCTGCAGTTTTGGTGAATTAGGCTACAAATAAGGCTACAAAACCACTGGCCTAGATTTAGGGGTTAAAAACGTCTTGGTTAGGAATCATAAAAGAGTTTAAAAAGTAAATAAATGTATGCAAATGCTGGCAGCAATGTAGTTACAAGAGTTGCTTGAGCTAAGGAATTTACGTAAAAAAAAAAAAACATGATTCACAAACCATGAGCCATGGAAGTAAGAAACCGAAGTTATGAAAAAAGTTGTTCTCTTGCTTCCTGTGGGCCTCAAACCCCTTTCTCCTGGGTGAAGATCTGCCCATTTTTTCAATGTGAAAACTACCTAGGGTAATGTGAATGGATTTTTTTAGGAGTTGAGTTAAAGTGCAACACCCACCTGGGTGACTCTGGTTCTTAAAGTTGTTATAAGCTGCCTTGGCGGAGGTCTGCGCTCTCCGAGTGCTTTTCTAGTTATCATTATTATTATTATTTCATTGACATTTTTTATCATGGTTATAGAACAACTTTACTTAATGCGCAAATTTATATGAAGCTACCAGAACAATCATAGAAGGTAGTCGGTAGAAGTGTGTTGGGAGGATTTGCGCTGTGCAGAATGTTAGAATGTTGGAATGTTAGAGGTTTGAATGGACCAGTGAAGAGAGCTAGAATATTTACACATCTAAAAAGATTAAAGGAAACCCACCTGCGGGTGCATGACCAAATACTACTAAGAAAAGCTTGTGTAGGCCAAGTGTTACATTCACACTTTAGTAGTAGAGCTAGGGGAGCAGCAATAATATTCCACAAAAATGTTTTATTCACTGCCTCAGAGATAGTTTCAGATCCCCAAGGGCGTTACATTATAGTGTCAGGCCATCTTTTCCACACCCCAGTGTGTCACGGCTGATAACAGAACCCCTGAACCCAAATGCAAGACCTGAGGCAGCATGGGCTGAACAACAAAGTCAGTTTAAGGTTTGGACGAAAACCAGGAAGCAGACAGACTGGAGCTGGATCGTGGAGAGTAATCCGGTGACCACCGAGGGATAGCGGGAGCGGACAGGAGGCAGGCTATCGCCAACTAGGATGAGACAGAGAGAGTCCGTAATCCAAACAGGGTCGTTACCAGAAGAGCAGTCAGACGAGCAGAGGTACATCAGGATATCCAAACTCAGAGTACCGTATTCAGGCAGAGGTCGAAAAACCGTCCAGGGACGTGCCAGAGGTGGTGGTGTCCCTGGACACTGAGAAGGCATTTGACAGAGTTAATTGGGGATACCTGCTTTCTGTATTGGATAAGTTTGGGTTTGGTCCAAAATTTGTCTCCTGGATTCATTTATTGTACTGTTCCCCAAAAGCTGCAGTAGTCACCAATAAGTTATGTTCTCAATATTTCCAACGGGAAAGAGGAACGTGTCAAGGATGTCCTCTAAGCCCATTGCTATTTATTCTAGCAATACAGCCCCTGGCAATAAGGCTTAGGAATACACCGTCCATACTTGGAATTAACAGAATGTATATGGAATAAAAAGTATCATTGTACGCAGATGATCTTTTAATTTACATCGGTGATCCTCTGTCTTAGGGTGTTTTCACACCGGGACTGGTGCCCGACCGGCGGCACCAACTCTTTGCTGGTCATGAACCACAAACCGCTTACGTCAGGGGCTGGGGCGGGATTATCGTGATTTACACGGCAATACGAAAACGTGTATTATTCATTTTATTTGATTTGTTTTAATGCAGTGTTATTGATACGGCCGCTAATGCCAGCCCGCTCGCTAACGCCGACCGTATCAATAACATTGCATTAAAACATATCAAATTAAATGAATAGTTAGCCAGCCGTCCGGCGTTAGCCAGCCGGCTCACTAGCACCAGCCGGTGCTATCGAGCCGGCGTTAGCGAGCTATCAATAGCTTACAGTGTTATTAAAACCTAACCGCTGTCCATGGTGATCAAGACGAGCACTGTGTTGTACCAGTGGTGTTTGGGTGCCAGTGACGGCTCGAAAAGCCAGGAGCAACATTGTAACATTGTATTCTGCTGCCGTTGTTTTTTATAGTTGCCGAGTGAGCGGAGATGTTTACAGACGTATACTGTGACGTAATCACGTGGCTCTCAAGCCGGTGTGAAAGCAAACGGGTTCGGAGCTGGTTCGCAGCACGAGCACCGGCTCCGAACCGGCCGGGCACCGGCCCCCGGTCAGAAAAGGGTATTAGACACCCATGATACTGAACATTTTAAATGACGTCAGTAGCTTTTCTGGCTATGAATTAAACTCCTCAAAAAGTATATGCTTTCCCATAAACAACAAGGCACATACAATCAAGGATGCAGACCTGCCCTTCTCTATTTCAAAATTAGCAAAGCATGCAGCAAAATTTCACACTTTTTACTGTTTTCTGCAAGGGTGTGTGTGTGTGTGTGTGTGCGTTTGTGTGTGTGACTTAGCGTTTTGGCCGCGTGCGTCAATGAGCAGTTGTAAGGGAGTAGTCATTTTGGAGATGGCAAGACATTACATCACACAGAAGGCTCTGGAAAAGATCAAGGCCAAGTAAAAAAAAATCATCATACAGTGCTGTGAAAAAGTATTTTCCCTCTTTCCATTTTTTCTTTTTTTTTTTTTGCATATTTGTCAAACTTAAATGTTTCAGATCATCAAAACCAATTTTAGCATTAGATAAAGATAACCAGAGTAAATACAAAATGCAGTTTTTAAATGATAACCCAACCCTCAAAAGCTATCCAAACCTACATGGCCCTATGTGAAAAAGTAATTGCTCCCTAAACCTAACAAATGGTTGTGCTGCCCTCTACAGGAACAACTGCAATCAAGAACTTGACAGTTTTTACGTCGCTGTGGAGGAATTTTGGCCCACTCTTCTTTGCAGATTTATTTTTAATTCAGCCACGTTGGATGGTTTTCGAGCATGAACGGCCTGTATATGTTCATGTCACAGCATTTCAATCGGATTTAAGTTAGAACTTTGACTTGGCTGCTCCAAAAAATTCTTTTTAAGTCATCCAGAGGTGGAAATTTCAGTTGTCTCGGATCTTTGTCTTGCTCCATAACTCAAGTGACCTTGAGCTTGACGTCACAACTGTTGGTTGGACATTCTCCTTCAGGATCTTCTGGTAGACAGCAGAATTCATGGTTCCATCAATTCCAATTACATCAAGTCGTCCAGGACCCGAAGCGTCAAAACAGTCCCAGTCCATCACCACCATGTTTGACTGTTGGTGTGATCTTCTTTTCATGAAATGCTGCATTAGTTTTACACCAGATGTAAAGGGATGGACTCCTTCCCAAAAGTTCAACTTTTGTCTCGTCAGCCCACAGAATATTTTACCAGGTGTGTTGGGGCCTTGAGCCTTGTGCAGTCAAGCATGGGGTTCCTCAAGGCTCTGTTTTGGGTCCACTGTTTTTCTCCAGTATCTCACACCACTTGGTCAATTATTACGCTCTTTTGGTTTTGGTTTTCACTGTTATGCAGATGATTTACAACTATATATGCCTGTAAATTGTGAAATTGGGTCAAACTTGTCCAAAATTGAGCTCTGTCTTTCAGCTGTTAAAATTGGTTTTCTAAGAATTCTGCTAAGACAGCAGTAATGATCATTGCACCTCAGAATGTATGATTTATTTCACAATGTTACTCTTTCTCTGGATGATTGTGTGGTTCACTGCAGGGAAAACATGAAAAATATTGGGGCCAATTGGACCAGACTCTTGAAGTGTCAAAGGCATCTTTCTTCCATCTGAGAAAGATTGCAAAAAGAGAAAGAAAGATGCAGAAATCCTCATACATGCTTTTGTGACATCACGCCTGGACTACTGCAATGTGCTTCTGTCAGGACTCCCGAAGAAAAGCTTTCGCACCTTGCAGATGGTTGAAAATGCTGCTGCTCATATCCTGACAAGAGCGGGGAAATACTATAGCATATTACCCCAGTGCTGGCCTCTCTCCATTGGCTTCCTTGTCAGTTTCGAGCTGATTTTAAAGTACTCTTACTAACTTTAAAAATTGTTCATGGACTTGCACCTTTTTATCTGAAAGATCTTATCGTCATACACCTTCTTGTAACCTTCGTTCTCAGGGAACTAGCCTTTTGGTTGTTCCGAAGGTCAAGAAAGAGACTGTTGGTGAGAGAGTGGGTACCAAAGCTATGGAACGATCTTCCTGTGGACATTAGACTGGCAAGCTAAAGCTAAAGACCCACTTGTTTTATCTTTGTTACATGTCGAGTTATTTTTATTTATTTCAAGTCTTTTTTGGTCTGTATTTTACTGTTTGTGTATTTCACTGTCTGTGTTTATTTTTACTGCCTGTACAGCACTTAGACTGAAAGCGCTTTATAAATAAAATGTATCAAATACAGTACAACCATACATATACCACACATATCCTTTCTCCCCACAGGGTTGCAAGTAACAAGGTTGCAAATTCAGGCTAAACTTAGCTTTTTCTAAGTAGTAGAGAGTAAATATTTAGCTTGCTGTTGTTCTTGACAAAGTGGACAAACTTACTTAAGTAAATTAGTAAAGAAAAAATAATAATGAATTTGTTTTATAGTAATCATTTGCATAACAGGGTTGCGTGGCATAGAGTGAGACATAAAAGAAAGGCTAACAATTTTAGAAAAATAAGAATTGAAGAAGGCACATACCTTTGCTCTACCCATGCTGTTAGCAAACTGTTTGATGATGTCAGTGTCCATTGTGTCATGGGATTTGCTGCTTTCTTATTCTTCTACTGTGCTAAAAATGTTAATGTAACAGGGTTGCATGCATGTTGTGGGACACATATTGCATATGTTGCATAAAAAATAATATTTAAAATAGTATTCTGATTAAAACAAATGTTTCCACAATTATTTGAGATATATATGAACAAAATAATACAAAAGGAAGGACATTAACATAGCATTTTAACTGTTTTATTTCAGACTGAATTTGGTAATCTGAGCGCTGGGACAAGAGAGAAATGGCCTTTTAGGGGGTATTCCAGACATGTATTTAATTAAAAAGTATATTTTAAATCAAAAATTTCCCTAAGCTTTTTTTAAATTAGGTCTCAGGACAAGTACAATTAACTCAACAACTGCATTATTTTGTATTTTCTACATGTATTATGTAAAATTGAATGACTGGGACGTTAAATGCCCTCCAATTCTGAAATGACCCACATAGCTGTTATTAAACTGTAAATAGTATCATATATTGCTGGAACATTGCGATTGTAAATCAAATCTAGCCATTGAGTCCTTCTTTCTCCTGACGCTGGCAAAAAAAAGAGTCACACAACATAACACTGTATGCTTTCCACTAAGCTTAGACATGTCTAGCAGTGGTAACTAACTGTACAGACTTTGGCCTCTTCATATTAGCGAGTTGAGGCCCTGGGAGCAGAGGGGGGCGTAACTTTGGGTGGGACCCATGCAAATAGCTCGCCCCCTGTAACGTCCCAGGGGGCTCCTAGCCAGAACGGACTGTAGGAGGAGGAAAAAGAGAAGATGCTGACAAAGCTCAACAATGCAGAGGCTTCAGTTTTTCCATCCTCTCAGGTTTGGTTGGTTGAAGGATGACTAATGTAAAGGCCAGAAAAAACACGTTTTTCATAATATGGGACCTTTAACTGAGGCAAGCGAGGCCTGCAGTGCTTTAGATGTTCTGGGTTCTTTTTTGATATCCTGAATGAGCCATTGATGCTCTCATAAATTTGGTAGGTGGGCCACTCCTGGGAAGGTTCACCACTGTTCCAAATTTTTTTCCATTTGTAGATAATGGCTGTCGCCATGGTTCGCTGGAGTCCCAAAGCCATAGAAATGGCTTTGTAACCCTTTCCAGATTGATAGATGTCAATGACTTTGTTTCACTTCTGTTCTTAAATTTCTTTACATCACGGCACAATGTGTTGCTTTTTGAGATCTTTAAGCCTACTTCACTTTGTCGGCAGCTTCTGAGTGACAGTATTCAGATCTGGGTGTGGCTCGTGACATTGAAATCAGCCTTCCAAAACTTGTGGTTAATCACAGTTAATTCATGTTTTATTTATTCTTGATTTTAGTTGTTGCTGCCAAGAGCAGCACAACCAGTTCTGAGGTTTACTTTAGGTTTAAGGGCAAGTACTTTTCACATAGGGTCAGGTGGGTTTAAGTAGCTTTTTTTCCCTTAATAAATTAAATCTAAAAAAATTTAAAAACTGCTTTTTTTATTTACCCTGGTTATCCTTGTCTAATATTTGTTTGTTGATCTGAAACATTTAAGTTTGACATATGTGCAAAAGAAAATCAGGAAGGGGGCAAATGTCATTATATGCTAAGATTATTAATTGTAATCTGCCACTGCAAAAAAACTAACAATGCATCAAAATCAGAGTTCATCATTGACCCATGTCAGGACCTAATAATTGAGGGAACCATGAATGCCAACATGTACTGTGACATTTTGAAGCACAGTATTATCCCTTCAGAAACTGGGCCCGAGGGCAGTATTCCAACATGATAACAACTCCAAACACACCCCCAAGACCACCACTGCCTTGCTAAAGAAGCTGAGGGAAGCTGATGGACTGGCCAAAAATGTCTCCAGATCTAAATCCTATTGAGCATCTGTACGGCATCCTCAAGCGGAAGGTTTCCAACATCCACCAGCTCCATGATGTTGTCATGGAGGAGTGGAAGAGGATTTCAGTGGCAACCTGTGAAGCTCTGGTGAACTCCATGCCCAAGAGGATTAAGGCTATGCTAAAAACTAGGTGGCCACACAAAATATTGACAATTTGGGCACAATTTGGACATTTGCAGTAATATTCTACTAAGTTGTACTCACTTCTATTGCCAGCGGTTTAGACATTAATGGCTGTGTGTTGAGTTATTTTGAGGGGACAGTACATTTACGCTGTTATACAAGCTGTACACTGACTTTTTTGCATTATATCAAAGTGTCATTTCTTTAGTGTTGTCCCATTAAAAGATATAAGAAAATATTTGCAGAAATATGAGGGGTGTACTTACTTTTGTGAGATACTGTATGTGTATATGCACCAATGTTGTGTGTGTTTCCATCTGCAACAACACTGTGTGACTTTTTCTAAATCTGGTCAGTTTAGCTCTCTGTCTCAGATTGTGTCCTAATACAGAATATATGTGTCACTTTAGGTGAGCATTCTGACCGACCAAGTGGAGGCCCAGGGAGAGAAAATTGGAGACCTTAAAAGTTCTCTGGAGGAACACCGGCAGAAACTGGCCTCTACAGAGGAGATGCTGCAACAGGTAAACTAGGGCACTAATATTACTCTATATCTGTATCACAGAAGCAGTGGATCAATCCTTAAAAATGTTTTGACTAAGACAAAAAATTGCATGATATATAATATTGAACATGGTATGTCCAACTAGACTCATAGGTTGTAGGTCAAAGGTCAAGTTCACTACTGCCACTACTGTGTCATGTCAGTCCCATTCTCTAAATGTGACATCTCAGGAACGCTCTAAGGGAATTTTGGTTGACCTTTGAAGCAACATCCAATTTTGAAGCATGGCCCAGTGTCATGTCCTCATATTAGTCTGGACATCTGCCAAGTTGCAGTTCACATGGATGTAATGTGCATCGTGGCTGGTTGGCAGGTGAATAGAACTACAAGGTGGTAGATCTAATTATTATTCTTGTACATTAAGAGACATGCCCAACAACTCACAATGATCATATATTGATCGGCGACAATGTGGCTGCTCACGCTTTATGTACTTTAAGTTAAGTAGGGAACCCTCAGTTGGTTTGGTCCAATGACAATTCCTGTAAAGCCTATTTAAACAATACAATTCTGCTATGAACAGAAGTAAAAACTGTTCAACAGTGAAGTTTAGTTTTACTTTACAGTCACAGTCAAAACTATACATTTGCCACAACATGTAACTATCTGCAGCATGCTCACTACAGTTTATAACAGATCTTTTGACATCAGTCATGCTTAAACTGAAACACAGTCAATCAAAACCTTTCACAAAACAGTAATCCAACTGACTATTCATCAGTCATATCTCATTAGGGTCCGAGCATTGACCGCAAGGGTCGGCGAGGATCCTATTGGAATTGATGTTTATTATTATTAGGGCCCGAGCACTGATGGTGGGAGGACCTATTGAAACCCTTGGAATTATTATTATTTTATAAAAAGAGTGCTTTATCATATTCAAAAACTCACCAAACTTGGAATATACGTCAATCCTGCTGAAAATTTACATATTCTACTGTTCGCAGGAATGGGCATGGCAAAATGGCTCATTTTCGCCCCCTAGTAAGTTCAAATGGAGCGGCACAAAATTTGGTACACAGATATATCATGGGGAAATGCACCAAAAATCCTCTTGGAGCCATACCCCAAACCCACCAGGAAGTTGGCCATCTTGACTCGAATATGGCGTTTTAGGCCATTTTTCGCCATCTTCACGCCTTGTACTTTCACAAACTCCTCCTAAATATTTAATTCGAACGACTTCAGACTTGGTCTGTACCATCATAAGGCCTTTGAGATCAAATGTTATTAAATGCTCTGCAGATTGTTACAATATGTGGCCGTGGCGGCAAAATATGGCGTTCTATGAAACACATGAGACTCTATAACTTGATACATTGTCAGATCTATTCCAAATTTCTCACATGTGATGTGGGTCCAGCCGTGACCACTACTATATGTCAACTTTGACACATAGTCATAGCGCCCCCCACTGGCAAAAGGAAGTAACAAGTTTTGTCAGTGTATAAAGGTAGATCCCCAATGACTAAGTCAATCAGTTTGTTCAGATCACTCAATTACACAACAGCGCTAAATGTTGTGTAAGAGGATGGATGTTAGAGGCTTCAACAACAATCCAATGCAGTTTAACTTTGAATTTAGAGAAGAGGAAGTGGGATTCGAAGTATTTGGGATGAGGAAATGAAAGCACTGAGAGTAAGCAAAAACATGTATTTAGTGTGATTCAGAGAAAAAATGTATCTCAGCAAGTTGTCTCTCGCCAAGCCTGTCCTGTTCGTGTGAGAAGAACATTGTAGCAAGTGGAGTAGCATGCTGACTTCTTAATGCATCGATCCTCAATATCTGTGTGTGTTTCACATAACTATTTGAGTTAACAAAAGCTGTTCAAGTGTTGCTTTCAATGCCCCTTACTTTAAGTATCTGTTTGTGTTTTTTCTAGGAGCTGATTAGCAGGACCTCTCCGGAGACTCAGAAGAAGCTTGATCTTCCGGATGAAGCGTCCTGCCTCAAACTGAAGCTGGTCAGCATGGAGGAGGCACACACCAACACAAACTCACATGATCCTGTGGACACAGAGCAGAACAAAGCTGAGGTATGGAAGTTAACAAACCTGTGTGTGTGTGGTGTGTGTTCCTAAGAGCAAAAGCTGCTTCAAAGCTGCTGTGTTTTAGATCTAGGAATTACCAAACCTAAATGAGGCATTTGTGTGAATGAAAAGTTTTCATCCATATACCCATACCCAGTTTATAGTAAAACTCACAGTTCAACCAAAAATACATTTCGAAATGTTTGAAAATTTTGATCTTGTTTTCCTTAAAATACTTCTGCATCACATTACACACATGCATAACCCATATATTACAATACTGGATTTGCAAGATTTTGTTTACCCATTAATAAATTAGATTCATTAATAATATAATTCCTAGCTGGCTATTTAATCTATAAACCTATGGAAAATGTTCTTTATCAAACTTTATTGTTTGGTATTGTTGTGTCCTACTGTGTCAAGGATTCAAATTGGTCTCGAGTGATCAAGCAAGATTCTTTAGAAGCGTGTATTGAGGCTTGTGTTGATGACGTATGCAGTGACGCTCTAAGCCTCACAAGCTGGCCGTATCACGTGACTGATTCAGGAACTGGTTTGCGTGTATTGGCGTGTGATTCGAAATATAAGGAGCAACTAAACTCACATTCTGTGGACATGATACATCACTGCGCATTTATTTGCTTTACTTATTTTTTGCAATGGAACCAGCAAGAAAGATGAGATTTTCCCCTGTCTGGGAAAGACAGAAAAGTGGTTCTCCCAATCTGTACAAACTTACTGTTATATCCCTCTGTACCGCAGCTTCTGTGCCCTGTGAAAGGATATTTTCAAAAGCAGGCGAAAAGAAAAAACAGCACTGTGGAAAAGTTGCTGAATAATGAGAATCCTTTCATTATTCTTTGTCTTTTGTCCCTGCCATGATTCACTCAGAAAAACAGACAATATATTAATAAGTATATTTGTTTATTGGCATTAATTTCATTTTATAATTTAATTGCAATTTGATTCAAAGCTTCACACAACGCCATGTTGTGATTGTAATCACTCTGCCTGGCTCACTCATGGACCGAAGCTTCTTGGTTATTCATTTGCTCTACTGCACCATTGTCCACATGATGGCGCAGTAGAGCAAATGAAGCCCCATGAAGCTTCGGCCAATGAGTGAACCAATAGGATGTAAAGCTTCAATGCTTCATGGCTTCGTCTCGCTATCACTATTGTTTGATGAAACATGAAATCTGTTTCAAACATCCATGGTCCACTCATGTAATGAGATCCCTCACTGTAACGTTGTATCTTTGATCTTTCAGTACACTAGTGCCAGGGTTTTCTACCAACAAAACTATTGGCCTTTCCATAAGCCAGCTGTAGTGCTGATTAGAACATGTTAGCATGCTAACTCATTGAACTGAGATGGTGAAGATGGTCAACATTATATCAAACATCAGCACGTCAGCATTCATTGTGATTATGACATTAGCCAAAAGCAGCGCAGAGCCTAACTACAGCTGAAATGCAGCCCATATGCCTTAGCTGGACAAATTGATTTAACTGACTTTCATGCATAAGAATTCAGCAATCAAGTAATGATTAAAATGATTGAATGACGATAGTGATTGAAAGAATGAATGATTGCCCAATGGCCAATTAACAGGTAGAGGGAGGTACGACGGGACAAGATCCCCTCCTCCTTGGGCCCTTCAATCAATCAATCAACCAGTAACGGCACGGCCTTTATGGGCCGAACAACCTTGTTTTTGGTCACAAAACAGGTAGACAGAGGGTTGAGAGTCAAGGCCTTGTCCTCCTTGGGTCCATCAAGAAAATCAAATCAAAATGCTGAAGAAGTGCAAGGAAAGTGCGGATAAATTACGAGAAAAACAGGTAGATGCTGACAGAAGCTGGACCTTACTTAGCAGCTGTAGCAGAGCTGGTGATTTTGTTGGCTTGCTAACTTCGAACACAGTGTGTGTAGTTTGGTTTCTACATTATATCATCAATGTGTCATGTATAGACAAGTTTCTTGTGTACAAACAGTACTGGGTGCAGGTGCAGCCTGGGAGAAAAAGCATCGTAAAAGATGAAAGTTGCTGACTCCACTGTGTGCACTGATGAATTTTAATGGAGTTTAAAAGTTAAGGACACACTGACTATTTAATTGGTTGAAGTTCACTGTCTGGCACAGCAACGTGCTAGGCTTGCTCTTGTTACTGTTCAGTTATATTTTTTAATGACATTCTAGTGCCTTCTCATAATTACATATTGGCCAGTCCTGTTACAATTGAGCAGCTGATTTGCTGTTTTCTGTGCCAGCATGATCAGTTGTTGATACATTTGAAGATGATCAATGGACTAGCTTTTAGTCAGTGAAGGTTGTGATATCAATGTGACAATGTTTACAGTATTTACTCAGTATTTTCTTTTTACGAGAGAAAAATCCTGCCTCAACCCGCTAATATGAAGAAACCAGAGTCTGTACAGTTAGCTTAGAGGGAAGCATACAAAGGGTTATGTTGTTGGTCTCTTTTCTTTGCCAGCGTCAAGAGAAAGAAGGACTTAATGGCTAGATTTGATTTACAATGGCAATGTTTCGACAGCATATGATACTATTTACAGTTTAATAAATGCTATGTGCTGTTAGCGTTGCATTAGCATTGCCTCATAGCCCGCTGTTGTTTCGAGCGTCTGCGTTAGCCACTGTCGCTACGGAATATCCTTAATTGAGACGCTATTTACAGTTCAGTAAAAGCTATGTACAGTTAGCATAGCCTCATAGCCAGCTGCTGTTGCGAGCGTCTGCGTTAGCCACGGTCGCTATGGAATATTCTTAATTGAGCCACTATTTACAGTTCAATAAACACTATGTACAGTTAGCATTAGCGTCATTCGGCTTCTGTTGGGATAAAGGGACATGGCATTCAAATTGTTTTTGAAATGTCGCCGAATGCCATACGGTGTTTGTGTGTTTATATCTGTAAATGTCAAAATATTCTGTAGAGTTGATGGAAAGGACGGCTAGTTAGCATTTGCATTAGCGGGGCCTCAGAGTCTGTCTGTTGATGATAGCGTTTGCTCTAATAACTGTCTAATAACCGTCTTCTCTGTCTCCATAACGCCTCCGTAACCCCAGCAACCAGGCAGCCAATGACAGCAGTGCCTTATTAACATAGCCTCCCTGCCCACTCAAATCATTGAAATCTAAATAAGGCAGAAACTGCTGAAATTGAGAGAGCTCAAACAGGCTGGATGTGAGTGTTGATGTGTGATTTAGAGACCCATTAGACATGTTTAAAAAATGGTTAAACTTGCATAATATGGGATCTTTAATATTACTAATTATGAAAAATGATTTGATTTGATTTACTCTAAGTCACCTCTAGATGGGGCACCACTCTGTAGAAAGAGAAAAGATAGCCAATTTGCCTAAAAAAGTCATAAAGTTACTAAATTATAAATTTGTAATTTAAATGAGTTATTAGTTTAATACTTATAATCAAATTACCATATTAATATTTGCAATAGTTGAAGGAATCCCGGGAGTTCATAGAAGAGGTTGACATATCACTCACTCGTGCAATATTAACCAGACAGCATGTATATTCCAAAAGAGTATTCATTCCTAAAACAAACTAAAGCAAACAAAACACATAATCTACAAAGTATTGAGGTCTAGAGAGAGAGAGAGAGAGAGAGAGAGGCAAGATGGCTGCTGGTGTCGGTGATAGCAGACAATAAGTTGTACAACCATAAAACTTTGGGTCTTTTCCTGGCAGGACCGTTCTGTATTACAATATTTCATATAATGTATTTAATATTTGTATTTTGTGGGCATCTGGGGTGGATTGCTTCAATGTCATTTTATTGTATGTGTATAGTGACAATAAAGATATGTATTGATCTATCCATACTGTCGATACTATCTACACCAGGGGTGCCCAACCCTGGTCCTCGAGGGCCCCTATCCTGCATGTTTTAGATGTTTCCCTCTTCCAACACACCTGATTCAAATGATCAGGATCGTTATGCAGGCTTCTGCAGAGCTTGATGATGAGCTGATCATTTTAATCAGGTGTGTTGAAGACTACTATCGATACTATCGATACCAAGATGTTGTTGGGATGAGATTCTGTGTCTCTTCCTGTAAGCATACACACCCAAAAGGTTTTCACTGGAAAGGGTTATGATGGTCACTGACAGCCTTATGTCAGTAAAGTGAGGGTGTTTGTAACAGCTGCAAGGCTCCGGTCAGCTGGCAGCAGTGGTGCGAAAAGTGGGTATGTACTATATGCGCCACACTAGAGGGGGCGCCAAAGCGATAGGGGAAAAATATTTTGAGTCAGCATTTTCTGTATTTAAAAGTGTTTGCGCATGTCTAAATGATATGATCAATAACAGAGGCACGTCACTGAATCTGCGTCCCTCCGCTCCTTCGCCTCCCCTCCTCTCGCCTCCCTCCCCCAGCGGGGGGATTTACCTCCTTCCTCCCCACACTATAAGTGATCCATTGTGCGCCCCTTCAAGCTCGCGCTAGAGCACATGCTGGATCATGAGTGTTTTCGTTTGAATCTCCAAAGATGCAGAGGCATGAAAAGAAGGCTCTCGCGGGCACAAAACAGAAAACAGCAGAGGGAGAAGGAGAAAAAATTGCATCGGAATGAAAAAAAGGTTTTCAAAGTGGTTGAAAGAGGAAGCTTGTAAATATTCAGGTTAGCTACTACTAGTAAATCAACAGGTTACTGTTGTCTTGCAGCTGTTTACTGATCAATATTTACAATATTCATGACAACAGATCATGACAAGCAAAATAAAGAAACTTGTTTGTGGTTATTTGTTGTTCAGTTATCTTTTTTTTAACTAACTTAGATGGTGAATCATAAATTACAGAACTTGGGAGTGATACACTTAATTAAACTTGCGTTTAATGTCTTCACTCAGATATAACACTACAGTGCTGTGATGTATCTGATAAGTCTGATCAGATGCAGCGTCCAATCGGTAAATTATGTCCAATAAGGATATAATTTAAAATAACGTTTTTTTAATGTGGTTTGACTGCTGTATTTTTGAGACCTCCTCAACACAAAGTCGATGTTGTTCAGGTGTGAGGATGGAGAGAAAGTAGGAGGAAGTGATTACTTTCTAAATATTGTTTATTTTGAAAATTTGCATTAGCAAGATTAGTCATTTATTCAAAGCTATTAATTAATGCTTGGCACACTGGCAAGGGTTGAAGGAGACAGACATGAGGTCGGTCACTGGATATAAATTATGGGTCATGGTCCTGTTTCAGGGTGGGGCTAGTATATAAAGATTTAAGAGCCCCTACTGGTCCACTGAGATCACATCAGTATGTGTAATTTGGAAGAGAAAATGAGCTTAACTTTTTTTTTTTTTTTGTAATTGAAGTTTTTATTTATTTTTACAACTTTTTGTTTGAACAGACAGCAGTACACATTACACTCGACTTATATTACACACTCTATTTGGGCCCGTAACATATTTACAAAGTGCCTGTACCTGTATAAGATAGACACAAACAGGAAATAAACAAAAAGAAGCAACATCAAAAAAAGATGTACATTCTTTGTCTTCATCCTATACACTTGAGCGATTAGGCTATGATCCAAAAATGTGCCCCCAGGATTTATCAAAGTTATCCATGTCATCATTTATTCTGGCCAATAATTTTTCGTATGAGACTATTTTAAATATATTTTCTTTCCACCTGTTAAACTCAGGAGGAGCAGGATCCTTCCACACGCTCAAAATTACCCGTGCTGCTGTAATTACCCCCACCTTTACAACCACATATTCACATTTTGTTACTCCTGGCATTACTGACTTATCCCCCAACAAACATAACCTTGGTGATTTTGGTATGGTTTTGCCGATCCATGTCCCTATGTGATCCAGTACTTTTTCCCAAAAAGGGTAAATCTTATTGCATTCCCAAATAGCATGAGCTTAACTTTTTAAAATGATTATTTGTTTAAACAACACAACAGTAAGTTCCAATCGGAAGAGTCCGTTGTTGCCTGGTCGCTTATGAACTTCCCTATGGTCTTTTTAAAATGCAAAAGTGTTGTCATTATGTTAACATTGTGTATAATCAGAAATTCTTAAGGAAGTGTTTCTGTTGTCAGCCAGGAATCATTCAGCGCTGATCTTCTACCTCACAGTAGGCCTAAATATTGTAGTAAAATGAGCGTTTAATTGTATCCCTCTTTAATTTGTTATAAAAAATACATCAACATGATCTACATCTCTACATCCAGAGAAAGCTTGTTACAAATACCCTGTGAACTATCTGCAGCTGAATATCCAAGTAAAGTGTTACCACATTCTGAACAGTTGTCATGTCATGGGCCAAGACCAAAATTTCACCAGGTTGAAACATGCTTATTTCTGCTGTGAAGCTGGCCATTTCAACATTGGGTTCTATGGGACTTGACTTGATATTGGAGGTACATTAGAGGAACTGCAGTTATTGACACATACATATTGACTTGACTTCATTTCTCAGCTCCCAGGGTAGCCGCTTGGTAAAAAGTATATGTTTGTATTTAGGGATGTTACATTTGTGTTTGTCAGCCTTATGTTGTTGTGTGTCATTTGTTGTTCTCATCCTTAAGTTTAGGAAAGATCAGCAGCCATCAAGATATGGAAATGCTGACTAGATTAACAGTTCATGTCTGATTCTCTCTCCTCTCTTGTCCTCTACTCTCCTTTTCTCTCATAACTCACTTTCATCCCTGTCTTCTTTTATCCTCTCCCTCTCACCAATTCATCTCTTCTACTACTACTCTTTATTTGTCCTCAACTGCTCCATCCTTTCCAGTGTGTGGTAAATCTCATCAGTGAGCTTCAGGAGCAGATGTGTAGGCTTCAGGAGGAGATCAGCACTCGTATCCAGGAGAAACGGGCACTGGAGGAGAGCGAGGCCCAGCAGGGGGAGCCCATAGGCAGCCAAACCCAGGGTCACAGCCCTCAGGTTGGGTTAGCCAACTCAGACCTTAACCTGTTTGTCTCTGACACACCGATGCACAATGGAGGACACACTGTACATGTGGGGATACTTGATAGATGACCTGATCTTCCCCTTGTTCCCCATCATTTATTCTCCTCTTCTCTTCTTCCCTTTTAACCAGTCCACAGACCACCTGGTATTGTGGATTTCCACAGAATCTAACTAACAAACCTTCCTTTTAACGTGTCTGCACTCTCTGCCCTGGTTCTTGCACATACGTAGACTTTAATTGCTTTTATATAGTCTATTCATTTGAGGGTTGTTAATTTTGTTGAATTTGAGACAATAAAAACAGTCGCTACAAGTCATTGCACTTGAAGCATGTGGGAAGACACATGGATTTTGTCTTTATAAACCTTTATTAACCCTTAAACTGGGGTTTTGACCAGACATCATGTTATTATCATTATCATGTCATTTGATTTGATGGTGTTGTTTTTATGCATGACATTGGATACTCCTTCTACTTACAAAGTTTATATCCGACCATTGCCTCCAAAAACTATTAGGTGGATGGGCCATGTCACTGTCCCTATAATATGTACTACTGTACAAGGTTTCCTTTGGACAATGTCAATGTGCAGCTGGCAGATGTGCAGTTTTTTTCTGGGTCCTCAGGTTGATCTTTTTCTTGGTGGTTTATAACTGCATGCTGTGGTATCTGTTTCAGGAGGATCATGTTTCCTATATTAACCACTGTACTGTTCAATCCTGGAGACCTTTATAACTGCACTGAATGTGGACCTGTGTGAATACCCTCCCAATTACATGTGGCATGTGCACAGAACAATAATTCTTGTCATTCTGACATTTAGATGTGATTTACACCATTTTTCAGAAGTTCTAGTTTAAGAACACATTATTATTTAGCCACATCTGGCTTTGAATAACACATATAAAGTAAATAATGCTTCATTTCTTTCTGCAGGATTTGCTCCAAGAAGTGAATCAACTGAACAGCAAAGTGGAGGAGCTGGAGGGAGAGAAGGACCAGTATGAGAGGAAATTAAGAGCCACCAAGGTACTTGTTAAACTAACATGTAACATCACAGTTGTATGATCTGTGACGCTGAACTGGGTAAATTACACATATAGGTAAAATGTGTGTTTCATGAGTGACTGCAGTATAGTAGTAGAAATATATGTGCTTTACTATTAGTGTTACATATTTCAGTGGTCTGGATGGACAAGGGACATAGCTAGTACTGTACATAGCTGTTGATGAAATATGGAAATAACTACAACTGCAGGATTAATGTGATAATAAGTTGGACTGGTCCCTAAACACAGACACTCAATACAAAAAGGTTCTTAAGGAAGCTCAGATCTTTTGACATCTGTAGTAAGATGCTGCAGATGTTTTACCAGTCTGTGGTGGCAAGTGTGTTGTTTTATGCTGTTAGTCTGCTGGGGAGGCAGCATCAGACACAGAGGTGAAAGGCGGCTGGAGAGACTGGTCAAAAGAGCTGGCTCTGTGATTGATGCCAGGCTGGACACACTGGTGGTGGAGAGATGCACTGTCAAAATGTTCGAGATTATCTGCTGCACAGCTTCCTTGTGGGTTCGAAGAGGCAGCAGTGGACGGCTTCTCTCTTTCCATTGCAGGATGGAGAGTTTTAAGAGATCCTTTGCTTCTACAGCCATCACGCTATTCAAGAGCCAACAGACTAACTGAATTCCCCCTCAGGGATAAATAAAGTAATTTCGATTTGATTTGATTTTTGATTGATTTTTGATTTCCTCCACAGGCAGAAATATCAGAGTTGCAACTGCTCCTGGCCGCCAAAGACGCTGAGATTGAATGCCTGCAGACCCAGCTGCTGGCCAGAGATGGCTCACTCAATGCCAACAAAGAGAGAGGTACAGCAGGCAGTCTGATATATCACTTTATATCTACATCTATCATCGTGATGCGTGCATGAAAGCAACATCCTGTAACACTGCACCTGCATACTATCAACGTCTTCCAGCCAATCAGAATCCAAAATTCTCAGTAGCAGAGGTAACAGTGTGTATAAACCTCCATGAACAGTACCATCTAACATGTCAGATTGTAGTTTAAGTCTCATTTGATTAGCATAAACCTGCTATTTTAAAGGGGCATTCCAACAATCTAGTATCTAGCAATTTAGCCCTTTGCTGTAAGTTTGGGGGTTCACACAAAAAAGAAAAAAAAATCCATTGCAGCAGAAGCCAAGACATCTTGACTTTAAGTCCTCAGTATGGATCAAGCTCCAAAAAAAATGTTTCTACATATACCACAATGAAAAAAAACTTTTCATCAGACCCTTCATGTCCAATAAATTCTGTATTATCTGTATGTTTCTTTAAATTCCAAATTGATTGATTGATTGATTGGTTGATTGGTTGGTTGGTTGGGTGGGTGGGTGGTTGGTTGGTTGGTTGGTTGGTTGGTTTACTCTATTGATGCCAAACTGGGAAATTACAGTGTTACAGCAGCAGCACAAATTACTGCTGCTGAAGGAGTTACTCAGGGTCCCCAAAGTGTCATGGAGGGGGTGAGAGGTGTTGACCATGATGGATGTCAACTTAACGAACATTCTCCTCTCACTCACATCCTCTATGGAGTCCAGAGGACAGTCCAGGAGAGAGCTTGCTCTCCTGATCAGTTTGTTGAGTCTCTTCCCGTCCCTGTCTGTACTGCCCCCTCTCCAGCAGACCACAGCGTAGTGGATGGCTGAAGCCCCCACAGAGTCATAAAAAGTCCAGAGGAGAGCCCTGCACACAGTCTCTTCAGCAGGTGGAGGTGACTCTTGCACTTCTTGCAGAGAGCTCGAGTGTGATCAGTCCAGTCCAGTTTGTCCAGTTGCTGAGGTGAATACCCAGGAATTTCACTCCCTGGATGTTCACCGAAGTGAAGTTGGATGTTGATGATCATCTCCTTCATCTTGCTGATGTTAAGCTGAAACTGGTTGTGCTCACACCAGCTGACAAAGTCCCTGATTACCATTCTGTATTCGAGTTTGTTCCCCTCAGAAACATATCCAACAATGGCTGTGTCATCGGAGAACTTGTGGATGGGGAAGAGTGTGGTGTTGTGGGTGAAGTCTGATGTATACAGTGTGAAAAAGAAGGGAGGGAGCCCCGTACCCTAAGGGGTAAACAGGTGCATACTGTGGTCTGTTGGTGAGAGTAGTCTGTAGTCCATGCAGCCAGGTGTAGGTCCACTTCCACACTTTCCATCTTCACTCTGAGCAGTGACCGTTCGGTTGGATAGTGTTAAAGGCACTGGAGAAGTCGAAAAACATAATCCTTCCAGCGCTCCCACTGTCCTCCAGGTGAAGTAGTGATCTGTGCAGCAGGTAGATTACTGTGTCATCCAACCCAATACCAGGCTGGTAAGCAAACTGCAGAGGGTCCAGCTGTGTGCCCACCAAGGGTCGTAGGTGACCCAGGATTATCCTCTCCATGGTCTTCATCTTTGTCAGGTGGGAGGTCAAGGCAACAGGCCTGAAGTGGTTAGGCTCCTTGGGGCGAGGTATCTTTGGTAGCGGGACCACACAGGAGGTCTTCTACAGTGTTGGGACTTTCTCCAAGCTCAAGCTCCGATTAAACAGGTGCATGACCACACCACAGAGCTGGTATGAACAGTCTTTGAGGAGTCTTGGCCCTGATGCCGTCCGGGCCCCGTGCCTTCCTTGCCTTGATCTTCCTCAAATGACTCCTCTCTAGATCATCTGTTATGGAGAGGAGGGTGGAGGATGACTTGGGTGAG
>CAFUXE010000845.1:308354-319992 GCA_903364295.1 Serranus cabrilla | reverse complement strand
CAGAAAACAGCAACATATACAGTGGTGGAAAAAAGTTTTCGGACACCCCATGCATTTGTGAAATATTGTATTAAGAATCACTCTTAGGTCTTCAAGTGCAATTTCTTTTAATACAGTCACAGCCAAAACACTAAACAAATCCTAAAAAAGCCATTAAAAACGTAAAAATTAATTGGTGCCACAAAAATACGTAAGAAATATTGAGTATTGGGTCATCTTGGTACCAGTGATCAACTAACGAAGGTTGTGCTTTTGATTAAAAGACACAATTTTTGTTGCCGTGCTTCGTGTCTATATAAAGCCAGCACATTTGAAAGTTCTCCAGAGACAAAAATGGCAAAAACAAGGAACCTAACGCAGGAAACACGCCTGAAGATACAGATTCTTAGCCAGGAAGACTACAACTGTCGCCAGATAGTTAGGAAGCACAGATGCAGTCCTTCAGCAGTTGGATTCACTCTGCAGAAATACAGACAAACCAAGATCTGGGCTTCCAAGGGGCAAGAAATTACCGCATCCTGATCCGCATGTGCAGGGAAAACCGCCGAATGACATCACAGGAGCTTCAGCATCAGTGGTCAAACCAAACTGGTGTCCAGTGCTCCACCCGCACTGTACGTGGCCGACTTTTAGATCATGGCTTAAGGTCCTACAAGGCTGTCAAGAAGCCCCTGATCAATGAGAGACAGAGGTTAGCCCGGCGTCGTTGGGCCCAATCACACAAGAACTGGACAGCCAGGAACTGGAAGAAGATTCTGTGGTCAGATGAGTCCAGTTTCCAGCTTTATCTTTTAACGCAGAAGGTCAGGCCAAGCATTATCTCCAGCAGGTACAGTACCTACTGTCAAGCATGGTGGAGGCAGGATCATGGTTTGGGGATGCATGAGTGCTGCTGGTGTTGATCATCTCACTGTCTGTGGTGGCACATTGAACTCTACCAAGTATTGTGCCATTCTTGAAGCCCACATGCTCCCTTCTGCATGTGCTCTGTTCCATAGAGGTCAAAACTGGATGTTTCAACAAGATAATGCCCCTTGCCACACATCCAGGGTCAGTAGAACCTGCTGCAGCAGCACAGTATCCAGGTCTTAGAGTGGCCAGCTCAATCCCCGGACATGAGCCCCATTGAAAATCTGTGGTGCATTATCAAAAGGTCTGGTTCAGCAGAATTAAAAGCCGTGATTCCACAAGAATGGGACCAGATTACCCCTCAACAGTGTGAAAGGCTCGTGGGGAACATGGCAGCAGGATTAGAGCTCTACTGTGAGCTAAAGGCTGGACTACTTAATATTAATTTGATGATGTGATGGTTTATTTATTTTTTGTTCAGTTCTGAACACATTCTCTGTTATTTAATGACTCTGATGCCGATAATGTTGAGAACTGACATTGAAGCTGTCAAGAATTTGGTTTTGTTGGTTTTTCTTGGAAACAATCAACAAAAAACATATATCATTTGTATTTGTTTGTCTGTCTAATGCAGGCACACCTTTTGAAACACAAAAAAAGATTTTTCCACAAATATCTCATGATAATAATTGAGATTATATAACATTTCAAGGGTGTCCAAAAACCTTTTTCCAACACTGTATGTTTCATTACTGTGTACTATATGACTTCGAAAACCTCACATCACTAGACATGTTTTGTCCCTATCGGTTGTCATTTTGACATAAGGGGACACAACTGATCTCAGACCAGGTCTTCTGATTTTTCCACTTGGAGAAATCCAATACTGCCATGCATGTCAAGATATACAGTACAAGGTATATTAAAGAAAGTCATATTCAATGTATTTTCGTGTTAAAAACAAATGTAGTGTAAAAGCAAACAGATGACAGGGATTTGTGGCTTGTGTTGTTCAATATGTGCTGTACTCCATATGATATATTTTTTATTCATTTCAACTCACTTCTCTATTGAGACATCAGAATAAACACCATCTCACCTCCACCTGCTGCACACAAAACTGCTGGACCTCCTGCTATCGCAAATTGTGGCAGTCATCTTTTAATCTGCACTAGCTCTCATTATGACCGCTGCCTTGCAGTCTTTATACATGTCTGTGCCACGCATCACCTATTATTCTCTCTAATCTCTCTGCAGCCATCACATCCCCCTGACTGCTGCAAGGCGCCTTTTAGCATCTACCATTGCTTCTTTTTCTGGTCACGGTCACAACACATTGCTGCCCTCATGACTCATTGATAATATCTAATTTAAAGCTTATTTAACAAGCCACCGGCTGTGGATCAGTTGATAGAGCGGTCAGCAACTGAATGGAAGGTTGGTGGCTTGATGTTTGATCCTTGGGCAAGATACTAAACCTCTAATTGCTCCCGATGCTGCATAGGTTTCTGAATGAATTCCTGATGGTGACAGCACTATGTAGGGTAGCCTCGGCCACCAGTGTATGAATGTGCGTGCGAATGGGTGAATAAGCGCTGTCTGTACTGTTAAAGCACTTTGAGTGGTAACTAAGACAAGAAAACTGCTATCCAACTGCAATCCATTTACCATTTTATCTAACTGCTAAATCAGTTCTGTTCAGCACTTGAAGCTCTGCTGTGTAAACCTCTTGATTTACTCTTGGGTAGCCTGGTTCTTGTGATGAAGTTGACCACAAACAGGGCAGAAGAGATTGCCTCAAACTGTAAATTTGGGATTGTTGAATAAACTAACAGTCACATCTCCCTAACCAGCTTCCCGTCATGTATAGTTAGCATTTATCAAGATAAAATGAGCATTTTATAATAACTTTGAACAGTGAAGAGAGTTTGGTGTATCCAACTGAGAAACTCACAAAAGCAAACTTCACAGAAAAAAAAGAAATAGATATGGTAAAAAAAATTCTTGCATGGGGCCTGTTTCTGAAAAGTTTTTCAAATGGCCTATGTCATTACTGAAAGTGCCAAGAATTCATTTCTATTCACTTCAGTTGTATATAATTCTCCAGCAGATAAATTAAAATCACAACACCTTTAAATCAAAATATCACAGGGGTTAAGTAGGAACATATGCTCTTGAACAGACCCTTTAATGAAGCAAACCAAACAAAAACAAGTAATAAACTATAACTGTTGAATATCTAACAACTAACTTTTCTCCCACTGCTCCCTTCTCCGTGCCCCTTCTTCCTGTCTCCTTCCCCTGCCTGCTTTGCTACGGGATTTTTCTTTTCTCTGTTTATGTTTCGGCTTCAGTTCGCTGCAGGAGTGCCAGTGCTCCAGCTTTAGGTACTGTATGCTCGAACAGAAATTCAAATGTAAGCAATGGAAATGCACTTTCAGGAGACAGAGTTTATTGCTTATGTTATTCAGTCACTGTACTCTTAAACTAGCCCAGGATTACTAGGACTCCTTCATGACTCAGAGAGCTGTCAAAGTCAATACTCGGCTCTCTTGCACATTTATTCACTGAAACTCTCGCTCCCTCTCACACACACATACTAAAAGCTAACAGGCATATAAGCACAGCTCACACAAAGCCAGAGCTAGAAGCAGATAGGATAATCAGAGGGCGAGGAGTGCAAGCTTAAGGGTGTGTGCAGTTCAACTAGCTAAGACATCCAAAGTAAACAAAGATGTAACCTGACATCCCCCTTGCTCTCAAAGTACTCACTGCCTTACCCAGCACGCTCTCTCTGACAGTCTGAAACAGGATGTCAAATAAAGTAAACAAGTGTCAAATAAAAAGAATGATCTACCTTGCCCTCAAACAGTTATACAGATGTAATGAGGCGGCAACAGAATTGAGTTTGTTTTAGCACCACCTTGGTTAAACTCTTCAAGGTGTGGGTGCTCTTTTCAGCCTCCGGTCAGGGTTTTCAGAGGATGTTTCAGGTTAGAATCGTGGGAGTCTGGAATTCAGTCCTCTTTAGGTCATACTTTCAGCCCAGGTGACCTCTCATATGGCTTTAATGGCCAACAGAGAGCCACCAATACTCTGTGTCTGTAGAAAAAAACAAGAGTTTTTAGCCTCAGGGTCGTAGATTTGCATGTTGCTGCTTTACACACTTAACATGTGTTCAACATTTATTTTGGAGATAAACAGGGTGTGACTAATTCTCCCTTTTCTTTCTGCTTTCTTCTTGCTCGCTTTCTTTTCACTTCACTAATGTCCTCTGCCTCAGGATCTCCTGGAAAACATGACCTCTATGATGTTGGTGGGTATTGCATTTAATCTCCAGCTTGACATGACATAGGTGACAGATATACCCAGGGTTAAATGTACTTTTTTATAGTGCATATAGTCGAGAAGTCATGTTGCTGCACCATAGGAAGCATCTGTATAACATCATGAAGCTACTATTAAAGCTGCAACAAAAGATTAATTCTGGGAACTACCTAAAAGTTCATGGACCATGAATAAACATTAACACAAACACACAAAAAAGCAGATTACAACAGAACACTAATTTTATACAGGATTCCAGATTTTGCCTTACTTTGCTGACTGTCAATTATTTAGTCTCTATGTTTTTGTCTGTCAGGGAATCCAGAGAAGGAGGGTGTTCTATCCGACCAGTTTCCCCTGTACACTGGAGTTGACTCTGACCAGCAGTCCCCTGTCTCACCAGACAACAGGAAGAGTCACAGAAGCATTAAGAAACTGTGGGGGAAGTAAGTTTTTAAAGATATCATCACACAAACAAACATCTTTGCAAGATGGCGCCAGCGTTTGCAACCTGCCGTCTGCCAGCTTTGTTTGACATTTGTTGCGGTATTATTCTGCTGTTTCTGCCAAGATTCCTCTGCGTTGCTGGTATATGAACAGCATGTTCTCTTTGACATTAGAGCTTCTCACAAAACACGACCAAACTTTAATTTGGGTGACCAAGGCTCAGGTCTCCCTCCTCCCTTGGCGTCTGTACTAGTTTACCTGCTACGCGTGCTGGCTGTCAATTCATGGAGGAAGTGCCACAGGAGATGCGTGAAGAGGGCCGGTGTCTTGGTGAAACAGAAGATCATCAGATGATCCACCCATTGGATTGATCCTCGCCACGAACTCGAAGGGTCATGGCCGTGGTGTCTTCGCAGGATCCAGCCTGTTGTACCGTCCAACCCAGCCGCTGGCTTTCTCCAGGTCCCCCCTTCCAGGTGTCACTGGGTCCGCAACGGCGGTGTGGGTTTTAAGGATCTGTAGCCTCTGCGCCGCATTTCCACCCAGGCCTGCGAGGAGATTACTCTCAACCTGGCACTATTAAATGCTAGATTGCTAGCAAACAAGACTTTCATTTTTGATGACTTCTTCACTTCACGTGAACTGGATTTTATGTTCCTGACAGAGACATGGATTCAAGTCGGTGAGTCTATCCAGTTCTCCGAGTTGCTCCCCCTGGGCTGTCTCTTTTTTTTAACTCCCCTCGAACTACCGGCCATGGTGTAGGGGTATCATCTGTATTTAAATCAAGTTTTCATTGCCGATTGTCACAGCCAATCACTTTCTCCAGCTTTGAGCTGCAGACATTTGCTGTGGACTTTTCTACACCCGTCCTATGCTCTGTAGTCTATCGTCTGCCTCAGTTCAATAAGGATTTTATAAAGGACTTCACAGACTTTGTGGCAGGATTGGCAGTGAACTATGCTCGATTTTTAGTTGTCGGGGATTTTAATAACCATGTCTGCTTTGAATCCTGAGAAGGGCCACACTCGGGACCTCATATTATCCTTTGGGCTGCAGTTAAGTGTCAATGAAATTTGCGACACACAAATTTTCGATCACTTGTAAAACAGTGCACCACGAATAGCCATGTGCGCACAATTAACCCCTCAACTGCTTCTGAATTTTCTGCAGCTTTTAATCGTTTTATTTTACATACTCAGGTTCATTATGGGACTCTTACTCCTGATGAGCTTTTAGACACTTGAGTTTGAGGAGGTTGGCTGACATCCAGATTTTGATTTCTTGGAGACAGTTGACTAGTGACTGGGGGGAGGAGGGTTTAGTGCTCATGGAGAGCTGAGTGTCGTCGGCATATGAGTGGAAGTTGAGGACGTCCAGACGGATGATCTGACCGAGGGGAGCATGTATATAGTGAAGATGAGGAGTCCCAGCACAGATCCTTGGTTGACCAGGGCAGGGGTGGAGGAGGAGTCTCTGATGTTGATGAACTGTTTCCTGTTGTTGAGGTAGGAGTGAAACCAGGTGAGAGTGGTACCAGAGAGGCCTAGGAGGTCAGATAGTCAGATAGAGGACGGTGATATGGCCTGAGTCAGCTGCGTTGAGGAGGTCGTCATTGATTTTGATGAGTGCTGTTTCCGTGCTATGGTGTGTTCTGAATCCAGATTGAAGGGGTTTGTAGAGCTCATGGTTGGACATGTGAAGATGGTTGTGGAAATTTCTCTGCTGCTGGTGAAGAATGAAATAGAGACTTCTGCCGTCCGACAAGGTTTTATTTTCTTTGCAAAGAAAAGGTTGATCAACACACAAGCAAGTCATAATGAAGACAGACCCCAAAGCAGGGGCGACCTGTTACAGTTATACCTGAGGTACGCCCCCCAGAGTGTGGTTCACATCCCTTTGTCTGCTGGAGGCATTGGCGCCGACCCCCCAGGGTGTGTCTTTACACCTAGGGTGTCCTGCATGATCCAGTCTTAAGATGCAAAGTTACGTCTGGGCACCACAATTTAAAACACGAAAGAACCTGATGTCTTGTGAAACAAAGGTTGTGGTTGGGCATCTCAAGTGGCTGAGACAAGGAAACTGAAATTAACATTACAATGGACTTAATGACAGCACTCGCACTTTAAGACGTGCATGTAGACATGCAGAGACGAAGTGGAAGAAAGATCCCCTTCATGTTTCCTTGGACATTTTAAAAAAACAGTTTACAGCAGTATCAGAAAGCTGTTAAAGCTGCCAAGAGTCTTGTGTCAGTCAATAGCCACAAACCTCAGTTTATTTTTAATACTTTAAATACTCTTTTTAACCACTGTGGCCACAATGGTGTTGTTCCTTCATTTTAACTGTGTGGACATTTTTAAAGTTTTTTTATTGACACAATCTGTGATATTTAGACCTTCTTTTTGCCATGTGCTGTAGATCCTGCTGTCTCCCCCACTTACCCTGCAGTTTTTGACTCGTTTGAGCAAGTGTCTCTATCAGAGTTAACTGATGTTGTCCAGGGTCTCAGGCATTCATACTGTCCTCTTGACACCATCCCTCCCTGTTTCTTAAAAGATTTTTTCAATGTTATTGGGCTCTGTGTTATGGATCTGATAAATTCATCTCTGATGTCTGGATGTGTCCCAGCTGCCTTTAAACATGCTGTGGTCCAGCTTCTTATCAAAAAACATAAACTTGACCCCACAGTTTTATTTCATTTTAGGCCTATCTCTAAACTTCCCTTTCTTTCTAAAGTTTTGGAGAGGATGGTCAATGAAGTTCCTGTCTGGTTTTAAGTCGCGCCATAGCACAGAAACGGTGCTTCTAAGAATTTTAAACAACCTTTTTTAACAGTGGATTCTGCGGTCCCGGTCCTTCCTGATCTGACAGCTGCCTTTGACACAGTTGATCACAACATCCTCCTGTCTCGCTTAAACACCTTCTTTGGCATTAAAGGCACTGCTCTTAGGTGGTTGGAGTCATACCTCTCAGATAGGAGCTTCTTGGTGCAGCTGGGCAAGTATTCCTCAGTCTTTTCCCCCCTGTGCTGTGGGGTGCCTCAGGGTTCTATTTTGGAGCCCCTCCTCTTCGCTATATATATGTTGCCATTGGGATCCATCTTTAGGAAGCATAACATCTCATTTCATTGCTTTGCGGATGACGTATAAATATACTTGCCTTTAAAAATGAATGACCAAACCTCTGTGCAGGTCTTATTAGACTGCCTCAAAGACGCCCAGTCATGAATGGAAGCAAACATTCTTTCAATGAATTAAAACAAAACTGAGATTATTTTATTTGGCCAACAAAATCTTTTAGATGTCTATGACAGCGCCATTGGTAGCCTTAAATCTTTGTGTCACACCTCTGCGTCAATCTAGGTGTAATTCTGGACACTGACATCAGATTTAATAAACAGATAAGCTCTATAGTCAAAACTAGCTTCTTCCAGCAATGACTGTTATCAAAAGTAAAGGCTTATCTTCCCACAAACAAATTTGAGCAAGTCATCCATACTTTTATCACCTCACGTTTGGATTACTGTAATTCTCTATTTGTTGGTCTTGACCAGTCAGCAGTGCGCTGCTTACAGGTAATCCAAAATGCAGCCACCGGCCTCCTGACTGTAAAGAAACGGAGTGACCACATTACCCCCATCCTTGCACTGGCTACCTATACATTTTAAGATCCAGTTTAAGATTTTATTAATTGTTTTTAAGTGCTCAAATGGTCTGGCACATCTTATTTTATCAGAGCTTTTAAAACCCCATAGTACTTCCAGAGCACTCAGGTCGTCTAACCAGCTGCTCCTGGTCGTACCATGGTCCAAACTCCGTACTCGTGGGGACAGAGCCTTCTCTGTGGCGGTCCCAAAGCTTCGGAACAGCCTACCTCTCCAGGTCGGAGCTGCACAGTCTGTCGAGCACTTTAAAAGATTATTAAAAACCTACTTATTCTCCTTGGCGTTCAGTCCCAGCTAGGCAAGAATCCTTGGCTTTTTTTACTTTTACTTTTACTTTTTATTCTTTTATTCCTTTTAACTCCTACTCTGTGTTTAAATTGAGTCTTTATTTCTGTTTTATTGTTTTTATTGTTGTTGTTTTTTGTATAATTTTATTGTTTACATTGTTTTTATTTATTACTATATTTGTGTCAGATTGTATTGTTTGTTAATAACTGTACAGCACATTGTTCAACTGAGGTTGTTTTTAAATGTGCTCTATAAATAAACTTTGACATGACAAACACACAGTAGCTACACATTAAGACTGTAATTTTCTTTCACACAGTCACATTATCTTTCTTCTCTGTCCCTTTTTCAATTTTTCCTTTACACTCATCAGTGTTTCATTGTCCTGTTCCAGAATCCGTCGCAGCCAGTCTGGCAGTACTGCCCAGGTTCATGTCCCTGAGCTCGGAGAGTTCAAGAGGGGTGGCTTCAGAGCTACAGCTGGACCAAGATTGGCCTGTTTAGAGAACATACAGTAAAAAATCACAATTACACTAAAACATAACTTTTCCAAATGGCATGCATAACATGAACATTCACACCACAGGTTTTATCTCATATCTTTGTAAATCACAATGAAACTGTCATGGAGGCCTGGCTGCCTCTATTTTCTACTGGTTAGGGATATAGTACAATTTTATATTACCCTCCTACTTGGACACTGCCTTTTAAATCCATAAGCAAAGTTGAATGGATTATTTGCATGCTGTCCACTTTCTCTCAGTTTCTGTCTTCCAGGCTTGATTTTTAAGGTTAAATAGGCATTTAAAATTCAGAAAAACTGCACATATTTCAATCAGCAGTAGAACGAACAAAGCGATTTTAACAAATTCATTTTAACCAACATAAATTATAAATATAGTACATAGTATAGCTACCTGCATGGTAGAATTTATGTGTTGAACCTTTTTAATCTTATTGTCATTTTTATCTCCATTTCAGAGATCTGAGGATGCCTTTTTGTAAGTGGAGCACAGAGCAGGTGTGTGAATGGCTTGAGGAAATTGGACTAGGTCAGTACAGCATTCTCGCTAGCCAATGGGTCACCAGTGGTGATACTCTACTGTCAGCCACCCTGCAAGACCTAGAGAAGGTACACAAATCACCCACATTATATTTTTATATGTTTCAAAAATTGGCTTGGTTGGTTTTCCTGACAAAATAATCTTCCTATCAGCATGACATATTTTTCAGTTCTACCTGTCGAATTATTGTTGCTGTCTGTCAGTCTATTTGGCATTTTGCAATGTCTGTCACTGGTTTTCATCCTGCTCGTTAGTTTCACCTTTAAAATTGTGACATTATCCACCTCAGACCCCCGCAAACCTCTATGTCTCATCAGGATCATTTTATTTACACAATTAGATACCACCATCACACCAAAGCTGCTATATCTTTTCTTTCTCAGGTGAACCTGAGATTTAACTGTGACGAGGAAATGAGAGGAAATAAGTTATTTTTTTTACTGTCTCCAGGAGCTGGCAATCAAAAATCCACTCCACAGGAAGAAAATCCAGTTGGCCATCAAGATGTTTAGCAGCAAGCAGCCTGAGAAGTCTGCAGAGCTCGATTACATCTGGGTCACTCGTGCGCACTAGAAAACACACACTGAAATGAAATATCCATTGACAGAACTTCATTCTGAAGTTTGCTGACAATCAAACTGTTCTATGTTATGTTCTAAAGGTTGGCTCGATGACATCGGACTTCCTCAATACAAAGACCAGTTTAGTGAAGGAAGAGTTGATGGGCAGATGCTGCAGTACCTCACTGTGGTGAGTTTGTAACTTATCATTGAATGATTGGTCAAAAAACTGCTGAACGACACGCTGCTTTTAATCAGGGTTCATGGAATTCCAAAAAAGCAAAATCAGGGAATGTGTTTTTTTACTTGTATAATACATTCATTTAAATCGCTTGTTTTAACTTGCTCGATATTAAATTATCAATCAATGAATCAAACAAGCAATCAAAGTTAGCTTGTTTAGCAGTTTTCGTACAGGTTAGTGCAGTTCAAAGTAGATTAAATTGGATAAAAAGACAAAACAAGAATAGACAACATAATAATAAATTAACATAGCAAAACTTGAGAGACTAGATATTCACTTTCTCTTTCCCATGTTGTAACATCACTCTTTCTGTCTTCTCACCACTTCAGAATGACTTGCTACACCTTAAAGTGACCAGCCAGCTGCACCACCTCAGCATCAAATGTGCCATTCATGTTCTTCATGTCAACAAATTCAGCTCCAACTGCCTAAAACGCAGGCCCACCAATGAGGTATGTAGGTGTGTATGTGTTTGTATGGCTGTTTTGTTCAAAAGAAGAGCTGAAGTGTATCTCAGCATAAAGAGATGTGCTCTAGACCAGTGGTTCCCAAATGGTGTGCCTTGAGAAAAGTCCAGGTGGGCCATGGAATTTTGTGAAAAACATACAGTATTATTGCAGTATGACTCACTGCAATATTGTCATATGAGTGCCTGCTACTGGAAGCAGGAGATCATCATCCCAGTTCGTTGATTGGAAGCCACAAGAAACGAGCTGGAGAGAAGCTGGTCTCAATGCAATATGTTCATTCTGATCAAATGTAATGATATAGCACTTAGTTGAGAGTGGCAGAGTTCAATCAGGAACTCGATCAGAATGAGCAACCATTAAAATGAATAATACACATTTATCTTCTTGGGCTGGTTCTACTGGCCAGTTACCCTTATATGAGCAAGCCAACCACTGCATCACATCCTTGAGTGGAGTGTGGGATATGAAATATTTTGTAGTGTTGTCTTGGCGTATGTCTAAAGTTGCAGCTGTGTTTTATCTTTCAGAATTAATTGGACTGGCTACATTGTGGCTGCTCCACAACCTTTTCATTAGCCACACCCCTTTTCTATCACTAGTGAACCGTTAGTCGTAGAGTCTTGTATGAGGTGTCATTGTACTCAGCAGAAAGTTCCTGTTTAACGACGGATTGATCACCCCGCCCCTTTCCATTAGCCACGCCCACATCCAATAACTAGGGA
>CAFUXE010000845.1:266010-289251 GCA_903364295.1 Serranus cabrilla | reverse complement strand
AGGTCACAAACAATCCCATTAAGCAGCTAACAGTACACTAAAATATGTTTCTGATTTTTGTGGTAAGATCATTGTTGCCAACTCCTAATTTGCATAATTGGCCATCGACATGTAATTGTAAGGCACGCTGTAGGAGGGAGGAATACTGTCGTGAAAGCGACAAAAAGTAGATTAAAAACGTCCCAAATATGTTTAGAACTACAAATGAGCTTTCTTCTGTTGATTCTTGTTTTGTTTTTTTATTTTGATATTGAAATAGGCTAATCACGGCTTAGCGCATGCACGGTTCATTTTCAGTGTGGACGCAGAGTGGTGTGGGTCTCCTCTCCTCTGAGTCAGAGGAACCGCTGCTCGTGACTGCAGAACGATACGTGCTTTCATGTCAGAGTCGCCAAACACTAGAAAAGTCTCCTATAACACCAGAAAAAGTCGCTAGATTTGTCGCTTGTCGCTTTTGACAAAAAAAAGTCGCCAAGAGGACTGGAAAGTCGCCAGATTTAGCGAGAAAGTGGCCAAGTTGGCAACACTGGGTAAGATCGTTCAAGCCAAGAAATTTCCCTGACATTTGTGTTATCAAAATCTCATATCGTGATATCCCTAGTCTGGATGAGTAGTGCCCCCCTGTAAGCCTGAGACAATAGTGGCGAAACTGTTGAATGTAAGACTCCAGCAAATGTGTTTCGCAAGGACTAAGCACGGTGATGGTACAACCGGTTAAATGGGACATGGATTATACTGAGTATAACAAAACAGACGTTTTGATGTAACTTTGTGGTTGATTAACCTGGCCTTCATTAGCACAAGGACAAATGTATTAACTTTGTCCTCATAACTGTCTTAAGGTAACGTACCCACACAGATATAAAGTTCAATATTTGGGCTTTACCTCTTGGCTACAGCAGGTCTTACACCTAAATTCCACTAGGCGCATCTTTGCTACGTTACAGCTGCGTTGCACTCCATCCTCGGCTGTCCGTCAAAGCCCACCGGTTGCGTTTGTGGTGCGCTCTGCCAGACGGCGGGACCCGTGTAATGGCGCAATATCGAAGGATATAGTGTACACAGAAAAAACTTTCCATTCAGAGTAGTAGGAGAACAACAGAGCAGTCAACAACTCTTTGTCGTCCTTATAAAAAGGATGTTAAGGGTCATATATAATCTTAATATTTTGGACCTCCACAATTAACATCTCTTCATCCATGGCGTCAGCTGGGTGAAATGCCTGGAAATTTCCATCTGATCCGCTGACTTCGGGCCCGTCTTCGCTCATTGTGACGTTTTCAAGGTGTACCGAAGGGAAATATGATCTGCTGTAAGCTAAATTCCTGTCCTGCACGATCTGCTCTGCTGAACTGATGCGTTCGTCTCCAGTGTCCGTCAAAAATAGAAACTGTGCGTATTTGCTGCGCCGGGTCCGGAGTGCCGCAGCTGCGACGCAGCCCATCCGCAAACCGGCGGAATTTAGGTGTTACAGTGGCTAAGGATTGTGTGTGTGTTTTACCTGTATTTCCCTGGACAGACAGCAGGTCATTTGTGACACCTCTCATGGTCTCTAGGGTGGAATGTGTGACTTCATAAGTGGGGAGGACAATGTCCAATGTGTCTGCAGAGCCGCACCATGACAAAACAGGAAGCGCATCCACCCTCCTCGTCTCTAAGGGCCAGTCGCCAACATTGATGTAAAACTCCACATCAGGCACCTTCACCTTCAACAGCAAATCAAAGATCCCAACATTGAATTTAGAAACCACATTATGCCCCATGCTGTCTCTTTGCTGTACTGTTACAATACTACATGCACTAAATGTGTCAAAACATCAATACGGTCCTTTAACATCCCTACGACTCAAACACAACCTTACCTTTCTTGTTAAAGAGAGCAGCATTTCATCAGAGAACATCTTGAAGTCAGTGTATTTTCCCAGAGAGTGGCGGTACAAATGGTTGTTGATGATGGTGTAGTGGATGAGACTCCCTCTGTTGGCAAATCTATGAGGCACTTCCTGTCTGAGACGCTGTAGATTGATTGTTGGAAAAGCTTTTAAGTCCGCCAGAATCTGAGGCTCCTCAGCAGGACACTGCATGATGCTCTGCCAAGTAGAAGCATCGGGTTCTGGACAGTTGCAGTATTCGTGATAGACTGGACCTGAGCATTAAAAAATAACATTCAGGTATAGATGAGGGGCAAGGTGGCATTGATGTATATGTCTTGTATAAGAGACCGGATGGTTACTCTTGCTATGAAACTTGCGTAAAAAAATGTAATGTTGCACATTAAACAGGGGCAATATGTCACATTTTTGATACATATACATACATATATATATATACGTGTGTGTGTGTGTGTGTGTGTGTGTGTGTGTGTGTGTGTGTACTGAGGGTAAAAAAAAAACAACCTCCATCTGTGTTTATCAATGCATGAAACAACACAAACCCTGGATGGTGTAGGGTGACTTGGCAACAGCAGCATCTTGGTGGAGGACTTCAACCTTTAGGCCCTTCAGCACACTGCCGTACAGCCGGTATCTCACCAGGAAGGACCCATCTCTTCTGTCCAGAGGTGGAGGGACGTGGATACGGATGTGCTCCTTTTCGTCCAGCGGATTTATCATCACTTTGAATGTGTTTTTACCTGAACAACATATGTATTTAACATTTAAGTGACCTATGGTACTTATTTCATCTTGCTGCAGGGCAGTAAGACATTATGATTATCGTTCTATGGCGTGCTTACTAATCAAATAACGCCGATAATGCTACGAACACACCACGTTAACGTTCATCTGTTGATTATGTGCAAAAAATAAATCGATTTGGGATTAGTTAAAAAAAATTATGCACCAGGAAATTAACGTTAGGCATTTGGCAGAGACCGATCTAGCGTTTTAGTCATCCAATGAAAAAACAATGATACTTTGAGCACATGCGGTGTGTGGTCGGTTTACCTGGAGATAAAGTCAAGTTTTTTCCGTTTGCACCAACCGCCTGAATAAAGAAGTAGCGGACTGGTACAACTGTGTCGGGGCTCAGCCCTGGACCCCAGATGAGACATCTTTCTGAAGAGACTCCTTCACTGTCACAAACCGGAAAGTTTAAGCTTATCAATATCACGAAAACTATACACTTAAAAAATAAACCATTCAGAGGAGGTTTAACTAAGTGTGCGCTACGCTCACACATCATACTGCTCGATGACAAATTGATTAAATATTGTTTGTAGAGTTTTGATGAAAACTCCTACGCCGACATGTTGGTGAAGATAAACACGCCCACTCTACGGTGATGCATTCAGGGGCTGTCGGAAATGTTAGACGCAGATTATGAGAGATCAATCCCAGTTAATCTGAAATTCACACGTAATTTGTACAGTGTAGTACATCTTTCCAAGACCTACGTGAAAGTAAGTAAGCCTGTATACATAACTGACACTGTAATATTCACGTTCATGTTCACATAAGTAAATGAAAAAGACATATGTGCTGCCCTTTTCCATGTTGCCAACTATAGTTGCAAAGTTAAGTAGTATATTTCTTACTTCTACTGTGAGTGGGATACAGGCTGTGTCTGAAATCTCTCCCTATTCACTATATATTGCACTGTATAGTGCAGTGATTCTCAACTGGTGGGTCGGGACCCAAAAGTGGGTAGCGGACCCATTTTCAGTGGGTCGTGGGCCTTTTCCTGGGTAAAAAAATCCTGTGGTTTTATTTTGAAGGGGATTTTTTATGCCTCTATTCACTCTCACAGTTTGTTTCCATTTGCTGACTGAGCATGGCGACAGTTTGGGTCTTTATGAAACTACTTGTATGTTGTGTTATCTAAGACACACTTTTTTTTTTTTTTTTTAGATATATTTTTGGCATTTGTGCTTTATTAGATAGTGCGAGAGTGAAAGGGGCCACCACACCCCCCTCTTTTTGTTTTTTAATTAAAAAATGCAGCTAATTTAGTGTAAAAGGGAATATTTTCCTCTCTAGCATCCCCAGGCTGCTGGTTTATCATTAAACTTTTGTTGTGTTGGCATACTGTGTTATTCTGTACTATACCAGGTTCAATCTGCTCCATCTTTTCATTAAATACATTTTAGAAATTGAAAATTTTCCTCGATTTGGGTCGTGGCTTGTCTTTACGGGGTGATGGTTGGTCCCAAAGCCAGACCAGTTGAGAAGACTTTAGAGCCTCGTGGCCCGAGGTTAAGGTGAACTCACAGTCAGTTACACTTGAAGGTGCTGTGGTCTAAGTGCGCCCTCTTGTGGTTCTCCATGTCAGAGCGTCCATGGAACGACTCCATGCATATCCTACAGGAGAACCTCTTGCTGCTCAGCTGACAGGAAACACACTGCGCCGTCAGTGAGCAGGGATTCATGCTGTGGATCAATCTTCACATGCAAACACAGCAGATCTGTCAGAGTTACTCGTTATGAAGACGATGATGACTCACACTCACACACAGACATGAAAGGAGAAGATGACTTTGACTAGTATCATGACAAACTGTTCTGTTACTGCTTTATTTATTGTTCAGTGTCAAAGTTAAAAGATCATAAATCTGAAAAACGAATCCTGCAGTTAATGTAAAAACTCTTGAATGTGGAAAGTGGAAAAGTGAAAAGACAATATTTAAATATTTGGGCTCAATTTATTTACAGAATCATGTTAAGCCAAGATAAAATACTTTTTTAGGTCTCCAGAAGTTTTAAAATTAACCTTTATAAATTACAAACATGTTTTATGATTATTAACATTCTGATTGTTCCTTGACTGAAAGAGGGTCAGTGAGGGGGTAATCAGAAACCCTGCCCTCCGTGCCCTACGCTATGACAACAAACTTTGAGTGACACTCCTGAGAAGAAGCGAGGAGCTTTAATGATAATTGGATGTAATTGTGACCTAACCCCCTTAAAACCAATATTCTTCACAATGATAATATTTAACATTTGCATAAAATGCTTTAATGCTTCCCACTTATACTTTGCCAATGAGCACAATATGTACAAAAGTGAGAGTGTAAAATCTGTGAAATACAAATATGTGCCTTTTAGCACAGAATGCAACTAATATAGATAAGAAAAATAAATTACTGAGTTAACCAGAATAGCATTTGCGTTAAATTACAGCGTCATGGATAAATGATTCTCTCTCTGTCTCTTCAGATTGTGAGTGTGGAGTAACAGTGTTCCTCCAGGTTAAAGCATTCTACTCGAGTTTGATCATTTTGATCTGGAAAATGATTCTTACTGTTTCAGACCCACGCTGCATCATGGTGGCCGGACTTTTTATTGCATAAACATTTATAAATGTCAGTCAAGCTACTGGGGACCTTCAGAACTTCAGTTGGGTTAAAGGAGTAGTTCAACATTTTAAAGAAAAACATTGATTTGCTTTATTTCTGTGGGATGAGAGGAAAAATATCAATCTGTCTGTCTTTTCAGTCTGTTAGTTAAATACTGAGCCAGGGTCAGAACATGGTTAGCCTAACTAATGATGACTGAAAGCAGGGTGACACAGCCACCCTTGCTCTGCCCAAATGAAAAGTATGCCTAACAACATCTGCCAAGATCTGTAAATCTTTTGTTTTAACCTGTACAGAAATGGAAAAATTACGATTAGTGATTTAGTCAACGAAATAATTTTGTTATCGTTGACGAAAACAACACTGAACAGTTGACAAAATTATTTCGTTGACGCCCCTTTTTTTCATGACGATAACGAGACGATGACGAGCTAAACATGGATCTTTGATGACGAAAACATGACGACTTTTGTGTGTGAGTTTTCGTTGACGAGACGAGACTGGACGAAAATGTTAGTGGCTGGTCTGTCAGACGTTTAAAATGCATGACATGTCTCTGCCTATTGTGCTGTAATCTGTCAGTCAAACTCTAAAACGTATCAGCCATGCCGCTGCATCCTATCTTTGTTTGGTCACGCCCACCACCTGGCATGCAGCGCGCATTCTGCACAACAGCAATGAAGTACAGCACAGCTGCATTGCATCTATTCAGTTCAAAGTCAATTCAATTCACCATCAATAGTCTAGGCTATAGAGCTATCAGTCTGGTAAATAATCTGGTTATTATGCAAAAGCGTTAAGGTTAACTGTTGTTTTATGAATTGCAACACTTGATACAACCTGTCAACCTTGATTCCAATTTCCAATACTCACTGACATAATTTAATTTGTTAAAAGACTAATACTTTTTTTTTTTTTTACTAAAACTGACTAAAACTGGACTAAAACCTTTTTGAGTTTTCGTCGACTAAAACTGGACTAAAACTATCACACAAAGTAATGACTAAAATGTGACTAAAACTAGTCATCATTTTCATCCAAAAGACTAAGACTAAGACTAAAACTAAGATGGCTGCCAAAAACAACACTGCAACTGTTGGAGTAATTTATTGTCAAACAACAATTTATCCTCCCACTAAACCAATTACAGTTAAAACGGATTTTAGTTTTGGTTTCTGCAAAGGATTGATAACGAACCTTGGGAACTCATGGTGGCAGCAAGATTTCAGGAAGCTGTACACAGTAACAGTGAATTATCTCACCAAGCAATACTTCCAACAAGTAACTGCTGAGGTTTCTCTTACCAAATGATAAACTATTCCTTCAAACCCTACCGATAGAGCCAAAGTACCATTCTTGTTTCAGCAAGTTAGTAACTGTACAAAAGCAGAAGCTAAAACACTGCAAACAATCATTTACCTCTCTAAACTCCAACAGGTTTTCATATATGCACAGACATAACATCTGTACACTCTGAACTACAGTCTTCTTGATCTCCTTTGTCATTCTCTGTTATTACAAGGATTTTCGAGCCCACTGCTCCTGAATAATTCCCAGGATGCAACCCTTTTCTTCTACCGTTCAGGGACACTTAATCCTGGTGGGAAACACATATACATAGTACAATACAATAACACAGATACAGTATACAACCACATACATCTCTGTATGAAATACTAATGTAGACATACAATACAGTATGGCAGGCTGATACACATTAAGCTTCATGTCCGTCTGTATAACCACAGTGTATATTTACAGTGGTACCCTCTGCTACGTCTGTTGATTGTGGCTCTCATAGCAACCTGGGAGTTGTGCAGGCACATGTCCCATGACACAGTAATGATCTGCACAAGACACACACAAAGTGTGTGAGTGGATGAACTCAGTTGCTTATAATGTGTCTTTTATTTTCAGTGTCCAGATGAGTGTGTGTATCTGTGTTAAACTGGACTGTGCCCTGTCAATGTGATATTTCTTGGTCTGCTTGTGTTTTCCTTTTGTGTGTGTGTGTGTGTGTGTGTGTGTTACACCTGTTGCAAGTGGTGGCAACTTTCTTTTTTTCCTTGTACACACCAGCACAGTCCCCTCTTGTTTGTGGGGCTGCTGGTGGTGATGCCTGTGTCAGGGGCATCTGTAGGGGTGGCTGCCAGGGCCTGTGGTAATAGCAGCCAGTGTACAGAGTAGGTAGGTATCTGTGATGATCACAGGTTTCCTATTCTCACCCTCGGTTACAGCTGGGTTTCTGTGTTTGGTGCTGAGGAAGATTGCACTTTTTTCCCATTTGGGAATGTAGCTCACTGCTGTGGTGTTGTTGGTAAATGCAAAAAGAGAGGAGAGGATAGCTCTCTGCCTCATCTGCAGGAGTTTGGGTGGAGGCTCCAAAGCTCATCACCATATCCCTAGCTTCTTCCACAGAGAAGCACCTCTTCATTTTATTTTCTTGCATGTCACAGAAATAATGACCAGCCAGTCAAGCTACACACATTTACAGCTTTGACATCAGCCAGGTGTGCATTAACACACTAACCCTTGCTTTTTGTTTTCTCCACAGTGACCTCTTGAAGTAAAAGAACAGAGGCCCATGTTTTTATTTACTTGAAGGAGTGCATGTTGGCTGTGTATGGCAGTATGCTAAAGAGACATTATCAAAGGATTCTGAAGTTCTACTCTCAGGTTAAGCTGGGTCAAGCTGACATTTTACCTGAATGAGCACAAATGGAAGAAATTGCCACAACAAAACACTCCTGTCACAGAGCTGAGCTCCACACACTAAATCTGACACTGCACAAAAAACTAAAAATGCATCAAAATCAATTTAGTTGTGAATCTTTGGCATTTAAAGGGTTCAGATCCTAAAAATAACTAAAATATGGTAGTTGTGATCAGGACTAAAGTTGATTGAAAGATTTAACCCAAAAAAGTGGGGGAAAAAATATATGAATCTGTTATATTTTTATAGCATTTTTGGAAGTGGACATTTTTGTCCGTTAATGGCCCGAAAGGGTAGTACATTTTAAATCTGACTCTACATAAAAACTGAAAACTAATTATACAAATATATTATTATATGGTAATTTTTGTGTGTTTTTCTTTGAAAAACAGTGACATGTCATCAAACTGGCATTTAAAGGGTGCGTGTCAGTCGCAGCTGATACGCACAGCTTCTATTTTTGCCGTCAGCACAGAGCAGATAATGCGGGACAAGAAGTTACCAAAATAAATATGTCCTGTTAACGTCAAAATAATGTGGAGACAGGCCTGACATTAGTGGGCCACATGGAAATTTACAGGCATTTCACCCAGTTGACGCCATGGATGAAGAGAAGCTAGGAGGTCCAAAATAACAAGATTATATACGACCCTTCACATCCTTAGAACACAAGAGTTTTTTTACTCCTTTGTTGTTCTCCTACTATTCTGAATGGAAAGTTTTCTCTGTTTAGACTACATCCTGCGGTAACCGCGCAATTACACGTGAATTTGCAGGTCCCGCGGTTTGGCGCAGCACATCACAAACGCAACCGGTGGATATTGACCGACAGCGGAGGACGGAGCGCACCGCGGGGCAGCCATTCCGCGGCGCACATGCATCCAGTGGAAATTCCGTATTAGGCTTTTTACCGCGATAGTTGATATTTTTGGTGCAATAGTTGACATCCCCATTGTACTAGTTCAACATAGCTGAATACTAGTGTACACTCTACTGGTTAAACTAGTGATGTAATAAAATTGTACTAGTTAACATGTATGACAGTTGCACCACCACACTAGTCAACTAGTACGGTCCAAAGAGGCAACTAGTTAACAAGAGAATGCTTTCTCCATGAATAGTTAACATGTAGGGGCCAACCTGCAGCCACTAGTTCTCTAGTTGCAGTTCCTCAGTTCAACATGTTAATTAGTGCACAACATGAAAATGAAGTAGATGGGTTATGACAAAATCCTGAGTCCTGCTTGTTTTATATATTTTATTCTGAACTAACAGCCAATAGGAAACCTCATAACCTTCTGTCTCATCCTCGTCATTAGCATTGTGTGCTACTAGTTAACTAGTGAACACTTTGGCTTTAACTAGGTAACTAGTTGACATTTTGGGCTGCATTAGTTAACCAGTAAAGTCAAAAAAACTCTCCAACTAGTGAACTTGGGAGTTTTTTGGCTTTTACTAGTTAACTAGTAGCCTGGGTGCAGCCGAACTGTAGCCCCGCCTACAACATTTTTCTGCGTGCAGTTGGTCTGGCATTGCTCCGTTGAGGAGCTTTTTGTGTGATGTATCAAAAAAACATGACCAATGAAATTGTCAGGGCGGGCTTTACACAATGATGGACAGAGGAACGACAGTCACGTGACTAAAGAGCGCTTTGGTTTGTGTACAACGAACACGGCTGCCGCCGGAGAGGAGTTTGATCTGTCAGCTTGCCCCGACGGTCGCGAAGAAGTTAGTACACAAGGGAAACCCAGCGCTCATTGTGGTTTCACTTTTGGTTGCACTTATGGAGGACCAGGTGAAGGAGGTGACTGAGATGGGCATGACGCAACTCGGCGTGCATGAGAAGTTGGACATTACGAGTGCCGTCGGCAGCCCGGAATCCTGACTGAACATACGTCACATCTTACACTGCTCCGATTGGTTGTCGATCTATCCAATAGAGCGAAGAGGCATTTTTTTGCTGGTTCGGTTGAAACACGCCCCATAATCACAGCCCAATGGATCAGTTTCAGACTCACATTCTGAACAGAATTGAGTCTGACGTCGTCAGGCTAGTTAACTAGTGGAGGAACCGGATATCTGATATCAAAGATATGGAATAAATGCTCAAACAGCTTGCCATAGTTTTCTGCCTCTGGGCTACTCTACTAAGCCCTAATAGCCCCTGGTTCCTGTTTATGCACAGGCCCCACTGGGTGGGCATGGCTGGCTGTGACTCAGTGCTTGACATGGTTGCTGAGCCACAGTTGCCAAGCAGCTGTTGCCGGGTGTTGCAGAGGAGAGCATAAATGCTGAGGGCTCCCACCACTGTTCAACTGTTTTCAGCATCTGACCTACATATTTCATGAAGAGAGGCCAGCTGTCAACAAACCATCATTCAAGAGTTGCCTATTGTCTTTTCATTTTTCTGTCTGTGTAAAGCTGCCCAAGAGGAACTTTGTTTTTTATAGTTATCCTTTACTCATAAACTCAGATCAATATCAGAGCATTTGTTTCTGGCTTTGCTCCAGTACAGAGATTTCTAAAGGCATTTAAAATCAATGAATTGTCAATGGGACTTTCTGAAACTAGACACTTGTCATTGAATGAAAAGAACAGGTGTTACTACTTACATTACGATCGCTCTGTTTTATTCAATTGTTCTAGTGACAGGGATTGTGAACAAGCATTAACGACACCAGGAACCTGAAATCAAAGCAGCTAAATGAAATTCAGCAACCATTCATTTAATTATTTACATCTGTGCTTTTCTTGCTGTGATCATTTAAAACGTCCTCTGTGAAAAGGGGCTATGTAAAGCCTGAAGCAGCAAAAGTATATTTCATTGGCATTGGTAAAGTTGATTAATTTGAGATTGATGCTAAAAAGCAAGTTCAGCACTGACAGAGACAGCAGTTTGTGTAAGTCGAGGTGAGTTCAATGATTCTGGCATGAATACCCAGTGCTCGATCGATAATAATTATGGAGGACAATTAACACATTGTGGGAAATCAGTACTACTTGACTGGAACTATGGCTGGAGAAAAATGTGTGTTACATATAAGTATCTCATTGGCTGCTATCATTATATGTCACATCTTAGACAAAGCAAAGCACAAAAACATTACGGTTTTCTAACTTGCATCCTGTGTATGGTTTATCTCGAAACAAGTTAGCAGCTGAAATGTTATTGTGGGTTTTGCATCACAACTGCTACCATTAGTTCTGTTGGGAAATAGACCAAACGTAATCTCCCGTCAGTCAGAGTTGACCTTACACATTGATACAGCATCTCACAAAAGTGAGTACACCACTCACATTTTTGTAAATATTTTATTATATCTTTTCATGGGACAACAGTGAAGAAATTACACTGTGATACAATGTAAAGTAGTCAGTGTACAGCTTGTATAACAGTGTACATTTATTGTCCCCTCAAATAACTCAACACACAGCTATTAATGTCTAGACCTCTGGCAACAAAAATGTATGTGGGTTCAGTCCGGTGCTCAGACCAAACGCCACATACTGCATCAAATTGGTTTGCATGGTTGTCGTCCCAGAAGGAAGCCTCTCGAACCATGTCCTGTGGTCTGATAAGACCAAGATAAACTTATTTGGTTCAGATGGTGTCAAGCTTGTGTGGCGGCAACCAGGTGAGTAGACAAGTGTGTCTGGCCTACAGTCAAGCATGGTGGTGGGAGTGTCATGGTCTGGGGCTGCATGAGTGCTGCTGGCACTGGGGAGCTACAGTTCATTGAGGGCACCATGAATGTCATCATTTACTGTGACATTTTGAAGCAGATGATGATCCCCTTTGGAAACTGGGCCGCAGGGCAGTATTCAAACATGATAATGTAGGATCTCTACGTATCAGACACTCAAGCATCCTCGCTTTTGTCCTGTTTTTACATTCTTCACGTGGGTTAAACTTGTGGTCGAGACAATTACCAACTTTGAGAACTCCTTCAAAGAAGGGAGGATTGCACCCATAGATTCCAATTTGGGCCCCACGTCTGGCGTCATAAATACGACACCATACGACCGTAAATTTTCTCATTCGGAAGGAAGTATTTGTACCTCAGCCAGGGCCTGGGGTCAAATTGTCGGGACCAGGTGACCCAGCTAGAAGCCTACTGTGGGTGTAGCAAATGCTGGCCAGTCGGAGGACAACCAGCTACCAAGGCTCTGAGGTCCTCAAAACAACCTCTCCCCCTACTTATAATTCCTGAGCCCCAGCCAGCCAACCCTGTCAGTTAACCACTTGCATGGCAACACGGTTGGATTTGGTTTTGGACCCACTGTCCCATGGCTGCTGTCCTCTGGTCTCAGTGGTTGGATTCCCAGCTTTAGCGTATTAATCACGGCTTTGTGAGTAAACGCACTGTCCTCTATGTTCTGTGATAAGTTGGGCCTGCTTTATCACAGTGAGCTACCCATAGTAGATAGAGATACTGCAGAGGGAACCATCCATCCAATCTCTTGATGCAGGATGCTTATAGTCCTCAGTGTGAGAAAGTGCGCAGTCTCAGGGAAGCAATGTCACCACCATGTGGATCTGCTCTTGGAACAAATCCAGGTCCTGGGTGATCCCAGTAGTTGCACCTGGCATAAACATACTACTCATAGCTTCATGAGTTAACACCCTTTGTAGGGCACCCGTGCTGAGTGGAGACATGAGTCAACAGTGGACGCCTTCCCTTCCACCCCACCCCCACCAAGGCCTGGGTCATCTGGAGGTCCTGCCTTCATCTCATGGGTCTATGGCAGTCATGGTGCGGGTAGTTCATTTCACCCTTCTTTACATGCAACCTCTCCAAGGCACGTGTTAAGGTTTGTCCACAGGGGTTCCATCAGGCCAACAGTTACTGCCTAGACTAAGGGCCCACCATCAGAACTGACTGATGACAGCGGCCTATACCAACAGGCAGAGGAGGCTTAGGCTTCCTAACCTGGTGCAAGATAACCACTCATCTATGGCAGTGAGCTCACCCCCTCCTTTGTTCCCTCAGAGTCGTGCATGTGCCGGGTGGACATAATGTCAAAGGGGGTTCACACCCAGGAGATTGGGGAGTCCGTGCCATTGGGTGTCGCTTCAGCAGGGCAGGAGTTGACTTGTTCACCTCCAGGGAGTCCACGCATTTTCGGCTGTTCTTCTCCCTGATGGACAGCAATCCACCTCTGGTATGGGATGCTCTGGCCACCTCTGGTATAGGAATGCTCTGGCCCCAGAGTCTACTCTATGCAGTCCCACCTTTCACTCTCCAGCCTCTTCTCTGAAAGATCCTGGTAGAAGGGTTATGGAATATAATGGAAGCTCCCCCTTGGTCCCACATGCCGTGGTTCCCAGCGATTCCACCCCTCTTGGATGGAATGTCATGGTGACTTGCACCATGGTGAGACCTGCCATCTCAGGCAAGCTAGACCTGGTTGATTGGCCTGGCCCCTGAGAGGGACGGGCCCCTGGCCTTAGGGTTGTCGGAGACAAGACTTGACCAGTGATGAAAATAAGACGTAGTTAAGACTATGCGGGAGGTTTGGGCACCATCCTGGAGGGCTGCCTACTCATACTGCTGGAGGGTCTTTTGCACTTGGTGTGGGTCACACCACAGGCAGATCACTTCTCAGCCACAGCCCACGACATCCTCAGTTTGTGCTGTCCCAGTCGGAGGCAGGGGACCCTTCTACCCTGTGAGGTGTGATGGCAGCAATCAAGCAGTTCATGTTAGCGAACATGTGCAGAAAGAGAATGGTTGTTCCCTAACACCCAGGCTCCTCAGGTGTGTGATGTAGTCCTCGGTGTACTTCAGCATCCCCGCATCAAACCTTTGGGGGTTACTAATTGGAAATGCTGTCCCTTAAAATCGTGACTCGGCTGGTCATAACTCCAGCCAGGAGAATAGGCGAGCTCATAATCAACGAGCAGGTTTACAGTGACTGCTGCAAGGTCTTGCCAGATGGGTCAGGAGTAGTCCTGCGTCCCTGCCTAATGTCCTGTATGAGTTCCACCTGTCCCATTCAGTTGAACTGCGATTGCCCTGTGCTTCCGCAGAGGTTGATCAGCACTGGTGTGTGCTGTGTCCTGTCAGACCTCTGTCAGAATACATCCAGCACATGCAGATTTTCTGAATGACTAATCAGCTCATTTTGCTTCAACTCTGGCTATTTGGGTGGTCCCTGTTGAAGTCTAGGCTGTCCCACTGGATTGTGGACACAATTCAGCAGGCCTTTGCTTCAGGAAGGGCAACATTATCTGGTTGCAGGCACACTGCAGTGGAAAAACGACACCAGTTCTCGATTCAGCCTTATGCAGGATTTAATTAGACATATTCAGATTCAATTGACACCATACAGACAAGGTTTGGAGGAACAGCCACGCTCTATCTCTGTGTCAGGAACATTTATACCTTAAGTTCCTGTGTGTCAGACTCAAGTGTGTGTGTGTGTGTGTGTGTGTGTGTGCTTACCTCAGATGTCCTGACCTCAGTTCAGGAAAACTGACTTTCCTGTTATTGGGACCACAGTGTGCACCACCCTGTAACTTCCTGTGTACGTGCATGCAATGCAACCAGTTTGAACTGAGACAATTCCATATGGCTAAAATTTAGATCCACCAATCCAATTAACAGGCATCCCTTACCAACATTCTCCTTCCCAAAATGTAAATAAATGTACAACAAACTTTCCTAAACATTTAACTTGCTAAAACTAAACTCCTCCCTTTCCAGCTATCCACCAGTCTGACACCTGTCTGTGCTGCCGTGGAAGCACGCAACTGCTCACAGATGACCTCAGTGTTTCTCTTGTGTGATGGGTGATTCTTTGCTGTAATAAAATAGTTTAAGCCAGCAAATAGCTGCAGGTTATCCACTCTCATTTAAGTACATTTTCCTTTGGCCGTGAATTGTTCACGCCTCTGATGTTGGGGGCACATTCACTCTTCACCTCACTGCATCATTTCCACATCCTGCCTTTAATCACTCCATGAGTGTAGGCTTGGGTTGGGTCAGGATCAGATTGTTTAGATTTCCAACTCATACCGGTCTGTTTATGAAGAGTTAGGCATGAGATAACCAACATTCATGTGTGTGTTTTCTACTTTGTAATCTGTTGGTGGCTTAGTTTGTGAGGGGAACAGACTAAATTCTGCACACTTTATGAAAATTGCAGCATCTCTAAATATCCAAATAACTATGACTTTTCTGGAACCATAACAACAATATACAGTTACTATTATATAGACCTGCTAGTAAATCTACTAACTAACATGTTCTTGACTGTTTGAAGTGGGTTTATCTGAAATGTAAGTATGACATGGTCCTAGCTGTTTGAAATGAGAATGTTGGCACAGGTTATTGCACTGTTTAAATTGGTGTGTTTTCTGTTTTTTTGCATCAAACATCTTTTTCGTTGGAGTGTGGCTTCCCTGGCAGCTCGCTGTGTCTCTGTCTGGGCCCTACTCCTTAGTCTCCCGAGGCCTTATTCTGTCCCCTATGCAGGTTTTCTTTGTAACATTCCACAACAGTATTTTGTCATTTTCACAATGCACCACAAAGTCATTTTGGCAAGTATTGTCTATTAGCTGAATACTCCCATTTTCTTGATCTTCCTCGTAGGCCTCTTCATTGGCACCATCCGTCTCTTGCCTTCTTGACCATGATCTCTCTCCTCATTGATCGGTGGATCTACGGCTTGCTGTTAGTTGCGTCATGTTAACTTAGCTTGTAACTGCGCAAGCGAACGTTTGTCATAGAGTGACCCAGCAATTTTCTAGCACATGCTGAAATGTTAGTTTTTCATGCTGTGTTTTAATGCATCGCGAAAGCAAAAAGCAAAGCAGCTTAACTCCTCCTTAAATCCTCCCTTCCACAGTGTTCAACACTGTGGAGTTAAGATTATTGGCATATGACAATTATAAACAACAATTAAACAGAATTATTTACAACAATTAAACATGTCAGTTTACATTCACTTTTTAACCATATATTGATCTAAACAGTTCTATAATTTGATTAAAATGCTTACTGTGCATATGTTTGGTCGTTGAATTCCAAAATACAATAACTATCTTTCCTTACTGTGTCTCTACCTCCTGTTGCACAGACTCTGGGTTGGAGGGGCGGGGGAGCGTGCATGTATGAGCGTGCCTGTAAGTGTGTGTGTCACTTCCCATGTTTGTGTGTCCTCAACGTGTGCGCGCTTACAACTTCCTGTATGAGTTTGTGTGTCTCGCTGGTGAATCCGGTCAGAGCCGCTGCACTTAACCCTTTAATTTCTTGCTCTAATCCTAGTAGTAATGTAAAGCAAAAATATTAAACATTGTTACAGAAAGATAAAAAAAAACTGTAGAAACTCAAAGCAACTTTGACAGTTCAGATATTGAAAAAAACAAAAACAAAAAACAAACACTTGGCGCACCAAGAAAAAGTCAGTCAGTCTCGTCAGTCAGTCCTAGTTCTTTAATTTTACTTTTAGATTCTAATTCTAACTTTTACTGATCAGTTTTACCGAGAGATTTGTGACAGGTCTGTCCCTTTTATTTGACTTCTACTAGAATTACCCTATTATATTATGAGGTCTATATTAACGAACTGTATAACAGATATGTAAAGTAATTATATAATTGATTACTTGGCCCTATAGACTGGAGAGGGTTTTAGTTCATTTTTTGCCCCATACGCGACGTTACGCATTATGTGCAGGATCAACTCCACAGTGTTGAACACTGTGGAAGGGAGGATTTAAGGAGGAGTAAGGAGGAGTTAAGCTGCTTTGCTTTTTGCTTTCGCGATGCATTAAAACACATGCTGAAAATGTTAGTTTTTCATGATGTGTTTTAATGCATCGCGAAAGCAAAACTCATGGCGGGGAGCCTCTCAGGCGTCCATTAATGCTGCAGACACATAGTCATCCAAGTCCTCATTTCCAGATTTTGCCATCTAAATGTAGCAGCCACTCAGTCTTCGTTGAGCGGCCAACTGGTGTAGCTCGGCAGCAGATGACTGGGCGATTCGTCATTCTCTGAGTGGCCACTTCAATCAGACTAGACCGGCCTAAGCAGCCCTTCTGCCTCTCAGGCTTAGCCTCCGTGTCTGCAGGGCTTTGACCTGGGCACCACGTAAATAGTGTACATTTGTAAATGGTTTGCTTATTACGCAATGGTGTTGAGGTTTATAGGCTGCACTGTCTCCTCACTGGGTGTCTTAAAGAGTTACCCTGTACATATGAAATATGTAACTGAGTGGAGAGATAGTCTCAAACAATAGAGAACGTTCGGTTACATTGTAACCTTGGTTCTCTGAGTGAAGAGATTATCTCTCCAGCTCTAGGCCGCTCGGAGATATGATCGATCAAACTATCAGTGATTACACACCAGCACAGGTGCTTTATAGGTATCTATTTGGGCGTTGCCGGGCAAGCTGGTGTGTTTTAAAGAAGTATCCATGTACCCTGACAGGCAAGGGGTCATTCCCCATACATATGAAATATGTAACTGAGTGGAGAGATAGTGTCTTTACTCAGAGAACCAAGGTTACAACGTAACCGAATGTTACCTCCACCAAGGAGGTTATGTTTTCACCGGTGTGTGTCTGTTTGTTTGTTTGTTTGTTTGTTTGTTAATGTACAAAATAACTCAAAAAGTACTGCACGGATGGATTAAATGTTCAGATATGTGTATTGGGACAAGGAACACGTGATTAGATTTTGGCGGTGATCGGTGATCCGGAACACCATCTGGAATTTATATTGCAAATTTATATTTCATCAGTGACCATATTGCCTTGACTGCCACCATCTAGTGGATGAAATATTTCAACGCCACTGGTCTCGTGGCGCATGTACGGTGGTGGGAAAAAGTATTTGGAAACCCTTGAAATTCTACACACTCTCAAATACCATCATGAAATATTTGAGGAAAAATCTTTTTTGTGTTTCAAAAGGTGTGCTTACATAATACAGACACGAAAATACAAATAAATTTTTTTTGTTTATTGTTTACAAGAAAAACTAACAAAACAAAATGTCAGTTCTGAACATTGTCAGCATCAAAGTCATCAAATAACAGAATGTGTTCAGAACTGAACAAAAAATAAATAAACCGGGGGATGTGGTGGCACACCCCCCTGAGGCGCTGGCCTCGTTAGCAGGCGGCTCCGGTTTCAAGTCCAGCTCGGCGCCCTTTCCCGCATGTCTTCCCCTTCACTCTCTGCACTCGCACTATCTAATAAAGCATAAAAATGCCCCAAAAATATCTTTAAAATAAATAAACCATCACATCAGCAAATTAATATTTAGTAGTCCTGCCTTTCGCACGCAGTAGAGCTCTAATCCTGGCTGCCATGTTCCCCACGAGCCTTTCACACTGTTGAGGGGTAATCTTTTCCCATTCTTCTTGAATTACTGCTTTAATTCTTCTAAATTCTTTGGTCTACACTTTGAAACAGACCTTTTGATAAAGCACCACAAATTTTCAACAGGGCTCATTTCTGGGGATCTAAGACCTGGAGACTGTGCTCCTGCAGCAGGTTCTACTGGCCCTGGATGTTTGGCAAGGGCCATTATCTTGTTGAAACATCTAGTTTTGACCTTGACGGAACAGTGCACATGCAGAAGGGAGCATGTGGGTTTCGAGAATACTTGGCAGAGTTCAATGTGCCACCACAGACAGTGAGATGACCAACACCAGCAGCACTCATGCATCCCCAAACCATGATGCTGCCTCCACTATGCTTGACAGTAGGTACTGTACCTGCTGGAGATAATGCTTGGCCTGGAGGAAGATAAAGCTGGAAACTGGACTCATCTGACCACAGAATCTTCTTCCAGTTCCTGGCTGTCCAGTTCTTGTGTGATTGGGTCCAACGATGCCGGGCTAACCTCTGTCTCTCATTGATCAGGGGCTTCTTGACAGCCTTGTAGGACCTTAAGCCATGATCTAAAAGTCGGCCACGTACAGTGCGGGTGGAACACTGGACACCAGTTTGGTTTGACCACTGCTGCTGAAGCTCCTGTGATGTCATTCAGCGGTTTTCCCTGCACATGCGCATCAGGATGCAGCCATTTTCTTGCTGAAGAAACCCTTTGACGCCCAAATCTTGGTTTGTCTTCCAAGCTGTTGGTTTGTCTGTATTTCTGCAGAGTGAATCCAACTGCTGAAGGACTGCATCTGCACTTCCTGGCTATCTGGCGGCAGCTGTACCATTCCTGGCGGAGAATGTACGTTCAGGTGTGTTTCCTGCGTTAGGTTCCTTGTTTTAGCCATTTTTTTGTCTTCGAAGAACTTTCAAATGTGCTGGCTTTATGTAGACACAAAGTACGGCAACAAAAATGGTGTCTTTTAATAAAAAACACGACCTTCATTAGTGGATCACTGGTACCAAGATGACCCAATACTCAATATTTCTTATGTATTTTTATGGCACCAATCAAATTTAAGTTTTTAATGGTTTTTTTTGGATTTGTTTAGCATTTTGGTTGTGGCTGTATTAAAAGGAATTGCACTTGAAGACCTAAGAGTGATTGTTAATGCAATATTTCACAAATGCATGGGGTGTGCCCGAAAACTACGTCATCAACACTTTGCCTCACTCTACCCGGACATTCATTCCTACCTGTAAACATACACTGAAGCAGCGGGGATTTCAAGATGCCAGAGCACTGTGCGGTGTATTCCCATGCAAATCGGCAGACTATTGAATACAGGGCTCGGGGGATTAATTTTCATGAAATCATGTCATTTTAAAGTTGAATTGAAGCAAATACAACAAATGATTAAAGCAGACACCAGCAGTTTTTTTTAATTTTGTTTTGTGAAAAAAAGCTCACACCAGAGGCCTGTACATGTTCAAGTGAGGAACATGTCAGGAAAAAAATAAGGAACATGGGATGCACCCCATGTCTCCTCATAGGGTGCATCCCATGTTTCTTATTTTATCGCTCCTAAATTGAACCGGAAGTTCTTCTGCAGCGCCATCTTTACGACCGTCCCAAAGCTCTAATTTGTGCTCTGAGTATCGAGGAGGGATGTCAGAGGAGCCATGAGCGAGGATACTTGAGAGCATCCTTCGCGGAAGTCTTTTTACCGTTCGACACACCCCCTTACGGCATATCAGTTATTGATTGGACATATCGGAGTGAATCTTTAAATAAAAGATTAAACTCAAGTGTGTCACTCACAGATATTTTATCTTCTGATTAAAAAAAAAATCAGTTTATTGTAGAAAGACCACAAACATCTTTCTAAAAGAAAACTTGTTCTAGAAGGCTAGAAGTAAGATTTGTCATGGACACTATTTAAGAAAAAAAAAGTTTGAGTCCGTCAGTCAGTAATAAACACCTTTACATCGTTTGTCATTTTCATTCAGTGAGGCTGATCATCCCTGAGTGTAGGATTTGATCTGAGTTACATTTTCCCTTACACATCTAACCTGATGAAAATATTGCCCGGTGATCGGACACCACGATCATGTTCTTGGATATTAAATAATTAATTTATGACCAGGATCGTTTATATACAGACGCAAATAAATAAATAAAGGGCATTTTACAGTATAAATACATAATGCAGGTTGTTATCTATATGCAGGTGTTTTTTAAACAGGTAAAACTGCCAAAAAACTATTATTAGTGCATGGCTGTAACTATGAACACACAAACGGCTGTTAAACCGACTGACAGCTGATCCAGCTGTGATCCACTGCCGCCGTCAGTAGAAACGGACGTCGCTTCACAAGACGCTGCAGAGGAAAGGACGTCTCATGTTCCTTAAAACATTTCCTCTCTCCTCGCCTGGTTTCCTTCCGTCTCTCCATGCATCCCTGGTGGGCGGGACTAAGACGCAAGGAAAAGACGCAAGTGAGGGAAACGTGGATGCAATTAGGGAACATGGGATTCACCCATAGTCTAGCCAGGGGTGTCAAACTGATCCAGTAAAGGGCCGAGTGGCTGCAGGTTTTTGTTCCAACCAAGCAGGAGCACAGGTGATACTGATAATTAATCAACTGAGTGAAGACAGTTCAGGTGATTGAATGATTGGATTCAGGTGTGTTTCTTCTTGGTTGGAACAAAAACCTGCAGCCCCTCGGCCCTTTACTGGATCAGTTTGACACCCCTGGTCTAGACCCATCATTTGACTGTATGCTTTAGCCACATATTGTGGCTTGTATTTCTCTGATCCATCAACATTCTTAATTGGAAGTAGCCATCAATCTCAATTGTTTTTTTACCCTCAGGTAAATTGGTTAGTGGTTGCAATTCTTCATCAATGTCATTAACCCATTCCATTTAGATTTTATGTTCCAAAAGATGTAAAATGATGTCAAGTAAGGAACACGTTCTGTAAAATAAGGCTTGACAATTGTTGTCCTTAGCCCATTTACTGTACTTGCAGTAACAAACAGAAGCTCTCCGTGCCAAACAATATCTCAACGCAATCTCCGGCATCAGTTTGCTGAGGAACCAGAGTGAGGTGAGGGCAACAGATCTGAAGCAACAGCATGTATTGACCAGTAGTCATGTAGTACCTGTATGGGTAAACTCAGTCGCACATCAACTGATCTCCCATTGCTTTAAAATGGGTAGGACTTTCTGGCTAGGGTTGGGTGTAGTTTTTAAAACAAATTTAGACTTGACACCAAGGTTATTATGGCCTGGCCCTGATCTTATTTTGACATTACCAGAAACGCTAAGTAGAAAACCATAACAGAAGAATCCTTTTATTCATGTCATCCTGAATGGCAGCAATCAACCTTGATGAATGTTTAAAAGTTTCCATATTAGTCTGGTTTACAGATACAGTGAGAGTCCGATGACATATCTGCTTAGCTGGACAGATTACAATCAATTATAAAGTCAAGAAAGAACAAGCGTCTTAATCAGGAATAGGATTAAACAGTTTATTCCCTATTTTTGGTTTACAAACAAAAAGGGCACCTATTGATTTATTGTTTTTGGATTTTCACATTGACAATGACTGAGGCAAAAACTATATTCCATGTAAGACCATGTACACCTATGTTCTCAATGAACATATTTGAAAATATGCATATTCTCTTTAGAAAGAAAGATAGCATTTTGATACTACTCACGTCTGTACAATTGGCTCTGTCCAAGCATAATAAAAGCACCTACAAAGCTCAATTAACATGTTGTAGCATGTTGTTTAATCTGTACAAAAACCAAAGCGTAAACAAGTCTTCTTTTTACTCTGCGGTTGCGGAGCAAAGCAGGTGACACTTGTTGACACCACAAGTTCATAGGTGCTAATATGCTGATAATGTTATTTGGGAACAGAGCTAAGCCAGCCAGTTTCTCCAGAACTGTAATAACCTTTTCATCTCACAGCTGGAAAGCAAATAAGTGCATTTCCCCAAAAACGTCAAACTATTCCCTTAACTTCTGATTTTTGCTTATCCAATCACATATATTTAATGTTTTCATATTTCACACAGATGCTTCAATACTTGAAATCATGTTTCCAGGTCCTTCCAATCATCTGAAAATTGATTAATGTGACTATTTGTTCCAAGTGGAGTTGCTGCATTGCTTGTGTACAATGGCCTGCTTGATGAACAAGCCATTGGATTTATTCCTGAAATAAAAAGTGAGAACAATGAAGAAGTTTGTCGCTGTCACTTCTTAAACCACAAGAACAAACTTAAAGGTCCCTGAAAAGACTCAAGACTCATCATTTGCCAGTTACTAGTCACCTGACCTCCTGGGTGAGGGGTGGAGTCTATAAATTGTTTGTTCACCCCTCACTTCATGCTTATTGTTTGACTCACTTGTCAAATTGTTAATTGTATTCTCGTTTGTTTATATCTTTTGATGCAGCACACAACTACCAAAAGAAATCTAAGGAAAAGAAACAAATGCCATTGAACTGTGGCAGAAAATACCAAAACCTCAAAGAACTCAAAGAAAAATAAAATCTACTGGTGTTGCATCAAACCCTTCCTTCTCCTTTGCCTACTTCCAAACTCTGCTCATTACAATTGATGTCTTCTGACCGAGACTCTGCCTGCTCTCCACACACCCACTAGACCAGTGATTCTCAACTGGTGGGTCGGGACCCAAAAGTGGGTCGCGGACCGGTTTTCAGTGGGTCGTGGGCCTTTACCTGGGCAAAAAAATCCTGTGGTTTTATTTTGAAGGGGATTTTTTTTATGCCGTCTATTCATTCTGTTTGTTTTCATGTCTTTTTTGGTAATTTTGTGTCTTTTTTTTTTAGGTTTATTGTGCCTTTTTCTGTCATTTA